>JAHTLZ010000330.1:22772317-22798470 GCA_023846285.1 Phrynocephalus versicolor | reverse complement strand
AATAATAATAATAATAATAATAATAATAATAATAATAATAATAATAAACAAACAAACACCAAATCATATCAGTTAAATATCATAATTACATTCTTAAAGTGGAAATATATACCTGCTAATTTAAAGATACATAGGTGTAGACTGTTTAGTCTTGTGTTCATGTATCAGTTGATTTTGGGGAGGTTTAAATATAAAACTTGCTACAACCTATCCTTTTCCTGGAAAACCTGGAATAAATGTACAGGCACAGCAGCCTCTTCTGACGACACAAAAGCTACCAATTTTAGAATAGTTGCTGTATTTCTTCTGCAACAATGATTTTCTATTTGGTGGTGTTCCAAAAGGAAAAATTCAATCCCTATAAACCATTGTTACAAAAACAACACATAGCATACAGGTGGCCCTAAACAACAAATATGCACAGCTTCTGAGAACAGGCACACACAGAGGAAGAGTTGTAGATTTAGGCGGGGAAGGAGAGGAGGTGGTGAAGAAAGATTGCTTTACCTTCCTCCACCTATGATTTTGGAATGAGGGAGTATATATGAAAATGCCATGTGATGAAGAGTGTCTGTAGGCAGAAAACTGCAAACATTCAGAAGGAGAGTTACAATACGTGAAACCAATAGTGACTAATGGCATTAAGAAGGAAAAAGCAACTCCCAAATTCACAATCCTTCTCCCAAAGGAAACTGGTTGGTTAGCACATCTTAAAACATGATCTAGCATTATAGAAGGTAGACCTCTCTCTCTCTGTGTGTGTGTGTGTATGTGTGTGTGTTTGTGTTGTGTCATTACAGTCGTGACTGACTCTTCGTGACTCCATGTCCTTGGAGTCTTCTTGGCAGGACTACTGGAGTGGCTTGCCAGTTCCTACTCCAGGCACCTACAGCACCTGGTATTCCCTGGTGGTCTCCCATCCAAGTACTAACCAGGGCCGACCCTACTTAGCTTCCGAAATCAGGCAAGATCGGATGTGCTTAGGGTTGACCTAACAGGCATTAAATCTTATTCATTCTCACTTACACCTGTCCACCATACCTTGATCTAAATTGCTAGACTCAACCTCTTTAGATCTATTGAAACAAATAGTGGAATGGTAAATCAACAACATGCAGTGTTATCACATTCATTTAATGGATTTTCTGTAGTTCAGATAACAAAATGGCTTGATTTTCTGAAGAAAATGTGGTTTGTTTGTAGGTTCTTTTGGGGAGGGTTTGTGCTTGCCTTTGTTTTGAGCTAGATGCTCTAGTTTTGTAAAACCTGAGCTTCAGTTCTGTTAACTTTGAAGAGGCTAGTTCATTTCCTGGAGAAGCACCTAGTCCAAAGGAGTCACCTTGTACTCAAACGTCAAATGGATTCAAGCACATCCCTAAAATTATCAATCTCTTTGTGAAATACACACCTTGGTCCTGGCAAGTAATGGGGCACCTCGTTCCAGAAGAAGCTCTACAACTTGATCGTGTCCACTTCGTGCAGCACAGTGGAGTGGAGTCAGTCCATCCTTAAAAGAAAGAAAAGTAGGCATATATTAAGCATGTAGAGAATATACTGCTTCTGCATAGAGCCAACTGTTTTTTTTGTTTTTTTTTTTGTTTGCTAGTTTAGCTGTGGTGGAAAACTAGTTCCCACATTCCCATAATTCATAAATCATATGGATCTCTAACAATGGGTATACTGGCCCAAAGTTCATAAACAATCAAGATACGAAATAGCATTCTCACTGCATATTAATGCATCACATTGACCCATTTATGCTAGTCCTGGTTTGATTCCTTAGCCATGTATTTGTCCTGCAGACAAGCAAACTAACCACAGTTTGATCTTCCCATTTCTATGGAAATCCCACTCCTTTTTGTCAGATCCTGTCCATTCTTCTTTAAAGTTCTTACATTTATAACATTGTCAGGTATAGTCTATGTTTTAAGTTGTTACATCTTTCCTCAAATCAGTTTCAGGTATGTAATGGCTCTCCTCTCCATTCCTTAGCATTTTATCCTCTCAACAACAGGCAGTTGGGAGAACAAACTAGGGAGAAGACAATATCTTATATTTAGACATAACAGCAAACCATCGTTTAAAGAAATCAGAGACTGATACTAACAGCAGAACATAGCTTCTTAAAGTGATTGCAGTTGTCTTTCAAATCTTGATTTGTTTACAAGGATGGATTAATATACAGTAATGAGTGAGAATTCAACAACTGCAACCTTACTACGATGTGCATCACCAGTCTATATAAAATTTGGGACTTTTTGATCTGCCACTGATCTTATGGTAAAGTTGTTCAGTTGTTCAGGCATGTCCAACTCTTCGTGACCCCATGGACCAGAGCTCGCCAGTAAAGTAATGCACAGAAAACTACTATAATATTTTCCATTGTTTTTGATGGGATACTGACAGTAATCAGCTTCATGATATGGAATTTTGGAAGGAACATAAAAAGTGGGATACGGAATGAGGTATTGAAACGGGCAACACAAAATCAACTGGAGCAGCAGCTTTAATTTACAGTGACTGAACAGCTCTAACAACTGGAAAACTTGCTATGACAGCATTGTCTCATTGCAACATTATCTTTGCTGCAGAAGAACATTCTGTCCCAAAGAGCTTAGACTTCTCTGCCAGTTAAGCTAGAAGAAGACAAGCCAGTGGCCGATTTAGTGAGAAGGGTGTATTCTAGGCCTCAGAAAGCAATAAATAGAGACAAAGTGAGAACAAAATTACCATTAAACTGTAAATTCAGCTCTATGAAAGGAGAAAAGGAAAGCATGCAAAAAATACATTAATCCAGGTATTTTTGGCAATTATTATTCTAGATCTCTTCAGAGTCACTCAACACTATAGGGTAAAATGCAGTAATTTCAATTCTAATAAGATCTAAAAGCCAGAAACTAGAACATAATCACAATTAACCTAGGCCCTGTTGATTTCAACAATTCTTTATTGCATCTAACATGGCTTGTAGCCAAGCCATTTGAGGTTTCCATATTATAAAAAAGAAAAGATGTTTGTGGTTTTAACATCTCTCATGGTGCCCTTGCATGTCACATCAAATTTCATTAATTTTCCTTCTCAGCACCAAGGGGATCCCTTAATGTTGTGAGTCAACCGAGTTCCAGCACAGTTTAAAATCTATGCAGGAGCAGAAATACAGATCCATGCAAATGTCACATTCTTACTCAAAACAGCATAATTCCTATACAGATAAGTACCCAAGCAATCAGAGTTGCAAATAAAATCTGTGTTTACTTTCCAATAGTCAACCACATAACAAATCTTATTGGAATGAAAGATGCAATACTGAATGAAAACACACCCTCTGATGGCCTCTTATCACTTTTATTAAACTGTGCCCTACTTTGAGCCTTAGAGTAGTGAAAACAGAAAAATAGGATCATCACGGTACAGATGTAGCACCAATAACCAAACAGGATTCTGGTGCAGTAATCAAGATAGAGAAACACTTGTAACCTTGCATGTTTCAAAGGGAAGTTACAAGTGCTTCGGTCTCCCCTCCCTGTTCAAGGGAAGCTAGTGGTGGCTTGAACAGTCTCTGTGCTTAAAATGGCTTTACTGATTTCTAGCGAGATTAGGATGACAAGCAAATTTAATATTCATTTAAACAGCAAATCAAACAAGCACATGATTCCTCACCCTTCTCCAAATTTAATAGCAAAGTTCAAGTGGGTCATGGTTTTCAAAATTACTCATATTCATTGTGGCTGTGTCCACCTTAACCCATTAGAGTTCATCACTGAGATGTGTAAACCAAATTATTAGTTGGAGTTAGAGATAATGGATATGATCAGCATTTTTTATTTAATTTGTGTTCAATTATGCCACAATTTTAACCCACAATGTACTAGTATTTATTTTGTTTACTGCTATAGACTAATCAGTAGTTATTTTTATTCATATAGATTTAATTCAGAATGCTTAAAATACTATATTTTCTCTGTCTGTAAACCTGTAACTTGTACACTTGTGGGTTGTACACTCAGTCCTCAGATGCAGTTTGTTTGTTTGTTTGTTTGTTTATATACCACCCATCTTCTTAAGGAACTCTGGGTACTTTACAGAAATCATAATACAACAACAATAATAAAAATCAAAATAATATAAAATAATCAGCAAAGATGGCGGCTAATATTTTACAGGGGGGGGGAACACTGATGGTCACCAAATGCCTCTCTAAAGAGCTTTTTCGAAGGCTAGGCAATGCATTAAAACAGCATGACTCTTTTAACTTAATCCTTCAACTCTCGTACATGAAGTTATTAAGAATCACTGTCAATGTATGCATGTATCCTGCAGTGTCTTAAAGACTGATCTTTAAACTTGCATGGGTTTCTCTGCTCACTTGCTGTAGGACTATCATGGCCACCCTACCACAACAAAACATATATGTGTCTCAAGTCACCACCAAATGTGCCTGTGAAGGCAGTAGGACCAAGATCGATACATATGTCAAGTAATGACTTATTCCTGCTAGACTTCTGATCACCAGCATAAGAATGACACAAGCACTCCAACCACTTGAATTCCACAATCTGTGCAAAGTATCTCTGGACAAAGTTGATGTTTTGTCCCTTCTCTGAAAAATAATAGTGGGTTGATTACTGGAAATACACAAAGAAGCCATTCAATATTGGGGGGGGGGGGATAAGTCCATGCAACAAGCCGACAGCTATCCAATTTTGAGCAAATGCTCAGTTATAAAATTTGAACAGCCTGCAGAAAATGTCCCAGCATCTCACAGTCATAATAATTTTGTGGTGTCCCTATCTGATGTTCAAGAAAGTGACAAGTGAAGACTTAATACAATAATACTGAAACATAAATGGTTTCCGGATTATTTCAGCAAAGAGGAAAATCTGGCATTTAGAGCTGTCATTTGCCATTGAAAGCAATCTAGTGCTAAGATAACAGATGACTGAGAAATAACTACAAAACATGTTACCATATCTACATTGCTTGAATAATCCACCCGTACCCCTTAAAGGCAGCAATACCCCGGCATTTTGGAGCTTCAATTAAAACATTAAAACTTTATAAAAATAGTACAGTACATGTTGTTGTTAACTGACTATCCCTTTGGACAGAAGCATTCAATCCCTCTCATGAATTTATGTTATGCAGCTTAATGAGTCCTGCTGCCAACTGTAGGCCACACCTAAGAGAACCTGTTCTTGCCAGTTTTCCAGTTAATTTGATGGCATTGGTCCATTTTGTGTTTGCAACTAAGAAGCCAAATGAGTAGAAGACTGTGACAAATCCCCAGGGCTTTATAAGAATCAGGCAGACTGGCTAATGAAATGTCAGCTGTTCCCAAAGAAACAAATGTATTCAGCCTAGAAGAAGAGAACTTGTCTTAAGGTGAGATGGAAACCCAAAGAAGAGTAAAATTTCTACTCATCAAGCATACCCCTCAAGAATATTATTTCAATAGCAGTTACTAAAGACTTAGATTGTGGGAGGCTCTTTCAAAAGCCACGGTGTCATCTTGTTTCACAGCAATTTGCACAGACTGTCAAAGAAATTAACCCTTTGCTTTGGCATAAAGTGTTAACTTTTCATGGTTGGGTAGTTTACTGTTTTATCAACTACCACTTTTCTTTTCTTCGGTTACTGATATTCCTTAACGGCAAGATGTCAGTGGCAAAGGGCCTGTTGGTAGAAAATAAAGTGAAACAAGTATTTTAAAGAAACCCTTCATCTAGACATAGGGTCCTTGTCTCGGTGCCCATGCACACATGTATATCCACAAATACTCATTGATATGGCCAGGCTCCCTGCCCCGCTTGGGTTTCTTCTAAAATAATTTTAACTAAATAATAAAAATACTCTAGGGAGCAGGTTTGTTGCACAGGAAACTCCCAGCCATCAGCACCATCTCTGTTTCCAAGAGGTACATCAATAACCCCATTCCCCTCCAATGCACAGCTTTTCAGCAGCACAAAGTTTGCTTGGGTCTGTGTAAGTGTGCCCTCCTGCACCGCCTGTGTGGTTATGCTTCATTTGTGCATGATTAGTTTCTGTAGTTTCTCTGGCTGTATATTTTGTTATGAATTCATTTGCATGTGCTTGTGTGATAGCTAGGTATTTTAGTGGACCATGTTTCTCTTAAACGTCATTTAGCTTGCTTTTATGAAACAGATGTTGGTGCAGAAAAGGATTTCGAATTCATGCCCCACATCCATCTAACCCTTTGATCTTTAGGGAAGCCTCATGTATCGAGTGTCATCCAACGGCTTTTGGGGAAACCAGATCATTTTGGAAAAGGCTTGAATATTAGCCTGCACCTCCAACTGACAAATGCTGAAGCTGGTAAAACTGGTAATTAGTTCCTAATGTGAAAAAGTAAGGGAATAATAGATTTGTCCTTGAAAACTAGAAAACACCTCATCTTTCATTTTTTTAATCCTACTTAATCGTGGCCGCAGCACAACAGACAAGATAATGATAAAAGAAAATACATAAAAGGGAATAAAAGCGTAACACAAAGCCTTCTGAGAGAGGCATGACAGTGACGAACAAAACCAGAGCTTTGGAATCTCCCCAACTGAAAAGAGCATAAAGCTGCCTCCAGAGTGTCCCACAGAATGCAAACAGAAAATATGCTCAGTTTGTGCAAAATAGGACACCACCGCTTTGTGATGCTCTCTCTATATTCTATTTCAGTGTCCTTGTGCTGGCAGCTTTGAGAGACACTATCAGCTGGCAGGGATGATAAGCCAAACAATGAAGGCCTTTTAAATTAGATTTTAGGGAAAGGATTGGAGGTGGTCTTGCATGGGTCATGTGATGTAAGGCTGCACTTTGATCCAGCTGGCTTAGTAATGTTCCAGATTCAGAAGGTATGAAATAATGTATAAAGGAAGTAAGATGTGTATTCTATAATCCCAGTGGGCTTTCATGGTTGGATGGAAAAGATGCCTGAACTAAGCTTTTAAAATACTTATGTCTACAACACTGTCTCAGAACTAAAATGGCATGAATAAAAAGGGGCACTTACTTGCTTGTTCCCACCCATCTTGTATGCATAAGTAAGTCTACCCCCTTTCCCCCAAGTACTGAAGTATGTACTGTTTTGTCTGCATTAGTACTGCAAACCTTTCTTTTGCAACACAGCATCTAATTCTTCCAAAAAAATGCTGCACACGGAATGCAGGAAACTGTCTTTCACAGAGGAAATCCATTAATCTATCCAGCCTAGTGTACTTTCATCCCAGAGCTTCAATGCAGCTTCTGCAAGCCTCTCACAAAATTCCTTTCCCCAGATCTTTCCATGAAGGTTGCATGCTACCAGAGCTACAGTTCCAGTGATTCCCTTTTCCCTCTTTCAGTGAGCCACCTTAGAAACAGGAAAGGCATGCTGGGTTTAACCCTCAGCTCTGCCACTGATAAAGAAGAGAAGGATTTCAGAGCCTGAGAAATTATCTTGGGGATAAGGAGGAAGCTGATGCTTCTGCAACAATTGTGACAACTTTTGTTCTTGCTGCTATGAAAAACAACATGTTGGAAGAGGGGGAAACTCCTTGCACACGCCTGCACACCAAACAAAGGATGTTGGTAATGGAATAAAGATCCAAGCTCATAATGAGCTCACAAAGAAACCACTTGTGACTTGCATCATTCACAATAATTGTCAGGACTCTGTTCTTCTTCCTCTTCAACTGCTCAACCTTCCTCTCTCTCTCTCTCTTCTGTAGGCTCTTATTTTAGTCGTATTTGATGCAGTGGACTCAATGAAGTCTGCCTCATTGATGAGGAAGGATGCTATTCTTGCTACAGGATCACCAGGATGTCTATGTGGTTGTGTGTGCATGCATGCATGAACACATGACGTTCTTGACCCTAGTTACAGCTTCAGCATTTCTGTTCCCCTTGCAAGAGGAGTAGAATCTGATCTTCACAAATGCTGCCTAGCGACTGCAGTCACCCACCCCCAAAAACTACACTTCAAGGCTGGTGTATAGTTTAACATATTGCAAGGAAGGCTACCAAGCAGGTAAAGGATATCAGTGAAACCTGAGTGCCCTGCCTTGTGCTTCAAGAAGCACCTGTTGCAAGGACATAACCACCAAAACCCATTTGGATTAAAGCCTCTGTGCCAATTTATGAATTTAAGAATGAAAGTACCTAAAGGAATGCACCTTAGTGTTTAACTTTAAGGTCTATATCTAAATAAAAGAAAGAAAGAAGGGGAAGAAAGGCATGATGACGTACATTCAGGGAAAAGAAGCACTCACCCTGGTTTTGGCATCGATCTGCCCTCCACGATCCAACAAGAGCTTCACCATGTTAGTGTTTCCCCTTTTGGAAGCCACATGCAGTGGGGTGATTCCATTCTACACCATGGAAAGAACAAACAATAAGCATGATGGGCTTGAAGAGGTTCAATGGAAATGGCTTTGCGTCTTGACACGGTACAGTCAAGAAGATAAGCAATGAGGTATCACAGCATACAGGGAACAAGAAACATCCCATCTTAAGAAGCAGTTTCACTGCTCTGATGTGGTAACAGTACTCAGGGAAGAAACGTAATTATAGTTATGTACTGTGAACTTAATTATAGTTACATATTATAGATAGTACATCTGCTGGAGAGAAAAATCTGATCTGCATTATGGTTAGCATTTTGTTTGAATAAAGAGATATTTGTTTAATGCTTATAGCTGTAATTTTTGAGAATTAAACATTGGCAGTAATTCTGTATTTAACTTTTTAATGTGTTCATTTAATAGCCGAAGAAACTGCAACTGCTAATATTGAATACTTAATTTGAAAGCAGTACGATCAATCCAAATGATATATGCATATAAATCTAATGAGACTTATTTTTAAATATGCAACATTGTGGGGGTTGGGGATGATGCTCTTGCTCATTTTTAAAGCAACAACAACAGAAACAACTGCCACAACATCAAATGTCACATTCATACAATATGTAAGACAAAATGCCCACACTAATATTCATAACATAACATATTAATATACTTAAAAACATAAGCAACATATAGCACATTAGTCAATACACAGTGAAGCCTATTACCATCACAGACATTGTTTAACAGTATAAATGTCCTTAATAAAAACTAGATCTTTTATTTGCGACAGTTGTTCTTGTAAATATTTTTGGTGGGGATTAGATTTCTCAGTGGGAAACCAGACCAAAATACAAAAATACCTGCAATTTTAAAGGTCATCAAGAATCAGAGGAATTCTGAAAATCATTGCATTGTTCAGATGCAGGTATTGAAAAAAGAAAACTCTGAGGTCCATTTGAGCTGTGTATGCATTGTATGTAGGGTTGACCACCTATACCAGTGTTGGCAAACCTATGGCACCCAACATCGCCCCTTCACAGCCACCTGTATTTAGATTAAATGGCTGTATTGGCACTTTGTGGAACCGCAGTTTGGGCACTCGGTCTCTAAAAGGTTTGCTGTCACTGACCTATACCCTTCATGAAAACTGGAGAGCTAAGTCTTCAGCTCGGTGATCTAAGACTGGGAGAAATAATTGCTCAGTTCTATGCATGCTTTCCCAAAATTAAAGTCTATTGAGTTCAGTGGTGAATGTGTATGATGAGTGCTTTTCCCTTCATAAGATGGCAATGAATTACTTGACCCAACAACGCTGACCACTGATTAACTAGGGCTTGTGTTGGAGCATGGGGTACAACCATTATTGGAGAGCTACAAGTTCCAAGTGCCTTAGTCCTGGTACACAAGATGCAACTTAAATCTTCCTATTCTCTCTATCATGACAGCTTTTTTCAGTACGTGTGTGTGTGCACACAACTCTAAAAATAGATGTTCTCATTTGTGTACCTATGATGGATATTATTAATTCATCTCTTGGCTTGTCCCTTACATACCACTCCACTAAATCCCATCTCAGTCAGTTTTCCAATTAAGAAAGAAATGCTCAAATGCACAATTTAGAAAACACCAAACAAACAAACAAAATTAACACCAACACATTCCATTAAGGGATTTCCTCAAACCATCTATAGTAGATACATTTCACTGTCTGCTGATATGTCCATGTGTCATCCTTTAAGAATGACAGTCCTCCTTTTTGGTGCCATGCAGGTGGCCACCCTGCGCTTCCCCCATCATGCATAATCATATCCCTGGCTGAGCAGGGAAATTGCAGGCTTTGATTGTATAACTAATCAGCCCCCCTCTAATCTTTAAAGTGCAATGGTAGGAGAAGGATACTTTTGAGAGAGGAAATGTAAACCACACACATGGATGAATGGCCGGAAGGATATGGCATGGCATGTCAAACCTGTAAGATGCATATATGAGCTTACTGCCAGGAGCGGACATTCTGAAACCACTGTTCAGAGTTCCTCTGAAACAACTATTTGCTTTCTAGATGTATGCAACAGGACCCCATATTTGTGGTGGATTGGTTCTTCCTCCCATATGAATACTGAAATCTATAGATACTAGCAAATGCTAAATATATAGTTTAGTAAAGGGGGGGGCTTGAAAAATATATTTTAATCACCAGAACTGACCACTAGAGGATAACATGCTGTGTATAATATTTTTAGAATGCAGGTGAGACCGCAGACATGGGGGTCCTGTTCTATTCATTTTCAGTAAGCAGTTGAAAATAAGAGAAACAGGGAATTTCAAACAATTACTAAACACTGTGCTTTATTTATTCACTGGATTCACATCCTATCTTTATATCAATGCGGAGTTCCAGAGTGGTTACCTAATCACAATCTAGTGTAACACAGGGAGCAGTACTATATTTCTTTTTGATTTACAGTAACAACATATATTTGAATGTATTAATTTAAATTAAGATTGCACATATTTAATGAAAAAAAATTGCTCCATTTTGGTGAAAAATGTCCTTCTTGATGTCCCTTGTCCCCCATGTTTGCCTTTTTGGCAACTCCTGTCTTCCTTTCTTTCTCCCCCTCTTTTTGTGTGATGTAGCAGTGGCCTACTGAAAGGTGAGCAATAAAAGAGCCAGACAGGTCCCAGAGGTATCACATCCTGTCAACCAGGCACCACAGTAGGAAAGTGGAGTTGCATCTCCCTACCACACAGAATGGGGTCTGAAATTTGCACTGGGATCCAAGCCAGTTTATTTGAGAAAATAATGGATCATAAGAACTTGTGCGGAAATTTTCACATGCTTCCAGTAGTTGAACTGCAATAAGCATTTTGATGAACTGTGTAACACATATATTTAATTAGTAGGAAAAAGGAGGGCCCAACTTACCTTGTTGCAGGCAGAGCAGCAGCCCAGGCAACCAATGCCACAGCTGGCTGGATGCAACAGCTGATGGGGGGCTGAAGTTGTGCACTCCCATTGGGTCAGCACATAGGGTGGAGGTTTTGCGCCCGCCCTCCCCACTCATGCTGCTTGGTTTATAACAGGAGCCAAAGTGACTTTTTGACCTTTTCACAGCTCAGCAGTGTCCCCTCCTTTCCCTATTTTTAGCACTGCATCTAGTTAGTGATTTCAAGCTAGGTGGGTGGAACACAATGTTTAATTTTACCTGGCAGATTAGAGCATTGGGGTTGGTTCAGGTGGTGTTAATAAGTTGCAGGTAGATCTTGCAGACCATGGTAATTAAGGGATACCCATAATGGGAGCTGGGAGCACGGCAATTTAGCCTAGCTCAAGAACCATGGGCCTTCCTCTGTCCCAGGTGGCAGGGAAGCATGGAGTGGTGTATGCACATGTCGGCCTCCAGGATCGTCCACCCCTCAGTGGACCCTGGATGCAAGAGCAGCACTGAGAGGTAAGCGGGTCTCTCAATGCACAGGATCCATCAAAATGCTGAGCCGGCACCTGCTGCTGTGGCCAATAAAGTTGTGCCCTTTTCCTCCTAGAATGGTGTGTTTCATTGTGCTAACAAATTGGGGGATGGGTTCCAGGCCAGCTCAGCCATAGGTTCCCAAAGAGAAATAAAGAGACAAGTTCATATCTGAAAACTGTGTCTACAAAATCATGATTGTGTGGTGTCTCCTTCACTAGAGATTGCTTAGACTGCTGACAATAATGCTAATTATTCCACTAATTTGTATGTGGACTATTGGTTAAACATAGGAGATGCACAGTGTCTCTGTGTTGTGTCATTCCAGTTGTGACCGACTCTTCGTGACCCCATGTCTATGGAGTCTTCTTGGCAGGAATGCTGGGGTGGCTTGCCAGTTCCTACTCCAGGTGCCTACAGCACCAGATATTTCCTGGTGGTTTCCCATCCAAGTACTAACCACGGCCGACCCTGCTTAGCTTCCAAAATCAGGCGAGATCGGATGTGCTTAGGGCATCTAGTATTTTGTCCATAAATAAATATTCTGTGCACAGGTGCAACAATTCTCTTAGAAGTATTTTTACCACTGCAACCCATCAGTGAGTCTCTATAGCCAAACTGGGATTCAAACCCAGGTCTCAACACATGCTAGTCCAAACTCTACCATACACCCCTGCCTCACAAAAATATATTTGTTGCTATGTTTCTGCTGAATAAATGTAAGGATCATTTGTTTTAAACCAACAACTAAATCAGATCTGCCAGCAGAGAAATCTTAGCACTTCTGCATTCTTGCAATATTTGGACATTTAACAAATGTTGATCTGCTCTTTCTCTGATCATTTATGCTTGAAAAAGTAGCCCATCCATACCCTTGCTGTGAAGTCCACTACAGCTCCACGGTTGAGCAGAAGTGTTGCGACATTAACATTCCCGTAGTGTGCTGCTATATGCAAAGGTGTAAAGCCACTCTGAAAAAGGAGAAGGCAACAGTTCAAAATCAGAGAACACCGATTTTTGCATAAGGATTTTTCTTGCAAAAACTGGTGGCACATTAACTCAAAGAAATAAAAATATGCCCAAGTCAACAAAAATCCATTCTACCATTTTCTGCAACAGACAGACAAAAGCAGGATTTATCAGCTTAGTTATTTAATATTTGAGGGGTTCAGTTTTTCATTAATTTGTACAATGAAGAGTGTTTTCTCCTCGGCTTATGAGAAAAGGAAAGGACAAATTCCTTGATTCTAGCAGGAAATGAGGCTTTTTAGTATTTAACCTGGAGACATCAGGATCACTTGAGTTAATTGGTTGTGCAGTAATTGATGCCTCCCCACACAATGACAACAGGATGCCTCCCCTCACAATGATAACATGTAGTCACAAATTAGTTGCCATGTTGGGAAATCTGGGAGTTGTAGCCCAAAAAGTAACTCAAGTTTTGAAAACATGGATGCTTTTGCATGCAAAGAAATCTATTCCATCTGGGTTTTGCAATTGTTTGTTATGAATCCTGACAAACCGTTTAATATTTTTCTTAAATAACATTATATCTTTGAGGCCAATAGATTGTTAGCCCATTCATATCTACAATGTAACTTAAGTATAGCTTTAGCATGAGAGACTTGTGTTTATTTGTATTACGTCACTAAAACATAGTCAAATAATTGATAGCATTTACTAACTACAACATGAACATGTATCCCAGTTGCATAAAAATAATCTCCACACACTATACACAAAAATCTTTTGTGTGTGTGTGTGTGTACAAAATCAGGCATTCAAATTAACTTTAAAAAATAAACACCCGGGTAAGGTTAAGGTCTAGCTGAAGAGATGGTTGCGTCTGTGCATGCAATTAACGTAACAGCCATGTGAACCACCATATAATATAAAGGAGAAAAGGGTTGTGTTTAATTTGAAATGGTTTCTTAGTGATTTCTGTATTGTTTAATTATTGTAGAAGTTGAAGATCTGTAAAAGATAATGTAAAAAGTCCCTAGGACAGTGGTGGCAAACCTTCGGCACTCCAGATGTTTTGGACCACAACTCCCAGAATGCCGAACCTAGATTGCCAATGACAAAGGACTGTGGGAATTATGGTCCAAAACATCTGGAGTGCTGAAGGTTCGCCACCATTGCCCTAGGACAAGGTGCTGAACCCATATCTCAAAACAGGCGAGCACTGCAATCTCTATTGCAGTTGTTAAAATTATCAGAGGGAATCCATTTGAGATTCACAAATATGCCAGGAATCAGCTGAAAGCAACCATGTTGCACATGGACTCGCACCGGTTTAGGCATAGATTCAGAGCTTGCTGCTTGGACTTTATTCTAAAAATGAAACCGTCATCTGGTTGTAAATATTAAAACAACTCCAACAAAAATGAGTCTCTATGTAGAAAATTGTGATTTAAATTGAGCCTTACTGACTAGTGGTTTAAATCGTGATTTAAATCATTATTTAAATCAAAGCGATTCAAATCAAATCCACCCTGGTTTAAATAGTTTTAAACATTTACCTGCTTTCAATTATTTTCAATTATTGCTTTTAATATATCTTAACTAGTGGTTTGTTATTTAATGTTTAACTTATTACATGTTTACTTCTATGCCTTTTAGTATTGTGAGCTGCTTTACGTTTCCCTTATTGGGAGAAAGGCGGCGTATAAATAAAACAAACAAATAATAAATAAACTGGGAGAGGAATAAAAGCAGAAGAGAAAACAGAAACAAATCATTGCCATGTGTACATATTTAGAAATTACATAGGACACTCTTCTATGTATAGGAAAAAAATACAAGGGTTATCCACAGGGGTAGAAGGGAGGAAATTAACAAAACCGTTGGTCTTTGTACCTCTGTCGTCCTATTCACCATCATCTGTTGCAGCGTGTTTTGGGGGGAAAAGGAAAGACATTACAGATTGGCAGAAAACAGAGAACTGAGTTGTTCACTGAAACAAATTATTTTGCTGTTATGGGGGTGGCAGAAAGCTGAAAAAGATAAGTTAGCTTCAGATTTAAGTATATGCAAGCCACATTTGCATGGGCCATAAACCAGTATGCTACTGAACAGCAAGATTGCTTCAACAGTTGCTTGGCCTTGAGAGATTTACAAAATATACTGAATTTACCCCCCCGGGGGGGGGGAGAGAACTCGTGCTAATTGGAAAATATTTAAAATGCACAAAAAAACAAATATGCATAAACTTGTTAAATAGAGACTAGAAAGGGAAGTCTTTGAGAAACTAATTTGTTCTTCGTGCAACATCATAGTAAACAGAACATTATTGCAGATACTGGTTTTCGCAGTCATTACCACAAGAGGAGCAATGTTATTTGCATTAATATTTTTAAGCAATGGGATGGATATGAAAACAGCTTGAAAAATTACTTTGGATCATAATTCCCAGAATCTTCCAGCTAGAGTAGACATTGGTTATACTAGCCAGGGGGAGCTGCAGTAATTTTCCCAAACTTTGGAAATGACTGTCTTAGGGAAGCGTGTAATCTAATAGGTTAAGTATATGTGTAAGATATTTTATATGTACACTCCAAAATGTGAGTGTAAAAAATGTAAGCATGAATCAAGAATGTGGCCAAACACAGGAACCCTACAGGGAGCTACAAATGGCAGCAGCAACTTCTCAGTTGGAAACTCGAGCTGGTCCTACATAATGCAAGAAAGAAGCCCTGAAGGCAATCAGCTTGGGTGTCCTCCCACCACTGTGTAAAAGGCACAGGCTATTTTTACCTTAGACTGAACATCAGCATTGTGATCATTCTGGAGCAGAAGTGCTGCTGATTTGGTGTCATCTTTCCTGGCAGCAATATGCAATGCTGGCAACCGCACTTTGCCCTTAGTGTCATTCTCCAGAAGGATAGCCACTGCCTGGTTATGTCCTTGCTGCAAAGCAACAGCTAATGGAGTGAAGCCATCCTGTGGTAGTGGAAAAGGAAAACACACTTCAGAAAGCTAGCAGTTATAATAATCAGGACAAACCTTGGGAAAGAAACCCATAAGCAGGTGCCCCCTGAACAAATCAGAGCAGAGATCCCTTCATTTTCAAGAAAGTGAAGAAACACAAATTATGATTTTTTCCCTCAACAACTACATACAGTATATATGCACACTCACTCGCACCCAATGTTGCTATTCCACTAGCACAACAAATTTAAAAAATTGAATCTGTGATTGTTAAAAGTATATAACCAATACGTACAGACCCAACACAAATATTTTCCCTTTTTAAAATGTGTTCCTTCCTTCCTTCCTTCCTTCCTTCCTTCGTTTGTTGGTTTGTTTGTTACTTTGCCAGTCCCTGCATTGGATTTAGGAAACACTGAGACTATGACATCCAGGGTCTTAAGCATCTATTTGATGCTACTGTTTTTAATTTTGTGTAAACCGCCCAGAGTTCCTGCTGGGAAATGGGGCGGTATACAAGTGTGATAAACAAACAAACAAACAAACAAACAAACAAACAAACAAACAAACAAACAAACAAACAAACAAACAAACAAACACCTTCCTTGAACATCAACACCTATATGGGCCTTCGCAGTAGCAAGGGTTCTGACACTGTTGTTTTATAATAATATTAGAAAAAAAGATTGACTCAGAGTTAAAAACAAAACAAAACACATTTTAAAACTCACATCCAAACACTCTGTTACACTATAGCAAATGAATGAATGAATGAATGTACTTTTTAACGGATCTTTATTATATACACCTAGTATCTTGCTAAAATCTTACTAATATCTTGCTGCTATTAAGCTAAAACTGGCTAGACATTTTGTTAAGACCATTTAACTGTGGCCACACAAAACGTAGCTACACTGAACAACATATTTATATTAGGCCCTGCCAGATTGCTGCCAGATTGCCCTGACAGCAGTAAACGAGTATAACATGTCTCTGAGCATGCTGGAAAGAGTTGTAAATATGGTTCAATAAGATTTTTTTCTGGATCCCAAGGCAAAAAGAGCAGCGCCGAAGTATATGTGTCATTGTTTCAATTATGTCAGAGCCAGAAGGGCATCTGCGTCCCTGGGGGTAAGGTATGTTTTTAAGTTTCCCCTTTCGTACTGCTTACAAAAGTGCATCTAACTGGGCAAGGGTAAAAGCTCTATGTTGTTTATATATTAAAAGTGAATAAAATAATTAGCAGGTTTAAAGGCATCAATAAGAGACCAGTTGAAATACTGTTGGAAGTTGTGCCTGCCTGTCTCCATAATACACTGTTTAAGGACTTGACAAGCGTCAGCATAACCTATGTGGGTGGGTTAGGCATTCTTCAGAAAAACCATATCATTTGAGTTTAAAGGTTAGAGCTTTCTTCCATAATGAATGACAGTTCTCTAATAGTACAGTCACCCCCTGCCGATCGCGAGGGTTAGGGACCCACCCCAACAGCAATGCATGAAAATCTGTGATATGTGGAAGCGGGTGGGGTGGCATCTGGGGGCGGGGGGCGATCTCGCGCCTGTCCAAGGCTTCTCGGAGGAGCGGGGGAGCCGGCGTGGAGCGACTCGATCGCCCCCCACCCCCCACGTGGCTTTGAGGCTTCTCGGAGGAGCATGGGGACAGCGCGGAGCAACCCAATTGCCCCCCACCGCCCCCCACGTGGCTTTGAGGCTTCTCGGAGGAGCATGGGGATGGCGCGGAGCAACCCGTTTGCTCCCCCCAATGGCTCTGAGGCTTCTCAGAGGCATGCGGGGGCGGCACAGAGCGACCCGATTGCCCCCCACCGCCCTCCCACGCAGCTCCGAGGCTTCTCGGAGAAGCGTGGAGGGGCAGCGCAGAGCAACCCGATCACCCCCCCGTCAGCCCCCCGCACGGCTCCGAGGTGCAGGTACTGCGATCCCGCAATGTAGTGGGACCGCAGTAGCTGAACCGTGAAATGGCAGGGGGTGACTGTACCAAAGAAGTTAAGCTTCCTTCAGTTAGTAACTGAAGATAGCAAGCCAAACTCTTGATGCCACTGTCAGTCAAACCAACTTGGTGTTTTGGTATCTGCAGGGTGGATAGGAACTGATCCCCTGTGGATACGGAGGTCCTACTGTATGCAATTTTTCCATGTTATCTAATATATTTTCCAGAAAAGTGCACCACTAAATTCTAAGTAGTGTGACTACTTGAACTTAAATGCACATAATGTGAACATGCTGAATCCTTCCTGAAGTATGAAGAAAACTAACAACAGTGTATTCTCGAAGGCTTTCACGGCCAGGATCTGATGGTTGCGGTGGGTTTTCCAGGCTGTTTGGACGTGTTCTGGAGGTTTTTCTTCCTAACATTTCAGCAATCTCTGTGGCTAGCATCTTTAGAGAGCAGGAGCGCAGGGAGCTAGAAATTCTCTCTGTGCTCTGGAGTTGAGTTTGAGATTGCTGGGTATTTAAAGCTGTGAGATAGCGTTTTTTGTCCTATTCTGGAGATTAGCTGTTTTCAGTATGGGGAGCCAGGCTTTGTTGATCTTTAGATCAACACCCAAACAACCAAACTAACAAAAGCAAAGCAAAAAGTGTTCTACTTATATAATGCCCCATACCACTTCAAGTAGTCTCTGGGTGGTTTACAGTTTTAATTACAGTATGCAGGCTACACATTGCGCCCCCCTCCAACAAGCTGGGTACTCATTTTACCAACCTTGGAAGGATGGAAGGCTGAGTCAACCATGAGCCGGCTACCTGGGATTGAACCCCCCAGGTCATTAACACAGTTTTAGCTGCAGTACAGGCATTTAACCACTGTGCCATGAGTTAGGGATATCTGAATATATTTGTATTAAAGTTTAGGCATGGCTAAATTTCAATAGCAGAAATTAATGGTCGGGGGAGCACTGTACACAGACAACTAACAACAGATGACTGTATTACATTGGTACCTCTACTTACAAGCAGATCTACTTACAAGCACTTCGACTTAAGAGTGGAAAACCATTGGTGTTTTAACTGCTGTGGTCTGCTCTACTTACATTTTTTATAAAAAAATTAAAATTTTATTATTATTATTTTTAGATACGGCTACTCTACTTATGAGTTGTTCAACTTATGAGCATGTATTCAGAACGGATTAAACTTGTAAGTAGAGGTACCACCGGATTTTAACCAATCACCATAAAGGCCATAGCTAACGACCCGTACTTTATAGGTTTCAGCACCTTAGGCCATTCTTCACCTTAAGGCTATGGATACTATTATCTATCTAACGAACCTATTCAGTCCATTGTTCATCTTATGAGCCTATTTCAGACCAGAGTGACAAGAGGTCAAAGCTGACTATAAGATGGAGGACTCGCACTAGCTGTATTCAGACTGATGAAGCTGTTTGGATGAGCAGGGAAACGTTTCTATCTCTCAAGAAAAAGAAGTCCAGTAGCCATGACTCAACTTCCAGACTTTCCTTGGACCAGTAATCAAAGTACAGGAAAATGGAAGACGAGCCAGATTTTGCTCCTATTTAGGTCAGGTTAATTAATGTCTAATTTTTAAAAGTAGGAGGATTTTAGATTCACTGAGAAGTGGAATGGCATCTCATCTCATTTCATATAGTGCCTTGGCCTTTTATTTAAAAATAGAATTGTGTGGCTGCTTATTCTTTCTTTCTTATGATAGCATGGTCACATTTAAAAATTCACATTACTCTGAGGTGAATCAAATTGATAAGCCTAGAGTGGGAGCAGGAGTAAGAACCATACATTTCACATTAATATACTGAATATAAAACAACAACACATGCACAGAATTATGTGTTTCAAGAGCATCTAGTGATTCATTTGCAAGCACTGTTTCTGCCTAGTTGCTTAGCAACCTCATAGGAGTTCATACCCCAGCAAAGCTGCAAGGGTAACATGATCTCAGTCCACCCCAGCAACAGAAAAGATTATTTTAGGAGCCTTCGTCAAATGCAACAGTATCCACTGAATGAAAGGATAGCAAAACAGCTGTTAACAAAGGCAAGCTTGGCGTGACTGCAACTCTAATAAATGGCATACCATTTTCAATGCCCTGTGATGAGTTTACCCCATACCAAGGAAGGTGACAAACGCCAGAATTAATAAGGAACCAGTTCACATTGCACAACTGCTAAAAGCGGAAGAGCGTTGGGAATGCACAGATTTGTCCATGGATCAACGCTTTCTGCAGTCTTAATCAAACTTTAGCCCTACACTGGTGTTCCAGTCAACATGCAAAAAGAGGGGTCCCTAGTGTGTCCCCTGATTCTCTGAGGTCCTTGACTGCATGGAGAACCTTCAGAGGAACAGAATCCTCTCTTCTTCAGATTATTTGGCTTCTGCTTGAGGAGACAGTGATGGAGGTATAGAATCTGGTAAGTAACACCTGAGTAACCCTTCAAAAATTCTGAAGAGATTTAAGGGATTAATGTAGAATCAGTCAATATGTTAGGCTGAAGTGCTTGAGGTTTCACATATCTTATGATCTTGTCATATGAAGCATATCAAATAAACGGGGTGGAGTACTGTACAGATGTTAGAAACAGAGGGAAGTTGGATTTCCCATAAAGATTCCCAGTTCCTCTGCTGTCAATAGAGACACAAATTATTCAGAGGTACCAAACCCCTCGTCTCAGAATAGCTTCGTATACTGTACCTTTCATTACCTGGAAGCTGGTTTGAAACTGGAGATCACAGCACAACAAAGAGTACATGTAGATGCACTCTTGGTCAATTATCATCCGTTCAGATCCCAGAAGTGTATACAGTATATCTTTTCTCTCTCTCACATGCTCACCATTTATTTACACCAAACTACATTTGCTCAAGCCACCTCCTTTTTGAAGCAACTCTCCTTTATCTTTCCCTCTTCTCAACCGTAAATGCTTTCTCATATGGTGTGTGAAATTCCTTTAGATGAGAAACCAACTCAGGATAGAGATTACAGTGGTCCTGAGGAGGTATGGCGAGGTGCAGTGGGGAGATTATAGAAATCTCATCCTCATGTCAGGAGACAGAGTTTTCAAATAAAAATCTAAGGGGAAACTTTAAAAACAGATGATGTAGTATTGGCCTTCATGATTCTTAATACAGAAGAGATGGAAGGAACACATGTAAAGAAAGCATCAGATAGCTACTGTACCTCAGTAGCGGTGCTCTGGTTTGCTCCATTTTCCAGGAGGTATTTCACTACTTCAATGTGGTTCTCTTGAGCTGCCATATATAAAGGAGTGAAGCCATTCTAAGGGGAAACAGAACAGCAAGTATTGCAGTATGAGAGAGGAAGGAAATAATATACCAGATGATAATATTAAAACAAAAGCCAGAGCTGCAAATGAAACAAAAGTACCATTTACTGGATGAAATCAAGGAGAACCCAAAGGGGGAAAAACAGATGTCAAATTGAATAAATTAAGGAGTATAAACAGAATTTTATTGTTAATGAATCTGGAAGTAGAGTCATGGCAACTGGACTTCTTTTTCTTGAAAGAAATGTTTCACTGCTCATCCAAACAGCTTTGTCAGTCTGACTGACAAATTTGTTGGGATGAGCAGCGAAACGTTCCAATATCTCAAGAAAAAGGAGTCCAGTTGCCATCTCAATTTCCAGATAAATTCACCGGGATGACTGACAATCTTCACATATTGTTAATGAACCAATTTGTTTTTATAACACTGCATCAGTATCAGAGACTCACAGGGATCTTGCCTCAGAAAAAGAAGTTCAAGGATCATATTATTAACCTCTTAACCATTTGCAATACAAAACAATTTGGGAGGTCAATAAAATAAGCTTCATATGAAAGCAGAGGCTGTTTGGCACTGATTTAGAAATGGCATGTGTTTTATAGATTAGCATCCCCTTGATACTCTTTTTATTGTATTTTATGTTGACATACACATATTATTCCAAGATTTCTTTCATATGTAAGTGGAAATTTAAAACTAGCAATAACATTTTTATTGGCACTGATGAGGAAAGGAAAAATCTATTTATTTATTGGTTTATTTAACTGCAAGTACCCAACAGGGCACCATAAAACCACGGGCCCAAGAAAACTGTGTATATGACATAATTCTGAAAAACTGGAATGTATGGAAGCTAACACAAAGTGGCTGAAATCTAGTAGTAAGACACTACTAGAGTAATCCCATTGAATCAACTTAATTTACAGAGAAGTTGACTCACACTGATTCAGTGGACCTTTTCTAGCTGTTACAATGCAGTCTATTGGCTTCTACGTTTTAGAGACCAAGTGCCCAAACGGTGATACAAAACCCACTAATTTTTCAAAGTGCCAACACAGGTGGCTGTGAAGGGGCAATGTCGAGTGCCCATAGAAAGGTCTCTGAGTGACAACTTTGGCATGTGTGCCATAGATTTGCCAACACTGGCCTATAGCATATATATGAGCATTCAATAGACTTTAAAAGGAGATGCTGTAGAACCTTTGATCTTGGTGATGGTGACATGGCAGCTGATCATCTCTTACTACAGGGTATTCTGTTGAACTGAACAGAGTAATATAGCCACCTGAACAAATACTCTGCTAGGAGCATTTCGATTCCAATCTTTCTGGATTATTCTGACATGATCCAACATTAATCTTTGCAAATGGCACGGAAGTGTACAATTTAGTAAGAACAAAAAATAAATAATATTCAGCCCTTTTGTTCGATTTAACCACCATGAACAATCAAACAATATATAGCAATAGTCTGTGGGAAATTACGTTATATCGCATTGACTTATTGAAATGCTTACTGTACTGTAGAAACAGAGAATTGTGTGCTCTATTCTTTTAAATACTTCACAGTACAATAAGTGGATAACATATGAAGACATATCAGCCTAATGGTCTTTGTAAATGTAGACTTTTAACAGAAAATAATTTATCTGGTAATTTATGATGCTTTTTTCCCCAGGATCATTATTCACATTTAACACTTATGCTTTAAGATCAGAGTTTTCCATGGGAATGCATAGCATGATGTTAATCATGAATGCATCATAAAAATCTCTTTGGCTTTCTACTCTCTCTTTAGCTACCTAATGAGCCATAGTAGTAAGTCAGCTATCAGCTACCAAATGTGCAATAGGAATGGAATTTTAAACTTATTTACATAAAACAAACTTACATATTAAGAGCTGCTATTTTTGTATGTTCATGACTGTAAATAGTATGGAGAACATAACACCATAATATCATGGATTCAACTGCAGGTGACATCTTGGCTAGTCCTTTAAGGCCAGAAAACAAAAGATTTCTTCTAAACTTTAATAACTGAGCTAGTGCATCAGCAATAGTCTATATACTGTGAAGGCAACACCAGCCAGCCGTCCAAGTGGGAGCAGCTGCGGCAGTGGACCGATGGAGGGACGGACAGTGGGAGACAGAGAGGGAAATGGAGTGACCTCCCACTCACCCAGCCCCCTCTGAGCTGCTGCCTTGCTCTGTGGAGGGAGGGAGGGACGGGAGGAAGGAGCCAAGTCATGGCCAGAGGCGGAGGCTGCCGCTGCCACTGTGTTACAGACCAGCAAGGAGAAGGTGGCAGAGAAAGAAGAGAAGGGTAGGGAAGGCCAATGGTAGCCTGGGCCTGGTTCCTGGGTGGCTGGTGGGACTGCATTTGTCCCCAGTTGGTGACGGATGGGCCAGCAAGCCAACCAAGCGCCACAGCCTGGCTGGGCTCAGCCAGTGAGCGGAGCAGGAGGCATTGTTAGGGATCCGGAGACATGCTGATCATGGGCCGATCGTGGGGGGGGGACTCTGCCCACGTGCCATTCTCTCCACCCTTTTTTCTATGTTGGCCTTTTTTGGACTATGGACTGACCCCCAGCAGTGTCTGGGGGGTAGTCGACCAGCCCTCTGTTTGAAAACTTTGAGGACCCCTGGTATAGGCCGAGGGAAGCAGCTTAGACTCTCTTAAGCAAAACTTTCCCAAAATAAACAAAAACTCTCAAAAACAACAATAGGTTCCATTGGGTTCTTAAAATGATCCAAGTGAGGCAAAAATATATTATATTGGAGCTTTACTCTATCCTAAGTTACAAATGAAAGTTATATTTGTGAAAAGATTCAAAAAAGACCAAGATACTCATCAGATCCGAGATATGGACTTATTTCCCTAGAACACAATTAAAAACTGTTATTCTCTCTGACTGATTACACTGAGTCATTCTGACTATTCTAAATTAACCCTAACACTACCTAACTGAAGAAAGCATCATTGCTCAAAGTGTTCCTCAGCAAAATCATGGCTTCTGTCTCTTCTCACCGTCTTTTTCCCAGAAGCTTCCAGATGTCATGTGAGGTAACTGGCCAATGGTAGCTGTAACTTTTTGCTCTAAGAGGTTTGTTGTGATTATATTCCTCATACCTTAGATAAGAGTCTAATGCAAGGCCGAAATCTGCAATTAATATCACAGCTTGGGGAATTACACTATGTCCCATCATCCCTAATTTCCTTGCAGTGGGAGGAGTTCTTCAGTTTCAGAAGCCTGCCTTGTACACAGCACTGTCTTTATGTTAATTACTGTGTATTCAAAAGGCATGAGTATTGATCTGCCTGAAATGCCTTTAAAATTAATATAAATTAAGTAGATAGATAGATAGATAGATAGATAGATAGATAGATAGATAGATAGATAGATAGATAGATAGATAGATAGATAGATAGATAGATAGATAGATAGATTTAAATTTATCCAATACAATCCTAGTAACAGATGTTCTTAAAGAGACAAGCCTCAGTATGCTAGTGATGGATTACTTCTTCCTCTATGCCCCCACCATTTATCCCATACTGCTTTCTTAGAAGAGAGAATTAAGGCAACTAAGCAAAAGTAGATATTCAACTTTCTACTGGCAGAACAAGAGTAAAAGTCAGGAAATAAATGATTCCAAGGATTAAGTGAATGCATTCTTGTTGAGAAACTAAAGAAATAACAAGGTGGGCCTCTGATCTAATTTCCAAATGTGTTAAGTATTTGTCATTGGTCCTTGTGGTTGGTGCAATCTGATTATACAAAATATCCTAAAAACAGTGAAAATTATTCAGTCTAAGCTCACGTTTACTCATCTAAGATAGTGTTATCCAGGCATGTGGTGCTGTGATAATCAATCTCCCTAGATGTTAACAGGCTTGCAGCTATATCCTGTTACAGTTTGTCTGATGTTTTTGGATAGATCCACTCACCCTAATAGACGTATTTAAAACATTTTCTGTACTGTGTTGCTCTTTCTCATTTTGCTCTGTTACTGTAGGTCCTCAATATTGAGAACAACAGTGGCCAAGTGAAATTTTCACTGCAATACCTACAATAGGAATTAATTGTCACCTAGAGTGAAACCACGACTGGACTGAAATTGTGGCTGGTTTGTGACCCCCATCCAGCTAGCCAGGCACTTAAAGCACTCTCTGGGTAGTTTAAAAGTTAATTATGCATGATACTCATTACCCCACAATCCCACCCGCTGAGCTGGGTTCTCATTTTACTGACCTCAGAAGAATGGAAGGCTCAGTGAAGCTTGAATCAGCTATCTGGGACTGAAATCCTGGTCAGTTTAGCAACAGTACAGCAGTTTAACCACTGTGCCATGAGACTATTCTATAATCTTGGGTTTAGAGTTTTAGTACCCAAGAGAGAGATATATCATTATTGGCATTCTGGGAGGGCATCTTAGGCACAAGTGGCACCAAGGGAGAATGAATGCAAGAGTAATTATTGTCTTCACCTCTTAAAGTATGTGGATTCAAGGAAAGGGGTAAAATGTTAGCTATTTAATTTTAACAGCTCTGACAGGGTTGCACAAAGCCAACATTACTACTTAGAATTGACTAGGGAGTAACTAGAAGTCAAAAATTTCTCTTGAGTCTTCTGCTCTTAGAGTACTAAGTCACAATGAAAGGGTAATATGGTATCAGGATTCTACAGATTTTTATTTTGCTTTATGCCTTGGGCCATTATTCTTAGTTGTGTTAAAAATAAATGTCTCATAAGAGGATTTATCTCAAAAGAAGATGCTCTCTCTCTTTCTCTCTGTAAGAGTAACTTAAGGATGTAAAACCCACTTTGCAAAGGCCCCGTTCCGCCGCGTGCATGCCCGGCGGGACGTCTTTGCCTCCCCCGGGCCGGAACAGCGCGAGACGAGACCGCTTGCTCTCGCGAGGCCGGGGGAGCGCGCGGGATCGCCCGGCTATAAAGCTGGGCGGCGCTTACCCCCCGGCCTCATTCGTGTTCCGGCGCAGCGGGAAGCAGCAGCAGGACGACGAAGAAGCTGAGGCGACGAGCAGCGTGCAAGGCGTCTCGGCGGCGTTCCGGTGGCGGTGGCGAACAGCAAGGAGGCGAGCGAGGCGGCGTTCGGCGGCGGCGGCGGCGAACAAGAG
>JAHTLZ010000330.1:22691721-22766876 GCA_023846285.1 Phrynocephalus versicolor | reverse complement strand
TCCCACTCTGGTTGTCTCGCGTGTTTATTTCGGCTCTGGGGGGGCAAAGCAGTTCGTATGCCTTATTAAGAGATTGTGAATATATATTACATGGGGGGAGGGAGAATTTCACTCTGATCTTTGTTTACTAGCTTTCAATTCAAGTTTTGTAATGAAGGAAAAGAACAGCAAAGAAATAAAACAGAAATCAGATTATATTTTACGGGTCAATACATTTGTATGAGAAATTCCATTTCAGAAGGCAAGCTAATGGAAAGCTAACAGCAAGAGTTGTTGTATGTTCCAAGTCAATATGTTGTGCACAGTGAACACTCTAATGTAGTTTTAGGTTTTCTGGGAATACAGCTTAACAGTGTGATCATGAATCCAACTATTCATCCCGAGCCGACTATAGAAGATCCACACAATAAATGGGACTTGCAAATGTTGACTTATTATTTAGTTCTTTATTCAATAGGTCTATTTTAGTTGCAACCAACACCTGAAAATATGGCACAATTGTTGAAATGGACAAAGACTCAAGTGAAACTGGACATGCCAGGAAAAGCGTGAGGGCTTAATTAAAAAATAAGGTTTGGTTTCATGTATGCCTAGATGCCCTAAGCACATCGGATCTCGCCTGATTTTGACCACTACCGCACTTTAGATTTGAAATGCCTTCTCCTTAAAGAAAAAAACACCTTAAAAACCACTCTCCGCTTTTCAAATCACTTTTTCTGAAGAGCCCCCTTGGTCACGCCCATTTTGACCGCTGTGATGATTTTTCTTGCGACGACCACTGGGGTGGTTTTTTTTTTCTGCACCTCTTTTTAAAGCGATTTGGTTGTATTTGCTGCCTTTTTCCGGTTTCCCCCGTTTCTGCTGTTTCCCTGTTGTAGTTTAAAGCAGTTCAGCCAAGTACGAATGGGGAAGCTGATTGCCAAGCAACCACTGAAATGCGGGCTGCCGATGTGCTGTAGTGACCACGGGACTGCGGGAGGAGATAAGGTGATGCAAAATAAAAAGTGGCTGCTCAAGGAAGTGCGGTAGCAGCCTTTTTGGAAGCTAAGTAGGGACAGCCCTGGCTAGTACTTAGATGGGAGACCACCAGGGAATACCAGGTGCTGTCAGCGCCTAGAGTAGGTACTGGCAACACACTCCAGTACTCCTGCGAAGAAAACTTCATGGATATGGAGTTACAAAGAGTCGGGCATGACTGTAATGACGCAACACACACACACACACACACACACACACACACACACACACACACACACACACATCCTTCTTCACACAGCTGCTTCAGGAGTCTAATCTGATCATGAGAAAATGTGAAAATATTTGATTTACCATTGATTCAGCAAATTGTAAATGCAAAAACCAGCCTGAATATATTTCAAATCTGTGATCCCGACTCCTAAATTTGTTTGCATATCTCAGCCTGGCTGTCTTTCTTCTCTGAGTCAATTCCACTTGCATCAGAATGGAAAGATCAAACATCTGTTATACTGACTACAGGCGCTGCCTGGAACATTTAGTACCAGCCATATACATGCTGGAAAACTGGAATAAATATCTCTAAAGATATTTATTTTTGGCATTTCCCCCACAGAAATTTGAAATTCATGGCAAAGTCCAATGATGATGCTTTTACTCTAGCAATGCAGTTATTACATTTTTCAGCATAAATGAAACCAGCTTTCCCCAGCCTTGTGCCTTTCTGATGTCTGAAACTTTAATTTCCATCTCCCTGACCTTTGACCAGGAAGGCTGGATTTGACTCCTGGGTATCCATAGCCAAATCATCTGGAGGGCATCTGGTTAGGCAACGTTGAACTAAACCAAGCAAAATTAAATAGAAATCTGTCAGAATTAGTTAATTTGGGAGAAGACATTCTACTAGTTTCCTTTTCATGTCATTCAAGAGGAACAAAGCAGGTATTATTTTAAAGAGACAAACAGCAGATAAATATAAATATATGTTTATATTTTACTTTAGAGTAACATTAGATTGATATCCTAGCACAGGAGTAGAAAGAAGCTATTTAACACTACAGTAGGACCCCCGTATCCACTGATTCATTATCCACTGATTCAGTTATCCACGGTTGGCAGAGGAAAAAAAGTAAATAATTCAGCAGCCACAAAGCAAGCTGTAAAGCAAGCTATTGCCACAAATAGCATCTGTAGAGCAAGCTACTGTCACGAACAGCGGCCATAAAGCAAGCTACTGTCTCAAAACAGCAGTCATAAAGCAAGCTACTGTCAGGAAACAGCAGTTTGGGGGTGGGTGGGCAGACGTTCTCTCTTATCCACAGATTTCATTATCCACGGGAAGGCCTGGAACCAATCCCCAGCAGATACCGGGGTCCTACTGTACTTCCTCACTAGGGTGCTGGTCTAGACTGCTTTTTTTCCTGCTTTTTTAAATTTTTTTTTTATTTTTTTTGCAAATTGTTGTGGTTGTCTGACTTTGGATCACTATTTTGCAATGCAAATTGAAGACTTAATAGGTTCAGTCTCTACTGAGTTTATAGCAGGTGGACAATTTAAGTCCTCCCTCCCTGCAACCACACATGAGAGCCTTGATCTGAATGGTTTCCCCTCAATTAACTCTTAAGTGAAACTTGAAAGGCTGCTGTCTATGAGCACAACCCTAACCACCCAACCTCGCTGAACATCAGTTGAGCCAAGTCTAATCCAGCTAAAGCTGTGCTGAATCTGTCTAGACTAGGCCTATATAAAATTACTGAGGACGCCCCTCACTTTGACTTAATTCTTATGCTGATTTAGTAGTGATATCTGGTGTTAGAGAAGATATTTTAAATTAGCTGTCTCTTACCTTGCCCTTTCTTTGTCCCTTTTTATTTTGACTCTTCTGCTCTCTGATCCTAGCCAGGATAATAGTTCTGCTGGCAACTCTTTCTGTTGGCTGATTGCTAAGATCAATCACCACAGGGGTGGTTGTTCCAGCACCACATGCTTCTGTCTATTCCAAATGCAATACAGCTGCTGCACCTTTGACTTGGATTTGTACTGTATTTCTTTCAAGGAATATCTGCATTAATCCTCAAATAAATGTAAATGTGGTCTCACATCTTCTCTCTGTGTGTAATTTATATTTTCTACAGGTTTGATCTATAGAATACTGATTTGTGCAGAGCCAAGGGAATGGGTTAATTTCGTGCCAATTGTCAAATGGGGCTCTAGAGCGGAATTTAGTTTCAGTGGGGGTCCCAACCTTCAACATTACATTCTCAAATTCATATCTTTGCTTCTTTTCCTCAAATAAATTTTCATTGTCTCATCTATTACTGTGGAATAATTTGTAGATATGACTCAGAGAATTCTTGAAGAGAAAACAGCAGGGGCAAGTCAAAGGGGTGTCTTTGGCTTGTTTTACTCTGTTCTGCTCTTTTATTCTTCCTTGCTTTGTCTCACAAATCCCCTCTATAATTGGCATCGTGAATCTACAGTTCACAAAATTAGCTCTTCCTATTATATGCTACTGTTGCCTGCTGGGAACCAACAGTGGGTCCATAAATCTAAATAAACAAGCAATATCCTCCAGTGGCTGTACAATAAAATATAGTAATGGGATAGCTTGTTTGGTCTAGCCTACATTATGACTGGCAGAATAACTTCCAAGGCTGCTAATGAATAACTACTGTGACCTTAGGCTAATGAAGTCTATTGAAATTCACAAGGTCTTAGCACATTTGCCTGATGTCCAGCTAACGAATAAAGAAAACTGTCTATATTATTTATACCATCAAAAAGACACATATGGTACAATGGATAAGCCAATTTGTTGTGAGCCACATATTTTAACTTTTGAATGCAGCAGATAGAAGCCACTTACATTTACTACACACTTAACTGAAAGCCCAAAAAACTTACAACAGCTAACTCTTTGAAATGTTTGTGTAATCTTTATACAATATTTTAGGCATTTGCAGTGATTACACAGATATTAATGAAGTATCATCAAACATACTTTTGCAGAAACAAAGTACTGTTTTCAATGTGACCCTCAAAGAAGATAAAGTCCATGAAAGAAGGGGGAATAACACTGACAAGCTGATCATTTTTAATATAAGCACCAAGGCTTCCTTTGATTGAAATAAGAAACTCCTAATCATTAGTGAAGTCAGTGATAAAATGTCTGGCAAAGTTCATGAATGTTCCAAGTACAGTCACCACCACCATCACTCCTGGCAATCATGGGGGTTAGGGACCCGAACCGACCTGTGATAATGGAAAATCCACGATATGTGGATGCTGGGTTGGGCCGGGCCTGGGGGGCTTCCAACACTTACCTGTGGCATTGTGCTGCCCCGAACGGGACTCCAATGGGCTTCTTTGGCCTGTTGGAGCCCCTGTAAGTGCTTTCCGGTGATCCAGAAGTTAGTTTTAGTTTGCCGGAAAGCACTTCGGGGGCCTCTGACAGGCTGAAGAAGCCTGTTGAAGGACTCAGAAGTGGTTTTCAGAAATCCAAAAGTTACTTCCTTTCCAGAAGTGACTTCTAGTTCACCGGAAAGCAGGCCTTCAAAAGGCCCCAGAAGCCCAGTTTGTGGCAGCGCCAGGCCTGGGGTAAATAAAGGAGGCCTGAAACAGGTCTCTCCCCCCCTTACCCCAGGGGGCCTTGCCTTTCATATACTGTGGTCCCATGATATACTGGGACCACAGTATGTGAACCACAAAAGGGCAGTGCATTATTGTAAAAAAAAAATGGGATAGAGGGAGGGGGAAGAAAAAGTAAAAGAAAAAGATTGGGCTGGGGAATTTTCAAGTATAAGAAGGCAGCAAATCAAATATAAACTTTTATAACATCAATATCAAAGGTCGACTTAGAGTAGCATGTATGAACAGTTATGTACTTAAGAGTACTGTGTGTAAATAGGCTTGTGGTTAATGTCTGGAGGTATGGAGAATATGGGAGGGCGAGCTAAGAAAAAAATGGAGGCAATCTGGGGTATGCTTTCAATCTGGGATTACAATGGTACATACAAAATATTATATAGATATTTGACATAGAAGGAATTTCATACATGGACACACTCGAAATCACATTATCTAAATGTAGTGTGAGAGCCTTTAGTGTCATGAATTCCTGAGTTACCACACACAGATTAAAATTCTGAGTACAGATGCCCTTTTATTTTGTGATTTGTAAATTCACTTTTACCCTTTCCCTTTCTAAAGCATCTTCTGTTTGCTGGTGTGAGTCAGCAGCTACTAAAATAGATCAAAGAATGCTGGTATAGATACTGCAGCATCTGCTTCCATGTTGTTTTAGAATGAAGAAAGAAAGAACACTGCTTTATAGCGCATGAATCGCTACTGTTTGACAGTTTTACACTCTGTCCATGATGAAGTTTAGGGGACTACTTTTTACTGTTGCTAAATAGAAGATCAAGGCCTTTTGCGCTTCTGCAGACTGGGAATTCTGGCTAGGAAGGTAGGATAGGATGATGCCACTAATGAAGACTTTTGCTACTGGCAAAAAGAGAATAGTTTCCCCCCACCCCCATGGAAATCACTGCTGGTAAAATGACAGTGTTTTCATGTGGTACAAATCCATGTTTCAAACACTGGCAAGGCTTTCAGAAGAAAAACAACACTGAAATATGGGAATTCTCCTGAGTGAGCTGTATTGATCTCACTCATGGTTTTGCACTATTCTATTTCATTTCAAATAGGACTAATACAGAAGATCATTTATTTGTTTTCTTTATTGCATTATTGGTTTGATTTTTATTCCTTGTGTTGGTTTTCATTGCATATGTGTTGTTTTCTATGTAAACCGCCCAGAGTTGCTATTGGGAAAATTTGTTGTGGTATAGAAATATAAAAATAAATAAACAGTAATATAAATCTTGGTAGATCTACTTTATATATCGCTGAGTATATGTGGAGATGTCCTTGGATTTCAAAATCAGCTTTAAATGCTAGAAGAAAATCCCAAATATGATTTTATAGCAGCATACAGTAGCACCCTGGTTTATATACACTTGGCTTAATGGAAAAAAATCACATGATAAAAATAATTTATTGGGAATCAGGATGCATTGTTTTAAGAAATGTTTCAATTGAATGCCCTGCTTTAGGTTTTTCCCCATAAGGCATTGCATTGTGCCCCTGTAGTTTGTAGAGTGGTGCGAGGATTTGGAGCATTTTTTTCATTGAGTTTTGGAGCCATTTTGGACATTTTTGGTAGTGTTTTTTAGACTTTTTGGACTTTTTGGTGCATTTCTCAAGCAGTGGAAAGGTAGGGAGCTGAGCTTTGTTGTTTCCATGCCTTTTTCTATGCATTCTGCATTGTAGGGGTTGGATGAGTTGATTTCATCCTTTCCATGCCTTTTCCTGTATGTTCTGCATTGCATTGCAGAGGGAGAGGTGAGCTGAGCTTCAATGTTTGCATGCTTTTTTCTGTGCCACTGTATTGCATTGCATTGAGGGTGAGCTGAGCTTTGTTGTTTGCATGCTTTTTACTGTGCATGGGGGGGTGGGTGAGCTGAGCTTCATGCCTTTTACAGTGTGTTCTGCATTGTGTGTTTGTGTGTGGGGGGGCTTCTCCTGCGTAAGTCTTTTTTTTTCTTACTGTTTTCTGGCCTCCAGAATGGATTAACTGGTTTTCAATGCATTTCTATGGGAAACTGTGCTTCACATTACGATTTTTGTAATACGAAGTATCTTGTAGAACTGATTAGTGTTGTTAAGCAAGGTTCCACTTGTATTTGAAAATCACTGGCCGAAAGGGGCAGTTTATTTTTACCTATTGAGAATAAACTGTTCAATGTGTTAATCTGCACACATACAGTGTTAAATGCTGTGTGCCTTTGGAGAGAATCTAGCTTCAAAAATACTGGGATGAGTTTGCTTATGCTCCTCACACAATTCTATATCTAGATCTACATTCAAAGGAAAGCTCCTAATTAAATAATTTTAAATAAAAATGTATATGATGTTCCTGAGTATAATTTTTCAGATGTCTCTGTTAGAGAATTGACTCTAGCCATTGGCAAGATTTCAATATTTTCCGCTGTAGTTAATATACTGTACATGTACATGCACTTCTGAGCATGTTTGATCAATTGACTGTGAATCAAATTTGCCAACCCAATGGCTGGAACACTATACAAAATGATATGGTTAAAGAGAAGACATCAGCTTACCTGAGACTGTGCATTAATATTGGCTCCTTCTTTAACTAGAACTTTAACAACTTCACCTTGTCCGGCCAAGGATGCAATGTGTAATGCAGTATTCCCTTTCTGTTGGTAAAATTAAAAAATATGTATGCATGTATTTCATTCACAACTGTACAAAAACATTCAAAATAATAAACAACAATTTTCAACATAAATATCAGTGCATCATGTAAGGATTCAACAACTTTCTCTTATTTTACAATATAACTGGAAACTAATGCTACTCCTCTTTCAGAAAACAAATATGTTTTCTGTTTTTCTCTATTGATATTATATATATGCATTTTTCATTAGGAAATTCCATCACTGAGAGGCTATTTAATTTTCAATATTGCCTCTTATTGCAATATTTTCTATGCATTCTCAGAGAGCTTCCCATCATACTCTTTTTGTATTATATCACACCACACAAAACTATTTCCCAGTATAGGGGTGGATTCAGTTTTCTACAGCAATTATATTCAATCCAATTCATGTTCAAAAATTCATAACAGTAAACTTGGGGTCAGTAGTATAGGGATAATACTCAAGCAAAATAAAAGTCTTCTACGTCTCCTATCCCTTTCCTGGACTCAGAAAAGTTACTTTTATATACAGACAACAGGAATTCTGTATCCAACATGTTTTTCTAGAAGTTGTAATCCTAAAAGTAACTTTTCTGTGGCCAGCTTCTCAGATTTCTGGCTTGTCATTTAGAACAAACTATAATTTAAAACAATTGGGGGTTATATTTGGCTTGTTTAGCAACTGGCAAGATTCTGCTTGATGCTGGTTTCTATGTTCCAGCTATGAAATGCTGAAACGGAACTCTAAGCCAACAGAAGTTCATTGTCACTACAGAAAATTCTAAGTAAATGTAACATGCAAATATAGTCTTTATTTGCAAGTTCAGTCATGTTCACACAACTCCACAAAAGCTGTATTCTTGCAGGACACAGGTATTGCATTCATCAGGATGAGTAAGAAGGAAGGAAAGGGTACAGTATTGTAATGTGACAGGTGGATGGAACCATTTTGGAAATATACTCCTTTATATTTTTAATACACGGATGAGCTCCAGATAACTTATCTATATCTATCACAGTGTTGTTGCTGTTTTCTCTCTCTCTATATATATAGTGAATCTAGTACCTTGCAAAAATCAAAGTAATAGCCCTGAAACAACAGAAGCCAAATCACTGCATGCAAATGTACTATATATCCAGCAGCCAATGAATATTTGGTATGAAACTTATATTCATTGTATATTTTATTGAACACCCCATTCTGCTACTATATGTCTGAAGAAGTGGACTTATCCACAATAGCATGCACTAAAATATAATATGTAGTCTCTAAGGTGCCACATGTTTTTTGTATTTTGTTTTGTTTCTTTGATTTTTGCCTGGAATTCTTGCACAAATTAACATGTCTTCCAAAACTTCCAGTACCTTCGTAGCAGAATCCACTGCAGATCCTCTTTCCAGCAATTCCTGAACGAGTCCCACATGACCCTCTTTGGCAGCCAAATGGAGAGCATTCAGTCCATTCTGAAAGCAAGGAGATTATATTGGTTATTAATCAGCACTCATTCATTGACTCCACAAGGGAGGGACAAGTACAGGTACAGGTTCATTCCAGCTTCATTCTCTAGGAGCCAGTGCTATTCAGAATGATTTCCACTTGGACAGATAAGTCTGATCTACTCAATAGACAGCAACTTTTACACCATGAATGTGTTGCTCTTATCATAAGAGCAACAAATAAGACTATATGTGTGTTAATTGTGTGCTTTTATATATATATAAAAGTTGTTTATCATGAGAACATTTGTTCCCATCCAACAACAGCCATGAGAATAACTTAATTTTCATTTCACACAACCTGCTTCAAGCAAACCTGATATACACTTATGACTCCACAGTAATGCATATCCATTAAAACCACTCCAAGTGAATTAATGATTTGAAGTATCAATGAATACTTTAAGGGTTTATAACAACTGGTGCAATGCTTATTTTTAGCCAGAATTCCTCAATCTACTTTTTCCAGATGTAATGGTTTATAATCTCCAACTGGATATACTAGTTGAGACTGATAGAGCAATAGGTTGAAATATCTAAAGAAACATAAGTGTGGGAACATTAATCCTAATACAGTAATTCAATGTCTGGCAATCCTTATCAGGGATTCCTAAGTGTAAAGGACACAGAAATTGTTTGTTATTCAATTCTTGTAAGTGCTGTCTGGGACGGTAGGACAGCTACTCTGGCAGTCTCTCCTTCCTAGATGCATGGAGGGGAATTCACAAACCCTGACTCCACCTCATGGAGCTATGCAACCAGCTTTTGAAAGACTGATACTACCCTAAATTGGCATTGGTTCTCTTTAATTTAGTCTTTCAAGATCAGTAATTTTCCTACCATATTATTTCTTGGGGACTCTTAAAAACAGCAATATTAGCATGTTTTGCATGAGATTGTACTGTAATCAAACAGGTTTTCAGCCCTTTTCAGTGCTTTTGCTCGATTCTCACATAGAGAAAAAAATAATTCCAAAAAAAAAAAAAAAAAGATTGTGAAATTTGGAGAACATCCAAGGACCTAATTCAGGCATGCTCAGAAGCTGCAAGTGCCAAGAAGCACTTTGAGGATCAGAACCCTATGGAACCTTAAAGGGCATTTCATTTACCTCCTGCCCATGGAACATATGTGTAAGAAATTACCACTGTGTCACTTTTCAAAATGCTTTTGAAAATACCTTCATTTCAGTGGTATCACTATGAATGAAACATCATTCCTTCAGAAATCTCAGCCTCAGCATGTTAACTATGCTTCTGTTGCACATGCTTAATACTTCCACTTACTTTGAGAAGATTTACAGAAGAGAGAGAGAGAGAGAGATGCATCCTTCCTGTATACTTTCAATATAATTTACGGTAATCTTTGCTGTTAGAAAATAATTTACATCAATACAGTCATTTTCCAACAAAATCAAGAAGCTTTCCCCATCAGTATTTAATATCTGAAAGTTATTCCACGGAGTAAAGAAAGTGGAAACTACTGCTGTTGTTAGTTTATTCTGCACCTAAATTTCACAAGTCTTCTGACATAAGAAAAATACCGTATATACTTGAGTATAAGTCGACCCAAGTATAAGCCGGGGCCCCCAATTAAAACCCCCAAAACTGGGAAAATTTATTGACTCAAGTATAAGACTAGGGTGGGAAATGCAGCAGGGCCTGCCAACTCCTCCTTTGTGAGCTGGGTGTGTGTGTGATGTTTAAAATGACTTTTAGCCACTGAGGCAAGTGCTTGAGTTGGCGGCTAAAAGTCATTTTAAACATTGTTTTAAAATGACTTTTTACAAAGTCATTTTAAACGGGGGGGGGGGCAGGAGAAGTGCTGCACAATGTTTAAAATGACTTTTAGCCACTGACCCAAACTTGCCTCAGTGGCTAAAAGTATTGACCCAAATATAAGCCGAGGACCCCTTTTTTCAGCCCAAAATTAGGGCTGAAAAACTAGGTTTATACTCGAGTATATACAGTAAGTAAGGTAAGTAGAGATTCTGTATGGTTCAAATGAATTCTATCATTCAGCAGTCTCTCCACTGCTTATTTGTGTTACATGCAGTGGTCTTTGCTTTTAATGTAAGGGAATACATAGTCTTGAGCCAAGGATAGAGAATCACTACAGACTGACATACAGTAGTCCTTGTTCATCCCAGAGTCAACTTTTCCCAACTGCAGCCAGTGATTCTATGTTATATGAATATTATTATTTTTAGCAAACACTGCTATGCAACTTAATCCTGATTAAATCTGCATAGCGTTACAACTGTGGTCAATCAGAAGCTGAAGCTTTTATGTGTAAGATGTATTATATTACGTGCATGGTGAGAAATGGAAGCAACCAGCAAGCACAGCTCAAAGGCACAGCCTGCTCCTTGACGTGGGCTGTGTACACAGCTAGGAAAGGAGGCATATTTGTGTGCACTGACATTTCCAAAATATGGCTCACTAATCTAAAAATACCAGTATTTTATGATTTTCAGAACTTCATCTGCCCTTCCAGTTCATGTTATGAGAAGTAATGGCATGCCATTATAATGCTGCTAAATCTGAGAAACAAATGACAATTGGAAGAAGCAAAAGATAGAGTGTGGCTAGATAACTGTATCTGATGGAGTTGGAGGCAGAAGAAGACTGTATTGAGCAATATGAAATGAGACAATTCACTGCTGTTATAGCTGACTATTACGTCAACCAGATGTTGCTGTGCTGCAGTCCCAATTACTTAAGTAGCATAAAAGCCACAGCAGTGTTGATTCTGCACACACCACCTGGGCAAAGCTTGGAACCACAGGGAGGAGTTCCCCAGTGGAGCTTTTTCCCCCACCCCAGCTGTGAGAATCCTCAAAAAAAAAAAAAATGGGTTAATGCTGCAAAAGAGATAAATGACAGCAGCCTTGTATGGATGTAGCACTAAATTATACTTCAGCATCAAATAAATCAGGCTGAACCTCATATGCTCCCCTCTGTCTTCTCAGAATAATGATCAATTGTGGTTAGGAAAAAAGAGAAATGAAGGTTTCTTAAATGACTGGCTCCCCTATAGACCCAGGCTTCTCACTTCAAGCCCCACTGCATTTCTTACAACAAAGTACTGTGAATTATTAGCTATGGAATGCCCTCCCAAGTGCGATCCACCTGGCACCAACACTGATGACATTTCGGCGCCAGGTAAAAACCTTCCTGTTCCAGAAGTTTTTTAATTGACACAACATAGACTGTGGGTCCTTTGATGGCAATTTTAGCATAATGATTTTAGTGTAAGGTTTTTTATCATTGTTTTCAGTATTTATTGATATGTGATGTTTTACTGTTTTAAATCTTTGATTGTAAGCCGCCCAGAGACCTTTGGGTAGTGGGTGGCATATAAGCTGTAAAAATCAATCAATCAATCAATCAATAAATTCAAAACATGAAGGTACTGTGGAATTTATTCAAAAAGAACAACCAGCACCAAAGACTCAAGAACCAGGAATGGGAGCTACCTCATTACTACCTTGGAAAGTTACTTTTAAAAGTAACCCATTACTGTTTTAGAAAATAATTTATCCCAGGTCCAAAAATATTTAGTTGCCACTCTTGGTCTAATTTCTGAAAAGTAACTCTGCTACTAATCTGTTTCTCAAAAGGAAGTAAAAGCTTTTATTTTTATAGTTATCAACATCCAAATATTGCCATATGATACAAAGCACGCACTTCCCCGCATCCATTTCAATGTGGGCTAAACCCACATTGTCTACCTTTCGTCCTCTTTATTAATAATGTCAAAACATTCCCTGGATCACCTCAGGATTTGCTAACATGCACTTTCATAGCTTGATCCTAGATAACTGGATCCTGAACCTAAATTACTAAACAAACATATTGTTAAACTTAGTTTGGAACAAGGTTCTTTAATTTAGCTGTGAAGTACAGAAGCATGCCCAGTTAAAAATCTCTCTCAAGTAAATTAAATGTGAACAATACACTTGAGACAAGACTTTAATTAATTGTCATTGCAATAAAAGGGAAACCTTCAAAGGGAACTGAAATATACATATTTATTTGCTCTCATTCTACTTCTCATTAAACAATTTTTTCAAGATGAGACAGTACATTTAGACTAGTAGATAGTACTAGAATTTGTAAGAATACTTGATCAGATAAAGAGTCAATAAAACAGTGGAAATTAGATCATTCATTTTTCCCCATTAATTCACACTGTATCTCATGGGTAGGAAATAAAGTTAGGCATGAATATATAAAATTATGGTTCATAATGGTTCGTAGTTAGCCACAAGCCATCTGGAAGTCTAAAGTGGTTTGCTGTTTTGTTTGCAATTCATGCCAGGGAGGTTACCTGCTCCTGCTACCATTATGGCCACTGTTACCACTGTTGTCATCATGCCTCCACTGCCACTGTTGCACCTGGGGAGCTGGTGGAGTTGTGGCTTCCCAGCAAGGAGCCTGGGTGCTGCCTCTGGGAATGCGTCCACTCCCCGTCCCCAGTAGTCACCTTATTCAGCTGGGGATGGGCACCTGGGCAGAGGCTGTGGGCATGGCTCCTGGAATGCCATTGCCAATGACAATGGCAGCGGTATAGGCAGCAGTGGTAAGACCAGGGAGGGAGGTGACAGGGGGCAGTGGGAAGGCAGCAGGTGCACATCCATTTTGGCAAAGCAAAATGAACCACCAGGGGGAAAAGGTTCAGTGCTTTGGCAAAACAAATAATCCCTAACCTGGGGGTGTGAACTGGACAAGCTCATTTTGTTGGCATTTCTGGTTCGTGATTTGGCTTGTGTCCATCTCCAGTAAGAAACCTTTGGCTCTCTTGAAGTTTTTTAGATTACAACTCCAAACATGCCTTCGGCTACGCTGCCATAAGCCAAACCATGTGTAAGTTAAGTTTCTCCACCCTTCTGTTCAACGCAATGGACAGAAGTGGTTTGGTTCACTTCAGGGCAGGTTGAGGAAGTCACCTTCTATTTATAGATGTTTGAGTAAAGACATCTGAATCTTAATGCAAAACAGAAGGGAAAATGCAAGGTCTTCTCCATGCTAAAACACATTCCTCTATATAGCAAGGCCAAAACAGCAACCTAACATGATCCTGAATGAATACATCAAGATGCTTTACATCTCAGTGAGCTGGCTGGATAAAACTGCTTGAATGAATGCATGGAGGTGAGGGGGTGATCATCCATCTTTGCCTACAATATGCAGCACGTAGACAGACTTGGGAGAAGGGGCAGACTGGCCAGGATTTACCAAGATTCCCTCATTTTCACCAGATGCCTTGCCATACAGTCTTCTGGGTTTAAGGGGGTACCTAGTAGAGATGGGCATGAACCAAAAAATGGCAATTTGTTTTGGTTCAGTTCGTTTTAGGGTTTGGTTTGGTTTGGTTCGTCTTTAACAATTTTCCCCAAAATATTCATTTCATTGGTTCATTTTGTTCATTATTCATTTCCCCCCGCTTTGCACGATTTAATCCATTTGATAGCATGCAGGCGGGAAAACAACATTCAAAAAAACAAAATAAAAAACACAGAGATTAACAACAACTGCACAAACTGGACTGGCAGCATCCATATGCTCGTCATCCACATCATCATCATCATCTTCAATAATCAACACATCATCCTTACTTGGTGGTGGTGGTGGCGGTCGCGGTGGCGGGGTGATCCTGGCCCCTGTGGCAGGGGCTTTTTGGGACTAGCACCTCTTTTTTTTTTCAAGTGCTGACCGCGCGGCCCCTGGGGCTGAGTAAGCACTGGTTTTATTTTTTATATTTTTAAATTTATTTTAGAGTGCCAACCTGGCCAATCCTGGGTCTGGGTCGGAGCTCATTTTTAATTTTTTTAAAATGTTTTATTTTATTTTTATTTTTATTTTTTTACTGCTGACCACATGGCCCGTGCTACAGCTGTAGCACAGGCTGGTTGGCTTTTTTGGGGGGGATGGCCGCGGGCTGGTTCCGTGGCCCACAGGCCAGGTCCGGTCCTCACGGGCTGGTACCGGGCCCATGCGCTGAGGTTTTGTTTTGTTTTGTTTTGTTTTTTGCCAGCACACAGGCCGGTTCCGCGACCTGCAGGCTGCGGCCAGTGCTCATGCGTTGGATCTTTTATTTTATTTTATTTTCAAATTGTATTTATTTTTACTGCCGACCATAGCCACCTACCAGCTGTAGTGTGGCCGATCGGCTTTATTTTTTTCTTGGTCGCCCCTCCCTGCAGTCAGCAAGACTGGACCTCCAGGAAGGACCAGTACCAGGTTGAAGACATCTCTGCTGCCATTAATGAACCGAACTGAACCGAACTGAACCATTTTTTCCAGTTCGGTTCGGTTCGTTCTAAATCCACTCTGAGGTTTGTTTTTCATTTCATTACGTAATGAAACGAATAACAAATAACAAAATGAACTAAAATTTCATTTTGTGCCCATCTCTAGTACCTAGACAGGTACTCTAGGCAAGCTGGATTCTGTGCAGGCCAGAGCATTCAGAATAATGGCAGGGATTAAACACAGTCCTACAGACAAATCAGGCAAGCCAAAAGTGGAACTGAAAAGAAATAAATTATTGAATGGCAACCACATGAATAGAGGGGATGGTGGAAACAGCTCAACACCTGACCCTCTCAATTGCCTGAGGCTATAATTTCTACCTTGCTGGGCATGAACTGGGAAGCATGGGACTATGGATCTTCTTCATAATGTCATCGAGCCATGGGAGGAGAGGTCATACTGCTGCATACAGGAATGGGAAGTGTTGGCATCAAGAAACCAACAGGGGTGTCTTTCATGTTTTTAAACTGCAACCCCATGGAATTCTTCAAACATTCTCTAGGAGGGATTCTGAAAGTTGCAGCCCACAAACACAAATCTGTAGAACTCTCAATTTTGCTTTCCAAAATAGAAGACTTTTGGTTATTTACTGTCAAAGCTACCATGCTCTCACCATGTTGGCTGCCTTCTCTAACGTTAACATTCCTTTCGAAATATCCTGTATAGAGCCTAAAAGACAGTGAGACTACAACTCCCAGCATCCTCCATGCCCAGGAAGGCCATGATCCCTCTAGCCCATTATTACACGGTTGGGTGGTTCATCAATCAGATGGGGCCAGACCCACGCCCCATCCCCCGATGCAAAGGATATTGAGAGTTGTAGTCTTGCTTCCTATTAGGCTCTACAGAAGATGCCTCCCAAAGAACTCTGATTCCCAGAAAGCAAAGGGGCAACTTGAATTATGGTTGAAGAAGGAGAGACTAAGAAGCCTGCCCTCAGCTGAATTCTTGGATTTCTTCTTACCATCACAATTGTTTGGGCTTTGCCCTATGTGTCATGTAGACGTTGTTCCTGTTACAACTTTAAGGTGTGAGATGTGGACTGCAGACCAGATCTACTTCTAGGGAAAGAGATCAGTTTATGTATTCTTCAGAGGGGTTTGGCATATTGGAAGTTGGAGACAATGGTCCTCCAGAACAGCTCACCTAACTGCTTGATATGTTGGGGTGGATATCACATAGCTGTTCACCCAACTATAGGATCCCAGCTCTCAAAGAGAATTTTCCCATTAGGTGGCCTGCATCTGACACTGGATTGCAATCAGGCTTACATGAAGAGTTATTCCCTAAGATGTGCCAATGTCCACCTAAACTGCAACCACAAAAGTTGTGGAGGATTACATTCTCTCATAACCTGTCCTTGTTATTATTTTTATCTTCCCTTTCCTCCTGCTATATATTTTATGCCACAAGCACAAACCAGCAAGAATGCAACATTGAAACTGATGGGCAGATTGTAAAAAAAATCTTTGTGCCAACCAGAAGAAAGCATGAGCTGCAGTAAATAGATTATAGAATCAGATCATAAAGCTCCTTTACAAGCATGAAACCTCAAAGGCAGGATAAGCAATGCAACGTGAATGTCATTTTGCTGGTAAGAAAGCTGACATAACTAGGCTATAAATCAGGACAAGGATGGTGCCTAAGAATCAGATCTAAGAAACCTGAATCTTGCCAAAGTGCAAAACAGAAAAGCACTGATTTTGATGCAAGCCCCAATTAAGTTTCTTACCATTTCCTTTCAAACAGAGCTTTTATTTTAATAGAAATGAGAGATAAAATACCTCTAATTAAAAAAATACAATAAATCCAATAATTGTATTAGGACCATAGGAGCAACCTCTCTAGCTCAACTTGATACAACAAAAATCAGGGAGATTTACTTATATCTATAAAATACAGAATTCAGTATTAAATGCATTGACACAATAACGTACAGCTGACATTAAAGGATCTATTCAGTTTTAATGATCAGTGGAAACAGCAAAAGGTCAGCTGGGCACAGTCCAACCTATTTAGAAAAGAGGCTGGCTGGAAACCAAAGGCTGCTTTATCTGATTAAGTGGATCAAGGCAGCTGAAAACCTCAGAGGGAAAGACTCATGTTGATTTCTCCATTGTGTCGGGGTGTGTTCTGGAGGACTGGGTGCAATAAAAAGAACTCTTTTCAGCAACAGAACACAAGGTTCAATGTTTTGTGAGCCTTTTAATGAAAGGCCCACACATTGGACTCTGGAGAATAATGCTATGAACCTACAGAAGGGGACAGGAGAAAAATGATAAAAGGAAAAATAAAAGAGCAAGGCTGGGATAATTATATGCTTCTTTATTTTAATTTTAAGATACCACACCATAAAATAATTCCACCCTTCTATCTTCTACTGCCAAGAACTCAGACCATGGTTGAAGTAGAATCAAAAGAGGATATAGCAACATGACAAAGTGGAGCTTCTTTCTATAGAGTAATTATGTATGTAAATAATATCACTTATTATCATTTAATTTATTTATTTTTTAAAAATAGCCATCCCACTACCAAGTGGTCTCTCGGCAGCATACAACAATATATTAAAACTATAAAACAACATCACTATTAAAAGCCATCAAACAAAAGCAATTTTAAACAATCAATATACAAATAATAAAATTCTGCTGTTTATGAGCCCATCTAAAAAGATTGCTGTCTGATTAGAATGCTGTCTGAACAGGACGGTCTTTGCCTAGCATCAGCGCCAAGTGGGTCTCCGTAGGGAGGGCATTCCAAAGTTGGGTGAAACTGCTGAGAAGGCCCTGTTTCGAAATGCCAACCCCCTCATCTCTTTGAGGAATGGCACCTTCATCAGGGCCTCCTGGCCTGATCTTAAGGTACAGGCAGGCTTGTATGGAAGAAGCCCTATGGGTAGGAAGATTTAGCTGTGTTATGCAGCAAAGACGGGATTCCCTCCTCTAAATAGAGAAACCAAAACAAGGTTGCTGCTCCAGCTAATAGCAATAAACCAAGGCTTATAATTTTTGCTATTGCAAGTTCTGCAGACATGGGATGCTGTTTTATTGGATGACCTTTGTCACAAGATAATGAAATAAGAAAGCTCTGGAAATGCTTGTTCAAGATGGTATATGGAAGAATTACTGGTACATTGTTATTTCTACAAATTGGACATTAATAAAGTCTCCATTTGGCTTTCCCACTGTTTTCCCTTTTTTAGAAATACAGACATAAATTCAGACATAAAATTCAAGATCTGATGGTTAGAAATGTATATGGGGAGGTGCATGCATAAGGAAGCAGAAAACTATGTAACTGATAAAGCAAATAAACGTAAAAGGGAAGTCTTCTCTCAGCCCTTCAAGGAGATGATGCTTTCAGATACCCAACCAGAATATTTAGAAATAAATATAATATAATAAATATAATGGCCATTGGCTATAATAAAAACTAATTTGAATTTGAATTTATTTAGAATTTATTTAGAAATATAATCTACATTTTATTTATAGTCAAAGCAAGCTTTTTTGAGATGATGAGAATTTTTAAAAGGTCCTACCTTGAGCATGAGATAGTAAGCAGCACTTTTAAAAAACCATAATTTGTATAAAATGGACAAAATATTTTCTAATGCTTTTGCCCTTTTGTGAAGTATGCTTAGGAGACATTGAATGTTCAAGAACTTGCAAACAGACCTTCCAGTGCTTTTAATGGTCCACGCAAAAAGGTAGCAATTATTAAAACTTTAAAATCTATGTACTGACAGAAATGTAGAGCTTTTATATTTTTTTAAAAAAAACACTTTTTAAGATGAACGAAATAAAAGCTCATTATCTTGCACTGTACCTGAGGAGCATGGATTTTTTAAAAATGGTTCCATTTTCACTACATGTAAAAATTATGTAGAATAGAATTTGTGGGTCTTCCATATGCATTTATGTCATTGCCAATATAAAATGAATTAGCTTTCATTTGGCAAATTCTCCTTAGTGCAGAGGACCACCAGCTACTTGATTATATCTGCTCTAGTGTTCATTTAAGCTTTCTTCTAAAAATATCCTACCAAGTGTTTGCTTACTGCCTGATGCTACACTGAAATAGAAGAGGAATCCTCAGACTTCCGCACTTGGGATCACTGAACACCAGGTGCATTTTGTGGGGAGATAGACTTGATTTGTAGAAAGCAAAATGTTTCTGCCACACCACCTCAAACCATGCCAAAGAGTATATCCATAAAATAAGACCCTACTGTTGCCCTTGATGTTGAAGATTGAAAAACCAGTAAGTCCGTATCCATCAGGGAAATTAAATTGTGGAACTATCTGTCTTGTTTATGTATGTAAACAAGAGCTGTTTAAGTACTGTACCATGCAACAGGATTAGTGTCTTTTCAGAGTATCCTAGATAAAGTATGACAACGTTCATGGGACACTGAATTTTCCATTTTTCCTTGCAGCAGAGATTAGTCTTTCTGCAGACATAGGAGATTTTCAGATGCAAGGCTGTTTATTTATTTTTTACAGAAAGTATGCGTGTCATCATGACCGCATCACCCTAGTCCTGGCCTGTCTGCATTGGTTACCCGTTGCATCCCGGATTAGATTCAAGGTCTTGGTTTTAGTTTATAAAACCCTCCATGGCTTGGGCCCGGAGTACCTGGCGGAGCGGATCGCCCAGCAATCAACTTCGGCCCGACCAGTTCGGCAGTCGCGAGTGCACTTGCTTTGGGTTGTCATCCCCCGAGAGGCCCGAAAAACTTCAACCCATAATCGGGCCTTCTTGGTGGCTGCCCCATCAATGTGGAACAGCCTCCCCAGCGAAGTGCGCTCTGCAGAATCCCTGCTGGCCTTTCGCAGGGCGCTGAAAACCATTCTGTTCTGCGAGGCCTTTGGTGACCAAGTTTAAGTTTAATTCCCCCCCCCGCCATCTGCAGCAAGGTAGCCTAATAATGAGGTGCTTTTCACCTGAGTGATTTAGTTTTTTGATATAGATGCCAACGTTTTTATTGTCTTGTTTGTTTCATTTGTTCTTTGTTGTTTGTTCGATGATATGTTGCTGATCTGTTCAGCCTCCTTTAAGCCACCCAGAGTTCCCATGGGAAGATGGGCGGGGTATAAATTCAATCATAAATAAATAAACAAATAAGTTAAAACAAGTCCTATTGTGTTCTTAACATAATAAAATGTGGTTGGAGTCAGGAAAGAATGTATTTATATGAGAATTGACTCTTAATTTGAACCGAAATTGTAAGCAATCAGAATAAAAATTAATGATCTTCTAATAGGTTTCACGGAATTGCCTTGTGGATGGAATGGCTGTCTTCTGCTGTCATCTATCATTTATTCTTGAATATCACAGTCATAACGGATGTTATATGGATATTATCATGCAAATGTTATCAAATCTAATGTAAGGCAAGAATTGTGCAATTATCCACATTAGAGGTGTCTTGAGAGCCATTTTATTGCCCCCAAAATTGATGTATCAAAATTCACTTATAATTGTAATGTTCTAAAGTAAAAACTGAATTTACAAATCAATTTGTTGGTTAATGTGAAAAAAAACATAAATGCATTTTTGTGATTTGTTGACCTTGATGAAACACAAATCAAAACAAATCCCCATTTTTTCCTGATTCATCCCTATCTCTAATCTATATTTTGTAAAACTTCTTTTATAGCTTGAATTAAGCCTCATATGCACAATATCACAATATCAAAATGCCATGAACACCTCACTTAGTCAATGGACGATTTGCCTAGGACTATTTAAATGAAATGGGAGGTATGTAACATGCTTATAAGGACATACACTGACCCCAAGTTACTTCCTGGTCAGCTCCAGCTATAGATGGGAAATTGGGAGATACTTCCTCATGCAGGGCTGTCCATCAACAATATGTCTAAACAATCAATAAAATGGCCTCCACTATTTTTCTTTTATACAGATCAGCTTGGTGGCTCAGTGGACTACAGCACTGAAATAGTCAGCTGCAAAGTCAGCAGCTTGGTGGTTCGAATCCTGGGTGCAATACAGTGGAGTGAGCTTCCGCTGTTAACCCTAGCTCCTCCCAACCCAGCAGTTTGAAAGCATGTAAATGCAAGTAGATAAATAGGAACCACCATAAAAAGTGGGAAGCTAAACAGTGTTCTGTGTAGCCATGCTGGCCACATGGCCATGGGCTTGCACAACACTGGCTCTTTGGCTTGAAAACAGAGATGAGCACCACCCGTAGAGTCAGACATGACTAGCAGGCATGTGCGGGGGGAATCTTTACCTTTTTTTGCATTTCTTTCATTCAGATCCGCTTTTCCCTAACTGGATCGTCCCAGGTATGTTAGGCTACAACTTCCATCCTTCCCAGCCAGCATGGATGGCACCAATGATGAAAGGCTGATACAAATGATATATTGTGTTTTGTTTGGCCAATATAGTTTGTACTTATAACACCTGTTTCCCATAATTTACTTACAACAAGCACTTACTGACCGACAGGAGAAAGTCAACTGAAGTACATTCATTTCAATCTCTTTGGAGAGCCAATTTCAAGTAATAATAAAATTTAAAAAAACTCTTGAAGAGATTAGAAGCAGTAGGAGTTAGGTTACTTGCTGAGTCAAGAGTCAAAAAAGCTCAATTGATTTCATTAGTCCATGTGTTTCTTTTGGCATTTCTAATAAAACCATAAATTCCAATAAAACTCTATAAACAAAATAATTTATGGTTTTGATTATGCACAACATTTCCCAAGCAAAAATGCCAAATCTTCAAATGCATCAAAAGAAAGTCAAGAATGAAGGAAATTATTCCTTGACACAGCTTTTTATTAGAGAGGGGCACAAAACAGAAAAATAGTGTTTTGTTTCATTTCACTTCGGTTCCTTAGTAGTTTCATTTCATTTCGTTAGTAATGATTTTTTTTTTCTGAAAGGAAACAAACTGAAACAAAACTATTCGGAACTCTGCTCAACACAGCAGGGGGCTGACACGGTGAGCAGTGAAGTCAGTGCTAGCTCTGTCACCCCTGCTGTGTTGGGGAAGCTAGGATCCCCTCAACACAGTGAGGGTGCTCCTGCTGCACAGAATTCAAAACCCTGCTCTGCTGTCCCTTGCTCAGCCAAGCAAGGGTTGATTGGGGGCACCACCCACCCAATCCTTGCCTGGCTGGAGAAGGGGGCAGTGGAGCAGAGTACTGAATTCTGCACCATAGCAGCAAGGGTTCTGCTGCAGCACGAAACTGAATACAGTAAACACCCACCGTTTCGCAGTACATATACTGTGGTCCCACTATATCACGGAATCACAGTATATATAAAAAAGCCCCTGGGGCAAGGTGGGAAGGCCTGTTTCAGGCCTCCTGTACTTACCCCAGGCTTGGCGCTGCCGCGAACAGGCCTGTGAGGGCCCACCAGAGGCTCCAAAATGGGTTTCCCACAAACTGGAAGTGACTTCTGGAAAACAGGAAGTGACCTCCGGATTGCTTGAAGGCACCTTTGGGTCCTCTGAGGGCCTTTCTAGGCATGTCAGAGGACTTAGAAATGCTTTTCTGTGAACCAGAAGTGACTTCCAGTTCAGTTCCGGTTTGCAGAAAAGCATTTCTGAGTCCTCTGACATGCCTAGAAAGTGCTTTCAAGGGATCTGGAGGTCACTTCCTGTTTCCCAGTAGTCACTTCTGGTTTGTAGAAAAGCCCTTTTGGACCATCCAAGGGACACGGGAAGGCCCTTGCAGGCCCTTTTGGGGCAGCGCCAGGCTGAGGTTAAGTACAAGAGCCCCCAGCTAGGCCTCCCAGACCCGACCCGACCTGTGTTCGTATAGCACAGATTTTCATTTATCACGGGTCAGGTTGGGTCCCTAACCCCCGTGATAGTCAAGGGGTTACTGTACCCTGCTCTGCTCTCCCATTCTGCCCACGGCCAGAACAAGAAAGCAGAACAGGCAAATTCACGAATTGTTTGATTTCAACAGTAAAAAGTGGTTTTTCGTTTCATTTTGTAATAAAACACTGCTATTTTGTTAGATTACGAAATGTTTTGTAACCTAATGACATGATGAAACAGCACGTTGTTTTTTGTTTTGTACCCATCTCTAGTTTTTATTAATCCTTCACTCACAGTAGCTTTGAAGACACCAAAATCTATTACAAAATTCTAAAGTTTAGTCAGGAATGAGTCACATGTCAGAGAAAGTTATGCTCTGTTCCAACTATGATGCCTAAATTTGAGAATCTGCTCTCCAGTTTGTATCCAAAACCTAAATGCAATCCAAGCAGGTCTAGAGGACCACTCATCTCCCTCCTATGGCAGTGGCAAAATACCTCAAGTAGGAGACTATTAGGCTAAGCAGCTCCATCTCAGAGGTCTGTAGAGAATTCAAGAAAGGGTAATTGCACTGCGGCAGAAAATTTGACTTGCACCTTGGGTTCATCTCCTACAGTTTCAAGTACAGCTATGGAAATTCCAGCGTAAAGGCCACTTGGACATGACACACTAATGATGTAATGTGTAGATACCTCTTTGAGGCTTTGAAAAATGTACTGAAAAATGCCAAGAGATCCAAGAAAACCAAGATGGGTTACATTCCATCTGTTACTTAGCTGCCACAAGTAATCTAGATGGGTGACAAAGGATGGTTCTCTACAAAAGCAGAGCTTGATTGAAAAGATCACATAATAATCCATCTCATTTGAGAGTACTTAGGATTGCTAAAGCGCCTTGCTGAAAAATGAGATGTTAGCAACTGTGCAATCATTACATAGGCCTTCAGGGCTCAGGGTAGTTTTTTTCAGAAGCAGCTGCAGCACTGCCTCCATTAAGGTCTCTAGGAACTTTCTTCTACTCTCTCTCTCTCTCTCTCTCTCTCTCTGAAGGGCACTTGGCACTTCCATGCCCCAGCCACTACATCTATAAGAAGAAAAGACATTTTCTAGGTCTCTTTAAAAATCGGATGATTTAAAAATTAAAAGAGCACAAATAAATCTCCAACACTTTGCACAGTATAGTGAATTGTCTTCCTGCAAAGAAAGAAAGCTGGGATGGACGGACAGATGGATGGATGAGCAAATTCACCAGATCATTACCTTTATCTCTGTGGAAGTGGTCTATGGAAGGAGATGGGTTCCACATTGCAACCCTTCCATCAATTATTTAGTCATGGTAGGAGAGAACAAAGAATGCAATGTAGTTTTCTTAAAAAGCCCTTTTCTTTTCCCCCCTTCTTTTGTCCTTTTTTACAATTGTTTTTTTAACTGCATTCTGTTTTGCTTTGTTTTTTAATGAGTACATGTCATTACGCCACTTACCTGATTGCATGTATTGATGTCTATTCCTCCCTTTAGAAATTCCACCACTTTGTCCAGATTGCCAGCCCTGGCAGCTCGGAGGAAGCTTGCATTGCTGTCAGACTGTAAAAAGAAGAAGGCAAGTTAATTAATAGTGAATTATATTCACCTAACATCAAGATTCAAAACACAGTGTTTTGCCATTTTGCCTTAAACACAAAAATATGGGTAGATTAACTTGCAAGATCTTCAGTTTCTAATTTTTCCTGTCAGGCTCATTCCATTCCATTTCATCATATGTCTGAAAATGATTATTTGAAACTACACATGAAAAGTCATATTTTCATATGCATATATCCTAATATATTTTCAGCCATCCTGGCCTGTTGCAGCAAAAAATGTCTTGTGATGCTCTAGAGACTAACAAGTACCATTTGACATTTAAAAAGTACCATTTGAAGAGGAAACAGGTTTGTTTTCCATGCCTTCAGAGACCTGGACTCAGGAAAATGGTTTCAAACTACAGAAACCCCCCGCCTATCGCGAGGGTTAGGGACCCACTTGACCCGCGATGACTGAAAATCTGCAATATGCGGATGTGGGTCAGGTGGGGCCTGGGGAGCAGTGGGCGATCAGATCCCCCGCCGCCGCTTGCCCCTGCTGCCCTGAGACTTCTCAGCGCAGTGCGCGACGGCGGCGTTGGGGGATCTTCTCCGTAGGGCGGGGAGTGGCGTACTGGGCAGTCTCCATTGAAATGCATTGGCTCAATGCATTTGAATGGAGAATTTTTCCTCATTGGAATGCATTGGCTCAATGCATCTCAATGGAGAAATTTTTCCCCATTGGAATATATTGGCTCAATATATTTCAATGGAGATTGCAGGGCAGCACTGACATACATGAGGAATGCAACAAAGAGTACTCTGGCATTTTTAAGATTAAATTGCCTTATTGGCATGAACTTTCATGACATATAAGAGGAAATCAGTATGCTTAACTTTAAAAACAAATTTTGCCATCTTTGCTTTTTCCTTTTACATGATCACATGAAGTTCTAAAATGGGAACAAGGATGAAGATATACACATAGACTCTTCTTGTGTTAAGCATTGAAGTCTAAAGGTTGGTTCAACTACTACCTAAAACCAGGAGAATGCCTGCATAGGGCTTATGTGTTTACCTAGGTGTTCCTGGTTCTCATCCCTCAGACATCTCTATGATCTTTTCTTTCTGCCTAGAGAACCAAAGCACTCTGCTCTGTTCATTCAACGACAGTAGCTACACAGTAGGACTCCTGTATCCACTGATTCATTAACCACTGATTCAGTTATGCATGGTTGGCAGAGGAAAAACTTAAATAATTACTTCATCAGCAGCAAAGCAAGCCACTGTCACAAACAGTAGCTGTAAAGCAAGCTACTATAGTAAAACAGCAGCTGTAAAGCAAGCTACTGTCACAAAACAGCAGCCGTAATGCAAGCTACTGTCACAAAACAGCAGCCATACAGCAAGCTACTGTCACACAAAATAGCACTTTTGGGGTTTTTTGACGTTCTCTCTTATCCATGGTTTTCGTTATCCACAGGCAGGCCTGGAACCTATCCCCAGTGGATACTGGTGTCCTACTGTACTGATTTCCCACCTTTTCTCCAGTGTGTCTGGGAGTTGAGTCATAACAAATGGACTCCTTTTCTTGTGGGACTGAAATGCTTCGCTACTCATTCAAATAACTTCTTCAGTCTGAGAAACATTGGTGGCCTCTTCAGACCAAGGTTCAGTGAAACTAAGGTAGATAAGTTGTAAACCTCCCACCAACTTTTCTCAGACTGAAGAAGCTACTTGGATGAGTAGCAAAATATTTTTATCCCACAGGAAAAAGAAGTCCGGGGTTTCCATGACTCAATTCCCAAATAACCTCACTTGGATGACTGAGAATCTCTACATATTTTCCTCAAGTGAGCTGAAGGTTATGTTCAAAGCTCTCCCCTTGCATACCTTTTCTATGCAACAAGAACTCATACTTTTTCCTTGATCCTTTTCACTCCCAAATCACTGCCTTTATATAGCCTTCTTTCTTCTACACTGTTTACTTTCTCAGCTATAAAGTCCGCTCTGCTTTCCTATGCTGCCATTTTGCCTCCTAGACTTTGTTATGTCCTTGGTCTAGTTGTGCTATGTTCCTAAGTGGGCACCCTCCATTGATATTTTGTCTCTTTAACAAAGGTGTACTGTCTGTCAGATATTTAAGGTGGATTCTGGCTCTCAGCAGATGTAATGCTGCATTAAAGCTTCTCAACCAAAATCAGACCCTTTTAGCACAGGGTCTGAGGAGAAACAGTCTCTAGGCTCCCAGGAGGGACCCCAGGAGCTTTTCCTGCAGGGGAACAGAAGGAATAAACAAGCAGGGATCTTTGGGAAGACAGCCTAAATTGAGGTGAACTTTTCAGCCTTGGGTGAGCGTTTGCTTCTGCTGAAATCTGAAATAGCACAATGCCACCAATTGTTGAAAGACAATTGCAGTAAGGCTGCAAGATTTGCTTTGAGATTTACAGCACTCAGTAACAGCAGGTACAAATGAGATAGACTTGAACAGACTATTAAAGGATGAAAAAATTCTTTTTTACCAAACAAACAGCAAAATTTGGTTTGTACAGTACAACCCCCGCATCAGCTGATTCACCAACCACAGATTCAGTTATCCGCAGATGGTGATCAAGCCTGGCGGCCAGAGGGGGGAAGATAAAAAACTTACTGATGCAGAGCCCTCCTCACCACTGCTGCCACTGTCCGAAGGGGTGGGGAGGGGACTTAAGAGGACCCACCTGGCCAACCAGCCTTTGAACTTCCTGCTTGTGTCGCGGGTGGAGGACTGCAAGTTTGAGCTCAAGCAGAAAGTTCAAAACTTCTGATCTGGAGGGTGGCTGGCGTGGTAAGTTTTCTTCCCCCCTTCTCCTCACTGCTGCTGCCATACAAGGGCCATGCTTGGGGGGGGGGGTTAAGAGGACCTGCATGGCCAACCCACCTTTGAACTTCCCACTTGGGTCCTAGGTAGAGGACCAGAAGTTCTCAACTTCCAACTCAAGCTCAAACTTCCAGTTCTCCACCCGGGACCCAAGTAGGAAGTTCAATGGATGACTGGCCATGTGGGTCATCTTAAGTCCCCTCCCCACCCGTCCGGAGGGTGGCCAGCATGCAATGAGGAGAGCTTGGCATCGATAAGTATTCTGCCCCCCTCAGGCCAGCTGCGGTGGCAAGGAGGGAGTGAAAGAAAATTTACCGATGCTGAGCCCTTGGTATCGCTCAGCATTGGTAAGTTTCTTTTTCTCCTCCTCACTGACGCCACTGGCTAGCATTTTGGGGTGTGTTGGCGTAAAATATTTTGCCCCGGCACCCCACCACCCCTGTTGTCACTATCATCCTTGAATAAGAGCAATTTCTCTTATTAGTGGATTTTGCTATCTGCAGGGGATCCCAGAACTGATCTCCCATGGATATGGTGGTCCTAATGTATTTAGCTAAATATCATTCCAAGAAGAAGTGATAGCCTTTTCCAACAAACAACAAAATCAGGAAGTTTTGTTGGTTGTTCCTTGTCATGGGTCTATCCTATATTGTGCTTATATTTTTAAAACAGTAATATTTACAATTGTGTTAATTTATTTTATGGTGTTATACACAGTCAAGTTATTCAGCTCCTGTATATTTTCTTCTTGTAAGAAAAAGTACAGGAAAACTACTTCGAACAAGATGCAGAAAACACTCCTGTATAGCAGTGTTTTACCTCAGGATAAGTGACAGTTATCCTGTGCTCTTTACTGTTAAGCAAGCAGGCCATTCGACTTGGCACACTGCATGCAGAGAGAGAAGGAAAGGCAACACAGATACAGTGTATGTATTGTCAGGCTGTTTTTCTGCCCTTCACTTTCAAGCCAGCAAAGCGCTGTAATCATGACGCAGCAGGAGCAGCATCTGTCACACACTTGAAAGAGAGCTACTCCACAGCAAAGGCAGACTTTGTGCATTGCAGCAGAATTGCTGCTACATGTGCAGATACTGAAAGCACCAATCTAGAATGCGAACCAGTTTGCTCAGCCTTCAGCCTATACCACAGAGCCCATCACTTTCATGATTTAAGCATGCAAATACAGTACTGCATTTCAATTAATTCCCTTACATTCTTTCCTAGCTATTTATTGGCTGACAGCTGTCTGAAGCCCCTTGAATACATTCAGTAGGGCAAAAATGAGGCAAGCCTTGGGGCAGAGTTTCATGTGATAGCAGCTTCTGCTCTAATTTACATAGGTTAAAATAGAACAAGTCCTACTGTGCCTTAAAGACTATTAAGTCCTATGTGACACAAGCTTTTGTATACTGAAATCTACTTCAACAGATGTTGTTTAGTATCTCTTTCATCACTGGTGTGAAACGAAGCAGGGTGCAAACCATGACAACCTGTACCAAACGAAACTGGCTTGTCTTTAAGACTGCAACATTCCTCGGCCAGAATCATGTTATATGATCACAGAACTGCAATTGCACAAATATTCTCTCTCACCATACTCTTGTGTTGCAAGACTTGATTATGTAATGTAATGGTTCCAGAGCTGTATGCCGATCTAATCAAATTAAGGACATCCCTTCAAGGGGACAAACTGCTGCTTCCCTTCATGCAAGTGATGAAAAAGATGCACTTTTTTGTTACCAAGATTTTAGCCTTCCAGAAACAGGCAAAGACCTTTCTCTTCAGGCAAGCGTTCCCTGAACGATGGACTACCATGCGTATTTTATATGAATCTACAGGTTCACATAGACTTTGTGTTTATAACTACTTAGAACCTTGCAGCTTTAATGTAATGTTGTCAATTAATGCTGTAAGATGTCCCTCAATTCCTTGTTCTGAAATATTTTAACATGTCTTAATTGTACTGGATTGTATTTTATCCCTTATTACTGTAAACCAACTTGGGTCCTTTTCCAAGGAGAAAGGCAGGGTAAAAATACTCTAAAATAAAAAATAAAATAAATAAAAATCATGGGCATTGTAACTGTGAATCTGAAGAAAGCCCGCAAATTTCATAAACATGTACCATGTATTGAATAAACACCTTATAAGAGTACCAGTCCAAGACTGGATGTCAGGCAAATAAAAACATAAATTCACAGTTTTCTATTACAGTTATACAGTAACCCCATTCATTTATGGCACACTGTTCTGTCCAGGAAAGGAAGTTAATGAAACACTGTTGCAGTTATCTGCACCCTCATAATGTGAAGGAATAAAAAGAGACAGCTACACCCACACTCAACATGTTCAAAATAAAAATGTGAGGGAAGTGAGCTCCAGTGTGGTAAGATTGTGTGTTATTCTACAAACACACTTTTAAATATTTTCAGAAATTCAGAATAAGTTCTCTTGAAGGGAAGGTGGGAAGTTCTGCCATATTGCTCTATTTAGACTCCTATCAAAATCTAATGTACAAACTGTACTTAGGCCAAGCCAAGTCACACAAGTACTATCAGCTAATCTGAGAGCTTCAGGTTGGCCTATCAGTAGTCATCTGAAACTCCATTTTGATTTTTTTTCCCTTCCAATTTGGCTAACACAGGTATCAGGCATTGACTAGGAAACTGTCCCAGCTGTGCAACAGCAACATATAATGAAGAACGATATCTAGACTTCTTGCAACCAAGAAGCAGGTTAATCTCACAAAAAAGGCCCAACCATGCAGAAAGGCCCTTTCTTCCTTAATAGACATAGAACTGTTACTTTTTCAGATCAGTGTTACTATTCCTCTGCAATGCATCACCCCAAAACCCGATACATATTTCTGTCTGTTCAGATAGTACACTCAAAATTCAAGCATGTGAAATGTTTCCTAATCCTGTACTTCAAAACAGATTGCCAACCCACTCTAGGTCAAGAAGAAGAAGAAAGAGGAGGAGGAGGAGGAGGAGGAGAAGGAGGAGGAGAAAAAAAAAGACCTGGAAGTTGAGTCATTGCAACTAGACTTCTATTTCTTGAAAGATTGAAACAATTTGCTGCTCATCCAAAAAGCTTTGTCAGTCTAAAGAAATCTAGTTGCAAGTCCTCCATTTATAGTTCACTTTGTTCTCTTGTCACCCTGGTCTGAAATCGGCTCATAAGATGAACAATGGCCTGAATAGGCTTGTTAAGTGGACAACAGTCTTAATAGGCTTAAGGTGAACCATGGCCTAAGGCAGGCATGTCCAAACTTTGGCCCTCCTGATGTTTTGGACCACAACTCCCAGAATTCTAAGCTTAGATTGCCAATGACAAAGGACAGTGGGAGTTGCGGTCCAAAACATCTGGAGGGCCGAAGTTTGGACATGCCTGGCCTAAGGTGCTCAAACCCATAAAGTATGGGTCCTTAGCTATGGCCTTGGTGGTGAAGGCCAGGGTTAGGCAGGATGATGCATTTCCCAGTACAGCTCCTGATTGACCAGCACCATGGAGAAGGGCACATGACATCAGCAAACTTCTTCCTGGTTGGATTTTAGCCTTATGCAAGCGTGCAGGAAGGTAAGTGATTGGCTGCTTGCATTTTGGAGGCTTCCAGACAGCACCTGGGCTACAGCTTCCGATATGAACAGCCCATCGCTAATCTAGACTTCTGTTTCCTATATGCTAAACTGTTCAGTTTCCTTATATTTCCAACTACATTTTCAATATTAACCCTTGAAGTTTTAAAGTATTTTTGCTTTATTCAACTCTCCACTGTCCTGTATTTCTGCTAAGGCAACTAATATACAAGATGAGGGCCAAAGTTTAAAAGAAGAACTGTCCTTAATCAACCTTTATGTGTTTATATGTCACTATGTGTGTGGACAGCCAACACTTAAGGATGGAACTCAGTCTTATTTCTAAGTCACATTAATATTCAGCTTGTATGTTGAGAACTCAGATTATATTACCAAGTCATCTGCTCTGATGCAGCCAGAAGAAAATATATTACATGACCATCAAAAACATTTACTTGAAAACATACTGTTCAGAACAGTGAAACTGTTCACAGCACTGATGGAAAAAAATTGAGGAACTACCATTCAAGCGTTACCTTCATTTTAAATGTACAATTTTTATTGCAGGTACTCTTTGCAAACATCATTGGCATTGGCATGTATGTAATGCCCCTGCCAGCAACTCTCACAAATATTATCACCTCAACTTGACTGGTAGACTTCATTTTGAAGTAACATGTTGCCGGCATTGTAAGAACTCTAAGTAACTGATATGCATTTTCCCCAAGTAAATGAATTAGATCATCCATTAACAAATTTTAGCAGAGTATATTTAAATAAATGCACACCTCATCTTATTCTACCCAGTCCACATTTTCAATACAGTGGTACCTCGATTTATGAGTACCTTGTTTTGCAATGGAGCTGCTTGTTTTGCAATCATGGCCTGGCTCACTTCTTCCTCCTCCTCTTCCTCCTGACTGGAGGTGGCTTCTGAGGCTTGGCGCAGGCTCGGCGATGTTTAGAACGGGCCTCTGGGACATCCGGTGGTCCTGCGTCAGGCCTGACTGGAAGTGACTTCTGGCAGATCAGAAGGGACTTCCAGTGGACCAGAAGTGACCTCGAGAGCTTGCTCCAGGCCCAATGCTACCCATCTGCAACTTCTACAGTGTGCCCCAGGCCTGGCAGTGCCTGTCTACTGCCTGTGCAGTGCACCCTGGGCAGCGCTGGGGCCAGGGCAAACGCCGGAGGCCACTGTGGCTCCTGGCCAAAGCAAATTTCTCCATAGGCAATAATGGAAACTGGGCCCAGGAATGAATTAAGTAAGTTTCCATTATTTCCTATGGGAAAACTTGCTTTCATATACTGTACAAGTATTTTGGTTTACGAGCATGCTTCCAGAACAGATTATGCTTATAAACCAAGGTACCACTGTATCAATAAAAAGAATCAAGTACAGTGGTACCCCGACTTAAGAGCAGCTTGACTTAAAAGCAATTCGACTTAAGAATGGAAAACTGTTGGCATTTTAACTGCTGCCTTACAAATTTTAGATAGGGTCTGCTCGACTTACTTTTTAATTATTTTTTAACTTATTTTGTCAGTTTTAGATAGGTACCCCGACTTAAGAGTAGTCTGACTTAAGAGGATGCATTCAGAACAGATTAAATTCGTAAGTTGAGGTACCACTGTATAGCCTTTCACACAATACAAGGGAAAGAAAACCTTCATTAGAGGGATTTGGCTGTCTAGAACCTTGTGTCTTTTGATGCATCAGCTCGAAGACAAGGCAAAACAAGTATAGTCAGGAAGGGCCACCAGGTAACAGCTTAGAAGTACAATATGTAGTTCTGTATTAGCCCAGGTCTGGAAAATACTAATTAGAGACCAGAGTTGGGTGGCAAAGTTAGCTGCACTGCCAGGAACTTTCTTACACTCATTTGTTAGCTGTGTGGCCTTATAAAATGCTGAAAATATGTATTGGAGTGTATCTGGGAAGGAAACAGGAGGAAATGTGATATTGAACTAGAGTTTTGGCTTTCTTTTATGTTAATACATGACCACATTAGAAGCACACAACAAAGTCACAATCTACTGAAGTATTTTATTATGCCTTTCTCTATTGTTAGTTTAATACCACACTCCTTGAGGTGAATACTACAGCTTTAAGTCTACACAAAAACAGAAAAGTAAAACAAAAATCATTGGAGCACCCTTAAGATTAACAAATTTATTGCACAATGGCTTTGTGTGGGTTACAAGCCACTCTCCAGGCACATGGATTAACATATCTGAGAATAGAGTGTGGGGACAGGAATAGAACTATATAGAATGGGAAACAAAAAATACAAGTGTATAGTAGCACATGAGCCCAAATCCCATATTTTTGCCATGCATATGCTCAGGTGCTCAATTGAGGCTAATTAGCAAGGTGCACATGAGCAGCCAAGGTTAGGCGGGATGTTTATGAGTACCTGTCTGCAGCACAAACTACTACATCCTGAAAGTTGAAGTCCTGAAAACTCAAGTCATTCACATCTACCCATTGTCAAGATTTGCAGGATGTTAATATTATCAGAATCAGCTGAATCTCACAATCAGGTATTAAAATATAATTTTTCTGCTTCTCACTCAGTTTGACCCTACCTACTCCTCTGATCTATAAACATGTGGTCCAGATAGTGTGCTCCTTGTGTCTGAAGAAATTGGCTACAGCTCATGAAAGCTGTCACCGAAATACATGTGGTAATTTAAAGGTGCCCTGGTATTTTGTTTTTATTTCTGCTGAAACAGACTAACATAGCCACTCCATTATTTACCTAATGGCTGGCTTGAGACACTGAACTCAAAATGTGAATCTAATTCTGTAGACTTAAAATTCTCCACTGTGGTGTAGTGGATAGAATGATGGAGTAGGACTCTGGAAAACAGGGATCAACCCCCTGCCCCACTTGCCCATGGAAACTAACTGAGGGAGAACTACTTCAATAAATATCTCACTTACCTTAAAAGCCCTGTTTCAGTCACTGTAATTTGGTACTGACTTGACAGTATGTGACAACAAAATTTGATACAATCCTGACAAATACCAGATTTTATGAGGACCAAAACTCTAGATGAGGTAACCATATAAAACATTTTGTTCTGTACTGCAGTAAAAAAATACATACAATGGTACCTCTACTTACGAGCAGCTCTACTTACAAGCAATTCAACTTAAGAGCAGAAAACCATTGGTGTTTCAACTGCTGCCTTACAAATTTTAGATGCAGTCTGCTCTACTTACACATTTTTTAAAAATTAATATATATATATATATTATTTTTAGATACGGCTGCTCTACATACAAGTTGTTCGACTTACAAGCATGAATTTGGAACAGATTAAACTCGTAAGTAGAGATACCACTGTATTCTGTAAAACAAATTGAGCTGTAAACACTTCTCTAGCTTGAAACAGCAATCAAATCCTGTACTTGTTGAAGACATGATTAAGTTTCCCTTTTATTTACTCTAGATTAAAATACAATTTTACAAATTACTTTCTGATTAACTCCTTGATCTCCCTTTATAATTCTTGAAATTTCAAACCTTTAAGTTGCTTCTGACTGAGAATTCAGGATTTGTATTAAAAGTTTATAAACATTTAATTCCACTTGTATCCATATGCTCTATATCAGTGATGGCGAACCTTTTAGAGACCGAGTGCCCAAACTGCAATTCAAAACCCACTAATTTTTTCGCAAAGTACCGATAGGGCAATTTAACCTGAATACAGGTGGTTGTGAAGGGGCAATGTCAGGTGCCCACAGAAAGGGCTCTGGGTGCCACCTTTGGCACCCCTGCCATAGGTTCGCAAACACTGCTCTATATGGACAGCTGCTCCACATGATGGGACAGATTTGCCCTCTATTACTGTAGAGAACAGGGTTAGAATGAAAGGATGAAAATTACAGGGGAGCTACTTTTGACCAAGCATTAGGAAAAACTTCTGCATTGCTGCTGGTGCCATCAAAGTGTTTCTAATGGATAGTAACCTATAAGTTAATGACTTCTAAAAAGATGCTTTGATTGATGATTGAACCAAGATATAGAAAATGTTGAAAGACTTTGCTTTGCTGTCCATATTAAAGTGTGAGAACCCTATGAGAGCTGTGCATCTGCAAACAGCCTGAACATTTGCCGTAGAGAGAGTGGAAACAAGTTCGAGTTCCTAAAAGTTTGGCATAGTCTCTGGCCCACTGGGTTCAGGAGAATTGAGAAAAATGATATTCATTGCACTGTAAGTGGGGCAAAAAGGGAAGAGGTCTTGCAGAATATGTTGAAAGTACAGTGCACCCCGGTTTAAAGATTCCTTGGTTAAAGTAGTTTTCACTTCACAAAAAGAACTCCATTTAAAATAATGCCTCTGTTTACACATCCCCCCGACCCCCCGAGAAAACCCTGGTTTATGCATTTTCCAAAGGACTTCATTTCTCAGGATGCATTGAGCCCCCGAACAGCTCCGATTTACACAATTTCCAGTTTACAAGCATCCAGCCAAATGTATTAACTTTGGAAACCGGGGTACCACTGTACAGGAATATGAGCTAGGAAAGAATAATGTCTGTGACACAGGCAAATTTGGTTTGGGCATCCAGGAACACATCCACAGCTTTTCATAATCCACATAAAGGATTCACCATAATCTATTAACTACAAACTAATTACTTCTGAAATCCCTCTGCAGCAACCAAGAAAGAATTCAGGTAGAACATTGAGTGTTTCTCATTACATTAATGGAAACGGTGTTGTAAAATCTTGGCCGTCACTTTGCTTGCCTGGGGAAATTAATGTGATAGTCCTACAGCTACTACAATCTTTGGTGTCTCCTTCCTTTAGCACTGGAATGTCTATTGCCAGAGAGGATGCCAGAAACCTTTGTGCATGGATGGGGGTAGGCAAAACTAAGCTCTCCCAGTTGCCCTATATAATCCTTTTTCAATGGCAATCCAGCACAAATGTCAATTAAAAGACAAACAGTTCCAGGACTATTCTCTTGATGCAAACTAATGATGCTTTTTCTTCTTTTCTTCACCAAAAAACTACAGAAACCCAATCCAAAAACTGTACTGCACCAACAACCTCCTCATACAGGCAGCTACTTCACGTCCTTCTTTGTTCCGCAACTAGTTTTGTACAGTGACAGCATTGGTTGCAATCATGTGGTTTTGTCCCTGTTTCAGTGTTCCCATGGTCAGGATAACTTGTCTCATGACAAGTGTTACCTCACAGTCTTGTACCATGACAAACACCGAATTTATCTAGCTTCCTCTGTTGGAGGCCTTAAAAATTCTTTTTTGATATTTCGCTTCTGAAAAGTCAAAATCTTTGCAGGCAGGGAAAGAGTCTGCAACTTGTCTGGCTAGCTTTCACTTTCTCCACATGGCTGCAATGGAATGCTCTGGGTGATAGCCTTCGGGCTTTCTTTGTTTTTTATTCCTTTTGCTTGCTAATTAATTGCCTGTCTGGTGTCCCTCTAGCCTGGCTTTGAAGTTTGTTTTGTTTTATTGGTATTTAACGGAGGAGGGCAAGGGGGTGGTGATCATCTTGGGGGGCACTTTGAACTTAACACCCAACCCAGTACCTGGAACACAGTTTTCTGAGAGAAACAAATGTTTTGCTGTGTGACCGTTGTTCCCTCATGGTGTCTTGTCTCAGAACAGAAACTGGGAACAAACAGTGACAAGGAAATACCCTACCCCAGTACCAGGTACAGATTTGTCTCGCTTAGCACCTGTTCCAGGGGCGTGGTTGAGACAAATTTCAGCTGTTGTGTGACAGACGTGAAGTAAGATTTTTCTGTACCACTCCAAAGTGCAACACTTAGAGAGACAAAACAGATGTGAAGTAACCGCCATAGTCCAGTCCATATTGCCCATGCTAGCTGTGCACAGCTGCAGACCAGTCAGATACTAAACTCTCGGAACCAACTTCTTCATAATCTGTCTCAGTGAATGGATTTCTGTCCAGGGATTTGAGCTGAAAGTTTGTTTCCTGCTAGCTGATCCTAAATAAACTTATTACCATACATATTGCATTACAAGCTCTTACCAGTTTTAGATTGTCATGATTCAATCCCAAATACACTGGCTGGTTTTGATGCAATAAACAGCAATCCATGTAAGAAAAAATAAGAGGTGGGTCACCACCACTGTCTCCCATATAATCCAATGGGTTTCTGTGTGAGCATATCTATATCCTGATACACAACATTCATGTGCAGAACACATCGTCTAAGAGATTACAGAGCAACAAAAAGTAGCCTTAATCAATATTCAGTCATTTCGCCTTTGAAGCACTTCATCATCATTGTAACTGACCAGGACCCATAGATTGGTTGGCAGTCAGAACTAGAGTAAGAACAAGAAGAACTGGTAAGAATTATTCTAAAGCAATAAATCATTGCCGTGAAGAAAGCTGTTAACCCAGCCCAGCATCAGGGAATGTTGAAGACTAATGTCCAGGAGAACAATCCCCTGTCATGCTATGGTTCAGGTGCTGAAATTGTGGCCTCAGCTGGGGGAAGATTTGGTATAGCTGGTGACTGTGCTTCTTACTCCATTTGTTCTCTGCCACCTTCTGGGTTCTTCTGCGGATAGTAAATTCCATCTATGAAATACATTGCTACCAGCACATATGTCAACAGAAGAACGTTCTCCAGTGCTGGTCAACACATCTCTGAGTTAGGGAATGCACCGTTCAGTCTAAAAAGAAAGGTCTGTTTTCTTCTCTTTGTTTCACAGAGACACCTTGTACATTTCAATTTTCAGAAAAAATAAGACACTGAAGATTAACTGGTCCAAGTGACTAAAATTAAAAGCATATGTCATTTTCCCCCAACCTGCTGTTAACCTGGAAGAAAGAAACTGAATAATATACTGTATATGGGTTTGGTTATAAGCACTCCACATTGGCCTTCATATTCAATGTTTTTAAAGCAGGTTTACAAATTGCAGCTATATATTACAAGGGAGTTCTAGTCCTGATGTCATAGGTCTTCTTACATTAACTTCAGAATGTGATGAAATATGCAATATGTAATTCTTTTATTATATGATTTCTCCTCATATCCTATCAGATCATCCCTTTTACTACTACCAACAAAGATGTTCATTCATATCACCACTGGATCACCTTTGGCTTTATTTGTTCTCAAACACTCCCTTCTCAATGCACAACCTTCCTATTATTTCTGTGTTAAATTAATGTGTCTATTCGTGAGCAGTATGGTCATAGTAATCAGGCTGAAACTAGACATTAAAGCATGTAGCAGGGACACTGTTTATGGATGATGCATGCAAAATATTATTTCAAATCCACGATCCCCCCCCCCCATGTAACACTAGTGGCACTAAAGCTGCAGTCATAGCATGGCATTTAAATGGAAGTCTACTAAACCCAGTGTGAATTCCCTCCAAGCAAGTAGGCAGAAAACTGGATTACATCTACTTATATTCTTATCCATTAACAGCACAGTACCTGGACGATTGGTAAGTTTGTTTCTTGGCCCCAATAATCGTTAACACTGATGATATGAGAGACCACACTGACCTGTATGAGGATATTTTTGTCTGTAGTTTTAAATTATAAATCTCCTAAACTGGAACAAATGTACTAATGGAATAGCAAAGCCCACCAAAATCCATTTACTGGCTCTAGGGTCTCAGTTAAGTTTCCAGTGTAGCCTTACTTTTTGGAAAATCTACTCACAGAAGTACAGCTTAAAACCCTGTACTTCAGATGCAATCTATTATTGTAATTCAGTTCTTCCTGTTGAAGCTCTTTTCTTGAGGGAAAACACACACACACACACATTCTGGCAGTAACTTTGCTCAATACCAGATCCGTGAACATTCAGCATCTTAGTCCACTCAACAGAGATTTCAAAACACAGGCGTTAGCACAGTGACCAACCAAGCAGCTTCAAATTTGTTTTGCTAAGAGGTCATTTTTGCCTTGCTGTTTACAATCTCAAGGCCCTGGTTTGTTCAGCTGCACTCCCTTCAGTCTTACCAGTCCCTCGGGATCTCCATTGTTGTATCCATAGTAGTCTGGAATTTTATCCACATCTTGTATATTCCCTTGTACTCGCACCCCTTTGTCCGTGTGACAAGCCTGGCAAACGGGTGCATTGCCCATATCAGTCCTCCCGTTTACTCCTGCAAGAGGATTTGACTCTGCACAGTACGGAATGCTCCAAGTGGGCAGATGACTTTAGAGAAGCCGGAAGGATATTCACAACTCCTAGGAGTTGCTCCCCTGAGCTCCCCCTGCCAGAGTTTTCTTTCTGCCGGCTGGCTGGAGTCAAAAGAAACCTCAGCAACTGTAGACAGCATTCAGTGACCATTTCCAATTCAGGAGCTTGCCTGTCTATTTTTACACCTACTAGGCCAGCTATGCATGTAAATTGAATGGGGAGGGGAAAGCTACATACAGGCAGCCTGACGAATACAGAGTTAAAGACCTACTGTGTATAAAATGCCTGCACACACAAGGGTTATTGAATTACCCAGACGCATGCCTTTGAATGTTTTGATTTTTTTTCCCCCTCTCTCTACTGCTCACATTATCCTTTGATAGATGCCCAAAGCACTGCAATTCAAAATGCTCCTTGGCAATTATTTAGCAGGTTCCAAAGAAGGTACAGGTGGGCAGGCGTTGGGGAGGCTTTTACTTAAGATACTTAGCTCAACATGCCAAACATTTGATATTTACCATACAAATGCCACCAAAATGTTTGGGGGTCCTTTGAAAAGAGAGCCTTACAGAGTTCTTAATATGCAACAATGGCACATTTGTTTGTGCTGGATTTGCATTTGGGCTAAAAACATTATGCTGTCATCAAATTATTCCTATGGCTTTCTGAGAATTACAGCATTTGGGCACTCTTTGAGAGACTCTGAAGGAGTGGTTTCTGTTCAGTCCTTCCACCATTTGTGTATTCAGTTTTAATAGTCTTGCAGAAAGAACAGTTGTGCATATTTACAGTCTGGCTGCAAGTGTCAGCAACAGGCAAATTGAAGCTTTCAATTATAGAAGCTCTATTATGTTTCCTAGAGCTATCCAATGTAGTGGAGTGGGTATTATAATGGACTTGGACTCTGCCATGGAAAAACACAGGGGAGTTTAAGTACCTCACTTACCTCGAAAACTCTGTGAAGATCACTATTAATTAATTCAGAGTTTACCACTGTGACATTACATTTACTATACTGTATAAAAATAGATACAGCACTAAATTCAGGGTGCAACAATAAGAATTGTATTGATTTAAAATATGCATACCTCCTCAAACAGAAGCGGGGGATGAGGGTGAGGGAAGGAGTCTGAAGTTTCTTTCACTTTTTTACTCTATCGTTATTCAAAGAACTTCAAAGAGTACTGATGGAAAAATTCTGCGCATCTTAGGGATTAACTGTTTTTACTGTGCCATGAGGAACCTGACCTCAGTCAGACTCAATATTGTTTCCACTGGGGATTAAAGGTTGTCTCTTTTATTCCATTTTTTAAATCAGTGTCTTAAGACCTTTGAAAATACTTTAAGGTACAGTACTTTAAAAATAAATTTCATCAAGAGAATTCAGTGTCCTCTAGTTGTATTCACATGGGTCTTTCTAGCTCAAAGGTCATTGCAAGCTGTTGTTTCAAATATTTAGGGAAACATTATTGATATTTTTTACTTGCTGTTAAACTCCACAAAGATTTGTCCCAAAAGGCATTACTGTAGTATTACCATGCTTTGCCCCCTGCCCTTTCATAGGCTACTGACAAGTACCGCTTCTAATTTTTCTCTTCCACTGCCACCAAATAGTTTCTCTAGTAAATCAATGCTTTCAGACTGGTTTTAAATTGAATAAAGATAAAAGAAGTTTATTTATTACAAAGTAGAATGAAACTCATAAAGGGTAATGTGTTTAGGTACAAACAAATGGAAGAATATAGCTCCAATCCACTAAAGTTTTGTTACAGAATTCGCTGATCACTTGCACACCCAGTTCTTAAGTTTTCAGACACTTGTCACCTAGTTTTCCTCAAAGAAGTTCTAAAATCCTTTCTCTTCTTTCTCTAGTCTTTAACTTCTCTCAGTCAGACCCTATCTATCTTTTCTCAGTAAATGTTGGTCTCTATGTGACCTTCTCTCAGACAGTGTCAGTCCCTATCTGATTAATTCAGTGTTGGGCTGAGCCTTAAATCCCCTCAGGCTACTCCCCCCAGACTCTCCAATGGGTAAATGCCACAATTACCTCTCTAAGCATAATCATCTGAACACATCTTTCTATACTGAGAAGACCCAAAATACATATTGAGTGCATGAACTGTCATTTCAGCAAAAGGGTTTGGCACTGAATTCTATACAGTAAACCAGGGCTGCCCAACTTTGAACAGGCTGAGGTCTACTTTTTCAGATGAAAGTGCCTGAGGGCTACTACACTAAAACCTCTATTTATGAACTTTATCTGTTCCTAGCATAAGTTCATAAGTAAAAAAAATTGTAAGTAGAGCAGCGGTTTCCCATAGGAATGCATTGAAAATCAATTAATCCTTTCTGGAGGGAACATATTTCAATGCATTCGTATGGTAAGGCTGACCATGCACACACTTCCCTTGTACCCGCTTGAGCCGGTGTGGATGGGCAGGGGACTGTGCCATGGCCCTTGAACTGCCCCGCTCGGCTGAGACAGTGGGCTGGCAGACCGAGAGCTTTGCTGGGGCAGTGGTGGTCCTAGGGATGGGGGAGGGAGGGGGTGGAGAACTTATCCCCTCACATTTTTTATGGATGGCTGGCGGGCTATTTTGAACCCTTCACGGGCTACTGGTAGCCCCTGGTCTACCTGTTGGACAGGCCTGCAGTAAACTTATCCAAAGCATGAACAAAGAGGGAGAAAGCAGACAGGAGCTGGGCAGCATCCAGTTCAGGAAAGTGTCTACTTGAGTAGTGAGGAAGATGCAAAAATTACTGAACAGGGCCAGGAGCTAGCCACCACCGGTCCAGCAGAAGGATGCAAGAGACAGGCTAATGATGCAACTGGGCTCAAAAGTCTGCATCAGAAAAGCATCTATAAATTCTTACAATGGAAGGCAAGGGATAATTAAATAGTAAACAAAGATTGCAGATACACTCAATGAATTCTTTGCTCCAGTATTCACTGAAGAAGACAGAGACCACATGCCCCAAACAGAGCCTATCTTTGTAGGGAGGGAATTAAACTAGATGGAAATAACCAGGGAGAAGGTCCTTGCAGGTCTTGTTAAACCAAATGCTAGCAAATCACCAGGACCAGACGGCATCCATCCATGAGTTCTCAAAGAACTTAAAGATGAAGTTGCTGATGTCCAGACCTAGGCAAAATATATAATATTTTGCTCAAATCAGGCATAATGCCTTATGATTGGAAGATAGCAAATGTAACACCAATCTTTAAAAAAGTATCCAGAGGTGATCCAGGAAATTACCGACCAGTCAGTTTGACATGTGTCCCAGGTAAATGAATGGAAACCATCCTAAAAGATAAAATTAATAGGCATATAGAAGAGAAGGTGCTTCTGAAGGAGAGCCAACATGGCTTCTGCAAGGGCAAATCATGCCTCACTAATCTGTTGCAAGTTTTTGAGAGTGTCAACAAGCATGTGGATAAGGGAGATCCAGTTGACATTGTTTATCTTGACTTTCAGAAGGCCTTTAACACCAAAGGCTCTTGAATAAATTTGACAGTCATGAAATCAAGGGACAGGTCTTGTCCTGGATCAGCAACTGCCTAAGGGACAGGAAACAGAGGGTAGCACTAAATGTACACTTCTCCAAGTGGAGGGAGGTAAAGAGTGGGGCTGTCCGAGGTTCTGTACTGGGACCTCTGCTTTTCAACCTCTTCATAAATGATCGAGAAGTAGGAGTAAATAGCACGGTAGCCAAATTTGCCGACAACACTAAATAATACAGGGTAGTAAAAGCTGAGAGAGATTGTGACTAGCTATAGAGGGATCTCTTGACACTGGTGGTGGGTGGGCAAACCAGTGGCAAATGAGCTTCAACATTAGTAACTGCATAGTAAGTGCAAACTGATGCACGTTGGGGCAAAAAAAAAAAAAAAAAGCCCAGTTACATTTATAAACTGATGGGGTCTGAAATATCTGCAACAAACCAGGAAAGGGACCTTGATGTCCTGGTGGACAGCTCAATGAAGGTGTCAACCCAGTGTGCAGCTGCAATGAAAAAAGCAAAGTCAGTACTAGGGATCATTGTCAGCAAGTGTCATTTTACCTCTTTTAAAATCTATGGTGAGGCCCCCATCTGGATTATTGTGTACAATTCTGGCTACCATACCTCCAGAAGGATATTATGGAAATGGGAGAAGTGCAGAGGAGGGCAACCAGAATGATTAGAGGATTAGAACACCTTCCTTACCATCTGAGGCTGAAAGGCTGGGCCTCTTTAGTCTTGAATAACAGCGCCTAAGAGGTAATCTGAAGTTTATAAAATCATACACAGTATGGACATAGTAGATAAGGAAAAACTGTTTTCCCTATCACATAACACTAGAACTAGGGGGCACTCCATGATACTTTTGGGTGCTAGATCTCAAACAAATAAGAGGAAGTACTATTTCATCCAGAGGATCACTGGTCTGTGGAATTTCCTGCCAGAAGAAGTGGTGACAGCTGTCAGTCTTGACGGCTTTAAGAAAGGATTAGACAAGTTCATGGAGAACAAGGGTATCAATGGCTATCATTATGGATACCTAAGGCCAACCTCTGGGTGGAGAGATAGGCAGGATATTTCTTATTGCCATTTGCAGGGAACTGTAAGCAGGTGAAGACATCTGCTTGGGAATACCCTGAAGCAAATGGTGAGCCACTGTGTGATACAGAATGCTGGACTGCACGGGCTGTGGCCTGTTCCAGCAAGGCTGTTCTTATGTTATTATGCTATTATGATATAGAAATATAAATAGTAAGACCTATCACACAAGTGTTTGCGAAACTCTTCTTCTTGGTTTCTAGAAGTGTTCTTAAAGTGCCCTACCATATAACGATATTTATCCAATTTAAATCTGACATTAATTTCACTTCTATTCATTCTAATCCTGATCCATTTTTATTACATCAGTTTTTGTACCATAAACGACAAAATGATGCAGTAAGAATACTAAGAACACTAGACTTCATTGAAAGAGGTACAGAGCATCCATTGGGATTTGGCACTTCAAATCCATTAAAGGTCTGTGTATTTATCCAAGCCATGGACTTCAGAGAAGTCCTGATAGGATTTGCCCTTCCCTTCACAAAAGAAGAAATTCTGATCTCCCCCTCCACTTGCCAACAATGTCATGGTGTTTCACCAGCTATTCTTAACAAAGTACCAGGGTAGTTTGTTAATCTAGTATTATTTCTAAATCTAATTTATTTTTAAACACAATTTTTATTTAAATTTTTATTTAAATTTGTTATTTATTTTGATTTATTACAAAATTATTTTGATTTAAATCATCCAAACTTGCAGAGTACTGTTAAAAATGGCTGACTGTGGGAAGAGTTCTAAAAAGCCATCAAATAAAGGTACAAAACTGATCATATAGAGCAAATGTTTTTCTCATTTTGTTTTCCACTTAACCTATATTCTCACATATAATCCATACTGCTAAATATAGCCAAAGCAAGGCACAGACAGCTCTGATGCTCATAACTGAGGGAAACAATTATCCTCATCATCAGCATTTAAATACAGTGGTACCTTGTATAAAGGAATTAATTCATTCCAAATGAAATTTTGTTAAGCAAATTTTCCTTTATACAAATTTCCCATAGAAATGCATTGAAAATGGAGTAATCCCATTTTTATGTTGTACAGATTTGCCCCATAGGCGATTCTGTCAAGCAAATTTCCCCTATCTCCAGAATATTTTATGTTGTACAAATTTTATATTATACAAACTATTTGTTATACAAGGGTCCACTGTAATATGTTCTATGTGTCAACAATGTTTTGCATTCATGACCACTATTTACAACAGCTTTGTAGGATAATGTTATTAACCTTTATCAGTAAATGGTAAGGTAGATGTGGGAGGAGGCTGCTGAGAGAATATTTCGTTACCATGTTAGTTTGCAGATGAGGTATGATTCATGCTCTTTTAAACCATGTATTTCATCAGCAGCAATGATATAAATTAGGCATACTTGGTATTAAAGCACAAAACAACCTAGAGCAAAATTACTTCAGTTGCCATAAATTTCAGCTTGTAACTGTTTTTTAATTTGCTTTTTTTAGCATATGCTTTAAGATGAAGATATATAGCTTATTAAAATAGTAGCAATTTTTAAGCTATCATGTAATGTCAAGGATGCTTGGAAATAAGGGCAATATTATCTACTTGAACTTATATTAAACCTACATACTTTTCAATGTTGGTAAGCTGTTAGTAGACTGTAAGAAACCAAGTTTGGTTTGTTTGTTTTTTGTCTTACAAAGATTCAAGGACATTTATCTGCTGTTTATGAGTAACTCCAAATAACTCTGCAAACCCCTTATCTTTAATGCAAACAGGTCTTCTGTTGTTTAATTGGTACAATATGAAGAAATTCCCTTGTGAAGGAAGATCAGAAGAACATCCTTATATTGATCTCCAAAGATTTACTGGCAGATGAATTTGCCAGCTGAATTTCTCTGCTGGCTAAGCTTTGTCAGCAACAGAGCCAACAAGGAATCAAATTATCCATCCGTCTTCTACCTCAGAGACATGGCTAGTATACGACTGCAAAACTAGGTCAATTTGAGAGTCCTACATTACTCCTAATTCCTAACAGCTTTAGGATGGGTGTTTGGATCCAGTACAGTGTGAACCTAACATCAGTTCGCCTGGCTAGTTAGGCTTGTATTCTAAATCTTGTTTTCAAACTGGAATATTGTAACATAATGGTTCCAAAAATTTCCTCTCTTTCTTTGGTTGATTTCTTTTGCGAGATACCATAATGATGATTTCTGAGTTATTCAAGAAATCCTGGAATCTCGTCTCTTAACTGCAGGTCTGTTGAAATATTTGATCCAATCTGACAGTGGGACTGATGCTGCATATGATAAAAATCAGCAACCTTGATGTTATTGACATATGTTATTTGTTTGTTCTCTTATTCTGACCATTGACCCACTTAAATAAAATAAATGCAGATAATGGAATGCAGATAATGGGAGGATGAAATCCTAATCTACAGCATAATGCTTCTAGCTTTAACCATTAAAGTTTAACCATTAACCATTCAATCTATTGCAAATGCTTATTCTTAGCCTTCTTTTAAAAACCATCACCAGAAGGGCATCTTACTATATGTTAAATTGTTCAGTGCATTAACCATAATAATCCTCTCCTGCTGGGACCAGATACAGCTTTTAATCCCAGATACACCATATGTTAATAGATTCAGAATACAAATGTAAAACAAACAAAAATAACAACCCACATTCTATCATTCATCATATATTAATCTAACACTACAGGTAGAAGAGCAATTTTGTATCACAGTCAAAAAACAGTATATCAAGATGTATCACAATCAAAATGGCATATACAAATGAACATACAAAAGATCATGTATAAAGAAATTGTGTATTTCCAAAAGATATCTATATCTATATCTATATCTATATCTATATCTATATCTATATCTATATCTATATCTATATCTATATAATATATTAACAAAACAGGCCTAAATCCAATACCATGCTACACTACTGGGTTTGAATTCCCTGCTGCAGCTGTCGGAACCACCTGAAATTCAACTCCCAAAGATTTCCCAATAGTTGAAAGAAAGGATCACCACCATCCAGTTGTGCCAGATGCTCATGTTCCATGTATGGAAGGTTAACACTGGATGCTTTTCTTTTTGAGAGAGAGAGAGAGAGACATTTATAATCTAATGTCATAAACGAGCCCTCACTAAGATCTTGTGACGTTGCATACAATATAAATATCCTGAATAAAGCTGTATCTGGCATACGCAAAAAAATTTAAAAGCAATGGCAACATCCCATAAGTAATTATTTATCTCCTTACTGCTACAAACATGTTCAAGTTAAAAGGCACATGGTTAAAAGGGAGAATAAGTAGAGAAACACAGCTAAAAATGACAATAATTTTGGGTTAATTTTCATTTTGTACAAAACATGAGTTCTGTTTCAGTCCAGTCTGACCAGGTTTTAAGGAATTGAAATCATATTTAGTCCATAGACTTCAAATCTTACTCTTCATTCTTCAAACTTGCACATAATTGCAAAATGATTTTTATGTTTCTGGTCACATGGCTCAACCCACAATATTTTTTATGTTTCAATAGTCTCTTTTCAGTCAGGCTCCTGGATTTTTGAAAGACAGACAATGCTTGTACTAAATAATCGGAGAAACAGGCTTTGGTACTTCTTGATTTTCAAATGATCAGTTGGGTGGGTGGGTGAGGGCTTAGCAGGAGCAATACAAACTGTAGACATTTCTTCTGATTAGAAATGGGCACCAAATGGAAAAATGGTATTTTGTTTCATTTTGTTTCGTTGCTCATTGCATTTTATTTCATTGAATTTTTTTTTAAAAATATAATGAAAGGGAAGTTGCCACCACCCAGCTGGTTTTAACAGCTCAGGTTGTCAAAACCAGCTGGGTGGTGGTAGCGAGAATGGGATGGCAGAACTGGGTTTTAAATTTGGCACTGCCTTCTCTACTCTCCCATTCCTGCCACTGACACCCAGCTGGTTTTTTTAAAGAAAAGATTGGGCCCCTCCCCACAGCCCAACCTGTTAAAAAAACAAGAGCAGAGGAGGCTTTTGAATTTTGCGCTGCACCCGTGAGGGTGCGAAATTCAAAAGCCTGCTTCACTCTCCCATTCTGAGCCAGGATCAAAGCCGCCGATACCGCTCCTTCACCTGGGTCTCTGTGGGTGAAGGAGGGGTGGTAGAAGCTGTGATCCTGGCTGCAGCCCCTTGCCTGAAGTGAGATCTGGCAGCTCCCTGGTTTGGTTTTTGAATCGAGAAAAAGTAGTTCATTTCGTTTTGTGATGACACACGGTCTGCTGTTTTGCAACATTACAAATAATTTCATAACATTATGAAATGATGAAACAGCATGTCATTTTTCATTGTGTGCCCATCTCTACTTCTGATTGTGCTACTCTTGCTGAATTCTCCTTTCCTCTGTATTTCCTTTGGCATCCAAAACAGCAATTTTAACGGAAAGATTCTTAATACAATGTAAAATCTTTAGGATTAAATCCTGGCCTAACAAGAAGCTTCCTGGAATTTGGAAAATTAATCAGCTATTTATTATCGCATGATGGTCCTCTACTTGTATGCTGCCAGCTTCAGAAATGTCAAGCAAGCGCACACTGTTATACAATTTAGCATGGAACAAGGCAGGTGCAGTAAATAATTAAAGAAATGCTTGCATTATTCAACCTGGAACATCATAAGATGTTCATCAGTAGCAACATAACTAAGAACAACATAAAACATTAAAGGCCTAGAGTGCTTTTAAAAAAAATCTGTATGATTCGACCTTTGGCAATGGATTCCTGCCCAGTCCCCAGCACTTAATGGGGAGCAAATCCAAAAGAGTGCCACATCTTGTGTGCCTTAGCTTCTAGCCATATAACACTAATACCAAAATCATCATCAATGGCTGTTTTCCTCCTGTCATTCAAGTAGAAGTTCCATAAAAACAGCCTTTCCTGCTACTTTCTGGAGTGCTTCTTTCTAAAGACCAGTAGAGAATGAGATGGCTTTCAGGAGTGGTTTCACTTCCAATACCCTGCTCACCTCATCTGACATCTCTTATATATTCAGTAGTTCCCTGGGACATCTGTTGGGCCACCCACAAATCAGCAATGGCAGTTTCGCATTACTTCTGCCCTAGCTGCATCTGCTTTAAAATTGGTGGAACCATATTGTATAGCCATAAACAGAACATTTTTATGTTGAGCACTGTGTTGTCTCAACAGCACTACATACCAGAATAAATGAAAAGTAATTATTTGTTTTTTTACATTCAGTTGCTTCAAATTGTAATTTAAGTGTTAAAAACATTTTGTTTAAATAGCAAAAAAATATTAAATCATGGTTCAAAACATTTTGATTTAAACCAAACCTACCCTGCTATATACTGAAAGAATTCCCCCAAACTACCCACTGAGGTTGAATATATGTGTTTAAGGCACATCAAAAGAAGTTAAAAATAATAGTTTAAGCCTCCAGACATCAATGGCATTACTTTTTTATTTATAATATGTACAAATAATGTCTTCAGTAAATATTGCATAGAATGCAAAGAATGGCTAAACTGCAAAAACAAAATGAAAAAAAAAGTAGTCCATACATAATCCAGAGACTGACTTCTGAAAATGATAGGTACAGTGCAAAGGCATTAGAATAACATTGTTGATCAGACTAGCATTCTATTATTCAAAAGTCAAATGCCTCCCAGACATTGTCAAACATAGGGTAAGAGTGAATCTCATGACCTGCAACTTCTTCCAAGTGCCTAACATCCGATATTTATTTCAAAAATGTTTCTTTTTTCATAGAACCCTCGTGCTGGCTCCAGATTTGCTCATATTATGTCTCCTGAAATTGCTTTTTACGGTTTAACTCTCTTTAACTTTTGCCTATTGTGGTCCACTGTTGTTTATGCCATATTTTGACAGCAATGCCCATCTGCACTCGACAATCTCTATGTAAATGAATTAAATGAAATATCAGGAATGTGCGAATCTCACCGTTCTCTTGTCCAGATGATACAGTGATGTGAGCTTTTATACAGATCAGTTTATCCTGTCTTTCACAATTGCTTGGGATATATTGTTGAAAGGTTTAAATATTGAAAGAAGTCCTTTAATTGAACTACCAGAAAACTGATAATTTAAAAAATAGCATATACATATGTGAAAAATTGATAGGAGGAGTCTGAACAAGGCTTTGCTGTCTAACATCTGTTTTTTATTGCTGTAAAGCGCCCAGAGTTCCCTTGGGGAAGATGGGCGGGATATAAGTTTAATAAATAAATAAATAATAATAAATAAATAGTTTTTGTTTTTGTTTTTGTTCTGTTTTAATAATGGGGTGTAGGATTATTATTTTCATTTTTTTATGGGAGGTTAGACATAAATTCTTACAGTAGTCAAATAAAATACTATTGGAATCTCTTCTCTTAATTGTGTTTTTATGGAGGGGCATGTGCCTTATTCTGCCACTGGAGCTTTACAAGACTGCAGTGCTGTTGCTTTTTTTACAGGCCGTAGGCTTGGGTCACTAGTAAAAAATGGATGTGCTGGCATCAGTCCAGAATGTATTCTGAATATTATTACCAACACTTGCCTTTTCAATTCCTCCAAGTATATGCTGTGTGCAGAAAACTGGCTAAGATACTTGTTCAGTTTGTAGCTCAAAAACTTATATTTAATCATTGCTTGAATGTTCCTTTTAATGAATCTGGGTTTCACCAATGTACTGAAATGTTTTCCCTTCACAGCCCAGTTAGTGTTCCCTAACATCTAATTGTGGCTGACTGACAGTGTATGGCAGCTCAATAATGATATCTTGATCTGGTTATAATTTACTTTATTTCAAAGGTATCCACAGTTTTATTTATTTATTTATTTTTATGCTGTCCCTCTGGCTGCAAGGCCGCTCAACAACAAACAATATAATTACAAGCAAATAAGAATAAGGTCAAACAACTGATTTTAGTAAAATAAAAACAAGACCAATAAAACTATAGAAAACACAATAATTTAGAAAGGAAGATGGTAGGATGAAATTAAGCTCTGAGACTATACTATTAATATGTTGTGTCCAGGAAAAAAAAACTGTCTAAAAAGCCAGGACTTCATTGATAATTTGAAAAATCTCTGTGAAGGGGTCAGGTGAATTTATTTTAGCAACAGTGATGTATCTATGAGAGCTTAATTTTATTTGCTGATAGTGCTAGTCCTGGAAGGAAAGTCACTGTAGGCCCTAAAAATTAGTTCAAAATATTGCAGCAAGGCATGGCCTCTATCAGACTGGGCTTTAAAATGATGTCCAAATGAATGAAGAATCCTGCCATCCAGTTATTCCAGGTTCTGTCAGGTATTCCCACCCCCCAACCTAATTTTATCCTTCTCGCGGTCCTCGAACTTATTGAGCACAGACTCCTCAAGCTCTGTGTTTAGGAGTTGAAAAAGTTCCACGCACTCCCCCCACAAGATCTTATTGATAGTAACTTGTTTCTGGTGTGATCCCATGGAAGATACATCGGTTTGGCCTGAGGGTTCACCCTGTATCTGCGTGTCAGCTCGTAGTGGAGCCTGAGTAGATGGGGGGAGAGCAGGATTCAGGCAGTGGGCATGGGTTGGGAATTTTGGTTCCCCTCCTCAATGCTATGAGCCCTGGGCTGGGTAGCCTGTGGGTCTGCCCTGGGAGCTTGTGGATGCTGGTTAGCATTGTTGTCCCTTTGTGCTGGTGAACAATGATGCACCTGAGTATTGCTACCCCAAGGCCAGAAGAGGGCAGTGTTTGGTGTGCCTGCAGGGCCTGGTGCCTGAGCGCTCTCAGCTTGTACCGATGCATGAATGCCCTGCTGGATCACTCTGTACTCAGGAGGCTATGGGGGACCTTAAGAGGGATCTCTGACTGCTGGTCACATGACCCATAATCAGACCCCTTAATGAGTCATCCTGGTTGTAGACTGCCTGGCCCAAGTTCAAACTGCCACATCACGAGCAGGTGGACAATTGAGCCCTTCCTGACACAGGATCTGTAGGCGCTGCCTTTGTAAAATGTTGGCAATCAGTAGCCTGAACTGGTTTCTATCTAAGGCTACTCTAAATATAGATGCTGTGCTCACTGTGGACCATTGACTTAAGTTCTTAAGCTAGAATGTTCTTCTACGCCCCAGGCCATACTTCCCATCTATTTTTCCTCGGAGGATAACTTGCAGCAGATAGTATTTCTTATTGTGTATTATGTGTCCTAAATCTTGCAATTTTCTTCTCTTTACAGTATTGAAGATTTGTACATCTCTATATAAAATAAAATTTCTTACTACACAGCATTAAGTAGTATTATCCTATATAAGTTGCACTGCCACTTTTTCAAAACTCTGATTTCTTTTTGTTTGTTTGTTATTATTGGACTAGTCCTTAGGTTCAAGGATCTCTGCAACTAGCAAAGGCTCATGGGAAACATAGTTCCATTGCAGACTGCCTCTATGCCAGTGTAATGGGAGTTGGAACTCACCTTCTACATGGACCTTTCCAAGTCACACAGGCTCTTTGGGCATCCATAGTGTAGCAGGGCACTTTTTATTGTTTAGAGGAAGCAAGAACAAAAGAACACTCTTTGTGTGTGTGTGTGTGTGTGTGTGTGTGTGTGTGTGTGTGTGTGTGTGTGTGTGTGTGTGTGTGTGTGTGTGTGTGTGTGAGAGAGAGAGAGAGAGAGAGAGAGAGAGAGAGAGAGAGAATGACTTTAATTCCTTCTGGTTTGGGGATTTCCACTCCCATAATTCTGCCTGAGACAATGTTGACAAACCTATGGCATGGGTGTCAAAGGTGGCACTCGGAGCCCTTTCTGTGGGCACCCAATATTGTCCCTTCACAGACACCTGTATTCAGGTTAAATTGCTGTATTGGCACTTTGTGAAAAATTAGTGGGCTTTGAAACGCAGTTTGGGCACTCGGTCTCTAAAACGTTTACCATTACTGGCCTGGGAGTTTCTGACCGAATTATGGGGTTGGAAGTCTTCAGATTCTGCAAGTCCCATTCCTACTGGGGAGCCCATCACCCTTCAGGAGTTATTGGACAAGAAAGCCCACCATCTTTAACAACCGGCCATCCTGGGAAGCCAGAGTCTCAGCATGAGTTATATGTATAAGACCTATAGGGTATTTACAGGCTAAGTGTGAGTCAGCAATATTTTGAGAAGGCTCTTGCAGTTATAGATTGCAGTTTTAAAATGCAGCATCAGCAACATCCAATCATTCTGCTGTATTCTGCTTTGCACAGACTTCACATGGAAATCTGAATCCTGAGAAATAAGTCCAACTCCAGATATTGCAGAACAAGTAGGATAATGACAGTATCCTATGAGAAAATGTTTAAGGAGATGGGTATGTTGATGGAAATATTGAAGGAGATGGCTATGTTGAGACTTATTGAAAAGTCTCATATAGCCTCTGAAATATATGAGAGACAGTTGCACAGATTATGGAACAGATTTATTTTGTGTTTCATGGAAGATAGACAAGGATTTATTACCTGGATCTAAATTACAAGGAAAATTTAGGAGGTGTATCTTGATAGTAGGAGCTGTTCCAGAGATTGTCTCAGAAGATCTATGGGAATTTACAACTGGGCTTGCATGCAAATAGGCCTTCATACAACAGCCAATGAATATTTGGTATGAAACGTATATTCCACTACATATTATATTGCACACCTCATTCTGCTGCTATATGTCTGAAAAAGTGGACATGTCAATGGATTGTTACATTAAAATATAAAAGATAGTCTTTAAGGTGCCACGTGTTTTGTGTCTTTTGCATATTTTGTTTTGTTTTGTTTTTCTTTGATTTTTGCCTGGAATTCTTGAAAAGAGTAACACGGCTGCCCTCTCCGAAATTCTCTGGAAGATCTCTGAAGATGCACAAGAATTTCTAATTGCAATGATTTAGAAGTATTAGAAGACTACTGTAGTACTACTAAATTTAAAAGGAAAATAAAAGCTTGTAGTAAGTAGGGATGATTTGTGAAATATATTTGAATGGCAAGTAAATGATATCCATTTATTTCTGGTGTTCAAAAATAGTTCTCACACACGTCTTGCCCCAGGTTCAGTCAGGGTTCTAGTAAAGAAAAAAAAGGATGTCTCACAAAGGAGAAGTTTGCTCACTCTTGTTTCAGAAAAATAAAGGAGGATATTGGAACATGGGTTCCTTGTATATCATGAAAAACAAATCAAATCGTACAAGAAGTCTGCTGAATTAGTATGTACGCAGCCTTTCTCTGCTCTGCAGTACCTGTTACATACACAGTACATATTCTTACTGCAGATGCATGCTCACACATGGCCAAATGTTCATCCACACCACTGTACACACTGAAAGCAAGCATATCCAGGGGGAAAATTGGGTTTCAGTAATTTCCCCTAAAATATGGCTTTCTGCATGGAAACACTTTGTACTGTATATTGACACAATTTTCCAATATTTTATTCTTGCTTCACAAATTTCCTAGGTTGCCTGTCGTTCTTTAGAATCTGCAAAGCATAGTAAACAGCAGAGAGATTTTCTTGATATAAAATCTGCTTAGCCAAGAGAAATGGAATAACTCAGCCAGACAAGTCACTGATCCAAACACTGCCACAGGAGTTATCATAACAGTGTAATAGTCCTTAAACTGAAGGGTGCGGTAACCTTGCTCTGCGGATAAAGTTAGACTGCAAATCTCATAATCCCACTGTCCAGTCTTTCGAGAGTTGGAGTTTAACAAACTTCTTGAGGGCCATAGGTTCTTCCCCTCTGCCTTAGTAGATGGTACTCAAATTTTATGAAATTGCACCCTATCCTAAACAAATATCTTCCATTTACATTCATGGCCTGGAAGCCTCACTAAATATACCATGATAAGCACTCATATGTTGAATGCATTGCTCTTAACTGTTTGTCTTCTTCCAAACCCAACCCATATGTTTCTTACACAGATTATGTGGCCTGTTCAAAGCTCTCCTCTGGTTCATACACACCCAGGCCAAAGCAAAAAAGGAAAAAGGAAAAAAGAAAGAAAGAAAAGAAAGAAAGAAAATATACTGCCCCCACAGGCATGTCCAAACTTTGGCCCTCCTGATGTTTTGGACCACAACTCCCAGAATTCCAAGCCTGTATTGCCAATGGCAAAGGACTGGGGGAGTTGTGGTCCAAAACATCGGGAGGGACAAAGTTTGGACATGCCTATTCTCTGGGTGATATAAAGTTTAATCAAGCAGGCTGCACATTGCCCCCACAGCAAGCTAGGTATTCATTTTACCGAACTCAAAAGGTTGGAAGGCTGAATGAACCTTAGGCCAGCTACCTGGAATTGAACCCCAGGCCGTGAGCATAGTTTTAGCTGCAGTACGGCAATTTAACCACTGTGCCACAAGTTGCCCCATTTCCCCCTCAGGCCCGCAGTAGCCAGCCCACCACAACCTTATTTCTTCTGCTCATCAATCACAGGACTAGCCTCACTTGTTGAAAACCATGACTCCTTGACTCTCTGATGCAACATGACTGAGTGTGTAGCAGATTCCCATAAAAAGCAACATCTGCTTTTACTGGAATCTGCTACACACTCTGTCATAAACCATGCAGATAGGAGCACCTGAGCTATATTAGTTGCTTTCTCCTTGATCACACTAATTCTGCTTTTTGCCTATCATTGAGTAGTTTATAACTACAGGGATATGACTTGGTCTCTCCCAAAGCAAACGTGTGTCGCCTGTTTATTTCTGTTTGGCCTGGCAAAAAGATGCCAGAAAGATCTGATTTAATTACCGTATATGCAACTTTAATTAAAGAGCTCCAGTATCATGGTTTCAAACAGATTTATCAAAACAAAAGAGAGCTCTTTCCAGAAAAAAGATCACAGGAAACCGCTCTTCTCATAGCCAGGTAGGTTTGAGTGCTATTTTATGCATTATATGTCTCAGCAAAAATATGTTATGTGGTTTATAGGAAATAAAATAATCAAATGTATAATCAAGGATCAGCTTATGCTGCAGCTTCCCATTTAGAGGATTAGCAGAGTAATCACAATCTGCCTGCAGCAGCTACACATCCCAGTACTGGCTATATTAGAAATAGCATTTGTGTTCTGATAAACAGGCAAATGAATGCAACAAACAAAGTCTTTGGGGAGGTCAGAGAGATGACATCTGGCCTCCCATCACTACTCGACAGCTTAATGAATAACCAATCGAAGAAAAAGAAATATTCTAATGAAGTCAGTCTAAATAATTCATTCCATAATGGCAAGGTATAGAAATCAATATTTCTATTCCAGAAATATCTTTTTTTTTTGGGCAAGGCAGGACAAACAGCTTGAATACTCATCCTGGTTTCTAACCATATCTATAAATTAAAATGCAGCATAACTGGGCCTGTGTCCATCTGGCATTTGCACTGAAGCACAGGGCATAGGAAGGGATGTGAGCAAGAACAGACAGAGTGGCAGTTACCATCCAGGGCACAGAAAGAACAGACAGTCCATACATCAGAGTGCCCAAGAGACCTATATAAAAGGAATAAAATAGTAAATAAACAAGAACGTCCTATTCACCTATGAGCTGTTGCATAGGAGGTAATTATTAAATATGCATGCCATAATATAGCAATATTTCACATGTGGCCATTTAGCATTGGGGGAACTCAGCCGGACTTACATTCCCAATTTGTGTACCTGCAAGTGAGTAACACACTTGCATATGCTGTACCTGCGACAATGTACATTTTTCAAAACCTCCCTGCCAACATACTTCATGTCTTGGGTGAAGAGGCTCTAAGAAAGATGAATAATGATGTGTTGCTAAGAATATTCCAAGATGTGCTATGGTGTTCCCTTCCTATATAATGCAGACACCCATCTCTATGGTAAAATTATAGCTTTGATAGAACATGGTTACTTTTAGAAAGCAAATCTACTGTCACAATTTCCTCAGTTTTTATCACACGCCATAAGCAGCAGCAAACAATATCACAAATGCTTTTGAGAATGACTGAAGAATGGTTATCACTTCTGAAGGTGGGGAAAATAGCAGATTCTCTCACCCCACCCACCCACTCACCGCCAAACTCAGGTGAATTAAAAGAACACAAACAATAAGCCAAACATCATTTTGCAGCATATGGGATGAAATGTATAGGAATGCTAGAATAGGTTCAGAGGAATACAGGTGAAATCCATACCAAGGTAAGTCCTAATGCCTACCCGAGTATTATCACTGCAAGCAACAGAAGAGAAGCCTGTTTAAAGCATTTATACAACCAATGTAAATATTAGCATTTTTGACAATAAATGAAAGGAATGGGAGGAATGGAAAATAGTGTCTCAGACTTAAACCTCAAAACCTTTCTTGATTAAGTGCAACATAAAATCATCCTCCTCCACTCCACTAAACATCTTCTGAGCTGCTGGAACCTCAAAGCGCCTGACCCCTGGATGATCAAAACAGAGTCTTGTTGCTTTGAAAATAAAGGAATGGCACTATTCAGTACCACTGGCCATCTTTGTCTGCTTCCACCCAGGTGGCCGGGAATACATTTCTTTGCTGCCACTGCAGTAAGCCTAGTTCAAAAGCATGCCTTGAAATGTAGCCGGAATGTAAATTGGCATTCTGAAGGGGTAAGGGGGGATCAGTTCTGCAAACCTGGCAACCATGTATCTGTCTCACAGAGGGTGGGCCAGGAGACCCAGGGATGCATTTGCTCATACCTTGCGTTTCCGATTCTCCCTAGAGATTCTCCTCTGCCTTTTCCTCTCCCTCTCTCTCTCCTTCTCCTTTTCGTCTTGTTCAGCCTCCCGAACTTTTTTAATAGAAGCAGCAGCGTGAGCCATTTTGGAGAAGAGGGCAGCTCCTCAAGGAGCTCAATGCCTGCTACCCAGTTATCCACGAGATTTTGTTTATCTCAGAAGGGCACCAAAGAGGTGATACTGGAAGCCAGAAATTCACCAGGCGATCCCCTTCTCCTCCTCCTCGCCAGACACTCTGCGATAGGTCACTGCTCCGCTCCAGCCTCTGCAGCATCCATAATTCAGCATAAGAGAGGCGTATCCTGAATTAAGAGTCTTTCTGGCTGGCTCCCCACTCCCAGGCACACACACATGTAGGCACACAGCAACACAGGCAGCCGTGGAACAGAAGCCGTGCAGGAGGTGCTTTAGTTTCCCTGTGACCGCTGAAGAAAATCTGCCTTGTAAACCAGCTTGATCAATTTGGAAAGGTCTGTCGGGATTTCCTCCAGATGGACTGTAGCTCCAGGGGGAAAGAGTCAGGATGGATCCACCTCTATACAGCTGCTGGAAGTAGGTGGGGTGGGTGGGTCAGTGGCACGGCGGTGGGGGTGGACAGCTTTGCAGCTGCCAGAATCACCTCCGTACAGGGTGAGGAGAAAATGGTGCAGTCTGACTTAATGACTCGCTGCTGCATGCCACTGCCTCTGCTATAGAGCACATGATATGCTACATTCTCCTTATATCCCACTCATCTGTTCTTCCCTCGCTCTTCAGTGTTGTTCGTCCCCCACCAACCCCACCCTTCTCTGCCCAAAGACAAAGAAATTAAAGTGCAAACCGGAATAAATATTGCTATATTCAGAGCAGATCAGCTGCCGCTCGCTCTGTCTGCAGGTGATGATTTTTTACGTGGTAAAACAGGGTGGGGTGGAGAAAGGGGGGGCTGGGGATATTCAGATCCTCATTGTGCCATTTTCAAGTCCACATCAGGCTGCATCAGGAGGACTGCATTAAGCAGTGAACCCAACCCTGCTTTAATAGGAAACTTCAGTGAGAACATGCAGAATAATCAGGGCTCAGCCTAAACCAGGCATCCAAACTCCATGGGGGAAGGGTAACAAAATGCAGAGCATTTTAGTCTGCATAATACATTATTAAAGGCTGTTGTCAGACATTTGGCATGATGATGTGTGACATGCTTACATTAAAGATAAAAAAAACAACTGGGGATGATTATTGGAGTAGGATGAATTCAGAGAGATGGTGTTTTTGATTTTTTAAAAATGCCAGCTATTCTTCCCCAAATGTTTCAGATAATCTTTTAAATCAGCGACAGATGTGAGCCCACATCATCTGCCCAGCTGCAAAAGCCCTCTCTATGCCCCTCCCAAAAGCAATCTCTTCTCAGTCAGAATTTTCTACTGCAAAGCCCACCTGAAACCAGCAGTGTACCTTTTTTAAGATGCATGTAAACGTCTATCCTAGTAGGAATTGGATTATACTGCAGAAGCATAGCAGAGGTGCAAGCTAAATGGAATACGGATATGACCCCTAAACCAATGCATATAGGAAATAGGTTACCCTCAGAAGTGAGCAAAATGCAACCCCACTCCCCCACCCACATATACTGTTTGGGCTGGAACTCCTAACATTGCTCTTCTGGTTAGAACTGATGGTTCTACCCCAAAATATCTGAAGTGTTACAATTCCTTCATCCTGCTCTAAATTTCATAGGACATGGAAGTCATTATCTCCTCTTAAAATGAGATGTGTTGGCTAGGCCTGATGGGAGTGTGATCAAATAACATTGGGAGAGCCAGGCATCAGGGCTTCGTCCAGTCTTTACTAAGTTTTAACTGTAAATTTAAGAAACTAATGGTGACGGCTAAGCATCATCAAACCACCTACGCCTACAGAACGGATGACCACCCGCCTGATCACCTCCCATGTAGTAACGCCATCTAGCCCCCTCAGGTGGCTGCCTTGATGAAAGTCCACCAATGGTAAACCATCTAGTAGAAAATTGTGACCAATGTGCAAGGCATTTTGGAGATATATACAGTGGACCTTCATATAACAAATGGTTTGTATAACATAAAATCTGTACAACATAAAAAATTCCAGAGATAGGGGGAATTTGCTAAACAGAATCATCTATGGGGAGAATCCGTACAACATAAAATGCTCTGTTTTCAGTGCATTTCTATGGGAAATTTGTATAAAGGAAAATTTGCTTAACATAATTTCATTTGGAACGAATTAATTCCTTTATACAAGATACCACTGTACTTCACTACAATTAGAAACACCTCTGCTGTTTCAAAGAACCTATATACAGAATCACAGAAGACCTTGGTATAAACCTTCTTTCACCCACTCTCCCCTTAGATCTATCATACCATAGAATTTCTAGCCAGATACCTGTATTTCAATATTTAATCGTTCTTCTTAATAGGTATTTATTAACTGGTTTGCTCTAAAAAGCTTCAAAGTAATACAAGCGATACACTACATAAAATGAAATACAGTTGTACCTTGTATAAAGGAACTAATTCATTCCAAATGAAATTCTCTTAAGCAAATTTTCTTTTGTACAAATTTCCCATATGAATGCATTGAAAATGGATTAATCCCTAATTGCGACTGTTTTTCTGTTGCACGGATTCTCCCCATAGGCGATTCTGTTAAGCGATTTCCCCCTATCTCCGGAATTTTTTTCCTTTAACCGGATTTTCTGTTAAACAAACCACTTGTTATATGAGGGTCCACTGTGCAGATTATGTGTTTAAAATGCACTGGGCTTAGTAAGAATAAGGGTGAAAAAAAAATCAAGATGGAGACTTTACCATAATATGAATGGATAAATGAAAGGAGGTAGATAGGTAGTCGGGGTGGAGATAATATAGAAGTTCCCTTTGAAAATGAACCTTCTCTGTCTCAAATAAGATGGTCGTATCCTGTTGGTACCTTCATTATTAGAGACAGTTATGTAGGGGCAATGAGGAACCTTTTAAAAAACATTTCTCATGGCTGGAAGTCCTTATATCTGCTTCTGTTACAGTGTTCTGACATTGTCCTCTCAGTTTATCTCTGTGTTATTTATGAATGCTTGCTAAACTTATTTTGTATACACAGTATTTAAATTTTAATTAATTTAATAACCAGACTGCACTTTTCATTCTGCATAGCTACTATTATTTTTTCTCTATCTCAGTCCATATAAATGTTTGCCACAATAACTGAGTATTTATGGTGGCACATAAACTGTGTGAACATGCAGATGTTCATTGTTAGACAACAAATCAAGAAACAGAAATCAGGGATCCATGTCCCCATAAAATGTCATCTCTCTTATTGTGGCTATAAAAATCCCATTTCTGTATGCCCTCTAATCCTTCATAGAAATAACTGTATCCGGATCACATGCCTTTTACTGCAGTGATTATAATTGTTACTTCTCAGAAAAATTAAATGGAGTAACACTTTACAGCGGGACTGGAAATCCTGCAAATTTTATTCAGCTCCATCTACCAATAGCCCAAGCTAGCATGTCTAATAGTTATATAAGACCTGCAGTACAGTACATCTGGAAGGATACAGATCTCCCACCCGTTACCAGGAGCCTAAATGATAACTGAGATACATATAATTGGGACTCCAGAAAGGATCTTAAGGTCAAGGAAAACATATGCCTTAATATTACCAGACATTTTTTCAAGCTGCTTGAATCGTGGCTTTCTTAGTATTGGCATGGCTAGTGAATGACTTGCATTCTGACCGTTTGGTAGAAATACAGTAGGACCCCCATATCCACTGATTCAGTAACCACTGATTCACTGATTTTTCCACTGTTGGCAGACGAAAATACTTAAATAAATAATTCAGCAGCTGTAAAGCAAGCTATTGTTACAAACAGCAGCTGTAAAGCAAGCTACTATCATAAAACAGCTGTTGTAAAGCAAGCTACTGTCACAAAACAGTAGTTTTTTGGGGGAAGTTGGTGGTCTCTCTTATGCATGGTTTTCGTTATCCATGGGAAGGCCTGGAACCAACCCCTAGCGGATACTGGGGTCCTACTGTATTATGAAATTTGACAGACAGGTAGCTGAGATGGTTTTTGTTTAGCAAAAGCAAAGAAAGAAATTTCACAACTTCTCATTTATACCCCTAGAGCAGTTTTCCAAATCTGTTTCACAGAGGCTGCCATATTAAGCCTGTTTCAGGGAAAAGTAGGGGTGAATCATTGTCATACCTTTGAGACTAATTCCATATGGAGCACAATATTTATTTATATTTATATTTATATTTATATTTCTAGACCGCCCAACTTTCCCAAGGGAACTCTGGGCAGTTCACAACATAGGATATCAATACAATACAATCGAATCAATATCTCAATCACAGGTGAATATACAGTGTCCATGGTGGTTGGAACCCATTTGGACCAAGTATGAGACCAAGCTCAATGACATTTGCATACTGATATTGGGCAGTGTACTTTCAAGCTGACAGTGGCATTGTTCACAACTATTTTCCAAGCAGTAAAAGAGTATGACTTGTGTGCATGAATAACATTTTGAGAGATTGCTTGCTGTCCTCATTAACCAGGAAGAAACCTGTGCTGAAAGCCTCACACAATGATAACCTTTTTAACTCACTCAAATCCACTTCATGCTTGCTTTCCTCACAGTCACTCATTTTCTTTTCAAAGGATTACTGTGTTTCCATACTAAACAGAACAGGGTGTTCAGTTCCAATATATTACCAGCTACATTATATATCAAATGCTGGTTCCTAATCAGATTAAGTGAGGTATTTAATAATATCCTCAACACAGATTTCAAAACATACAGTACTCTGTCCTAATATTTCTTACCCAGTTTACTTGATTCACCTTTCTAGGACACATGATCAGAAATAAAACATGTACCTATCTACAATAACTTCTGCTATTCTATAAGAATGTTAAATTTATGTTTGGAAGGATTTGGTTTTGTCTATATATATTTTCTTGCCAAATAAATTCTGATCCATCCCTTTTAAAACAGGCATTTCTGGCCTCAGATTATCAATTCAGCGTCTCCATGTTTAGTTCTATCCAGTTTAGTTTAGTCCAAAGAAACATCAACTGTCAGTTCTTTTATGTTTGTAAAGCTACTGCTCGGGGATGGGATGGGATGTTTTAGATGGAATTCTGATACAGCAAAGCAATCTTTCATTTGCTGAGTCATACTTTGGTTTGATAAAATGTGACAGATGGGATGTTTTGGATGGAATTCTGATACAGCAAAACAATATTCCATTTGCTGAGTCATATTTTGGTCATGGGCATAAAGATTGGAATGTTATCAAAGTTGTGAGGCCCATAGCTTTAGTTGTAAGCATTAGTTATATCTTGGCTGAACTGCCATGACGTGTTCTATGTGGACTGTATTTGCACATCATTCTGAATGCTCAGCTGGTACAGGAGGCTGCTGTCAAATATGGACTTGAACTAAACATCTTAATTATGTGAGATCTTTATAGTACTGTCTTGTTGCCACTGTAGATGATTGTCTCCAAGTAGCATTCAAGGTTTTGGTTTCCATATTTAAAGCCTTTAAAGGTATAAGTCCAAGAGGTCTGAAGAATTCCTCCCTACTTATCCTTTTAAAGCCACTGATAAGGAATACTTGAGTTTGTCATTATCTTTGGAAGAAAAACAGATGCCAACACACAGAACTATTTGAGGAACTGCATGACCATAGAAGCTATAATATAATCCTCTTGATGCGTTTATGCATTTGATAGCTTCTTTTCAAATAAGCATTTTAAGCTTTCTGTTGCTATTTCATTCATTGATTGTTGCTTCACTTGGGCTCCCAAATCTTGCTGTCCCTTTTTACAGCCTTTTAAACATTCAAGTCATAATACTGTGTTCATGCAATATAAAGTCTAAACAATGATGGCATGTTATTTTTGTCACAAAACAATGGATTACAATAAAGCACAGCTTGAGAGTACCTATTGGCCCCCTTCTTCATTGTTTGTCCTTCACTTTGTTTGACAATTATTGCATCTGTTATCTTTGGTATACGTATAAAAATTTGGGGGGGGGGGTCCCATCTGTGTATGACTTCCCTGAACATATAAAATGAAAGTTCTGTGAATTTATCTCTGTCATGTATGCCTCTAGAAATTCTCAGCTTGTGTACTAGCTTTTTGGGTACATTAATGCTATAATCTATAATTGTGCCCAACCAGTTTCTCTTGTTGGGATTTCTGGATTTCTTCCCATAAGGCTGCTTTCAATGATGGGATTGGTTTAATGACAAGATTACTGTTTGTATTTTTGTGTTTGCTTTTAAACACTGCTTGCTATTTTCAGCAATTCCTTTGCAAGGAAACAGCAAAATATGTTTTTATAGATATATATTTACCTGTCCACTATTATGTTCTACTGCACAAGTTTACATCTAAGTAAACATGTGTAATATTCGTCCATGAGTCCAGAATGAACTACAGTCCAGGTAGCTGGGCCCCTTTGACATTTCGACACTTCTGTCAGTAATAAACCAAAAACACTGGAGTATTATGTAAACATACCTTTGAGCTCAGGCATGGATCAAGTATGGAAGCATACTATGTACAGTGGTACCTTGTATAAAGGAATTAATTTGTTCCAAATGAAATTATGTTAAGCAAATTTTCCTTTATACAAATTCCCATAGGAATGCATTGAAAACGGAGTAATCCCATTTTTATGTTGTACAGATTATTCCCATAGGCGATTCTGTTAAGCAAATTTCCCCTATCTCTGGAATTTTTTATGTTGTGCAAATTTTATGTTATACAAGCTGTCTGTTATACAAGGGTCCACTGTATGTCTCTTCTAATGGGAAATGCTGCAGTCCTTTTCTATTTATAAGTTGGGCTGAAATAGTGGACTTTAATTGAGAGAATGCAAAAGTCATAAAGAAAATGCAAGTCCTTCACAATATTGATTTCTAAATGGGTCACCGCAAATAAAAGCTTGGTAAACAATAGATTGGAAGTGGTTGATTACTATTTAAGAAATCCAGAATTTTACTGTTCCTAAAGAGATGGTGTTGTTCCACAGCCCTCAGTAATAAGACTGGATGTTCAATGTTCTGTTGAACAAAAATTGAGATGATCCTATTGTAGAAAGGGGTTTTTTTATTTCTTCTTCTTTTTGTCACTTGAATGTGTGTACTGCAGAGTTGAAGCTCTGCTACAAATGGTATGTAGGAGGTGAGTGGGAGAGGAAACAGATGAGCGATGAGCTTGAAAGAACAGAACACTGGGCGAAAATATGTCTCTTCTGACACAAGTTTGTTGCAATGGACTGGATACAAAATATGAAGTACAGCAGGATTTCCTTCTAGGATGCTCTGACTCAGGGTTCATGCGGCTGACGTATCCTCTGGACCTTTAAGAAGATATGCCATATTATGTGATGTACTAGGGCCCAAAGTGGTCATGTGATGTTTGCCCGGTTTTAAAGAGGAGAACTAACAATAAACTCCAACTCAAAAATCTATCATCTTTTTACTTGGGGGTATGGTAAAAGGAGAAGAGCACTGACTTCAACTATAATCTCTGCATATGATTCATTACCTAGAAAAACAATAACTGTAACTAAATACCCCATCTTTTCCTCCAGGAAATGCATACCTTTCTTCTCCCTGATAAGTTTGAAATTTTAGGTGTTTTCTAAAAGGCCTAAACATCAGAGCATTATGGGTGAGAAGAGACCTCAAGGAGCATTATGGGTTGGAAGAGACCTCAAGGGCCATCTAGTCCAACCCCCTGCCATGCAGGAACCCCATCACAATATTTCCGACAGATGGCCATCCAGCCTCTGCTTAAAAACCTCCAAAGAAGGAGGCTCCACCACCCTTTGTGGCAGCATATTCCACTGCGGAACAGCTCTAACTGTCATGCAGTTCTTCCTAATGTTCAAATGGAATCTCTTTTCCTGCAGTTTGAAACCATTGCCCCGAGTCCTAGTCTCTGAAGCCATGGAAAACAAACCTGTTCCCTCTTCAATATGACATCCTTTCAAATATTTAAACATAGCTATCATATCCCCCCTCAGCCTTCTTTTAGAGAGGCTAAACATTCCCAGTTCCCTAAGTCATTCCTCATAAGACATTTCCTCCAGACCGTCAACCATGCTGGTCGCCCTCCTCTGCACCCGCTCGAGGTTGCCAACATCCTTTTTAAACTGAGGGTTAACCAGCAGAAGCCGCTTGCTGACAACTTCTACATTCTCTAAGACTGAAATATCTTCCGGGATGCAAAACTGCAAAATTGTGAAATTATAGAAATGCTTATGTAACAAGATGTTGAATCAGCAAAGAAGTGTCACTTTATAAGTTTAACTTTAAACACTCACAGAGGAACACCAGGTCATATCAGTAAAAGAAAAAGGAACAATTATTAGTGCATCAGCAAACTGGTCCAACCTAGTTCCCTTAAAAGCGGAACTGCTGTGGAAGATTCTGGACTCTTGATATAGCAGGCTGAAAAGTATTTAAGGAAGTGTTCTGGACAATTTGGTTGTCCAGAATTTCTGTGACCACTGTTAGTGTCACCCAAATTCTGTGACCCTAAATGTGTTTCATTTTATTTCTGGAATCTTTACAATCACCATTACTATTGCTGGTTCCAATTCCCCAGATGGACGGTACCACCATCTGGCTTCTTGTCTCTCTGTTATGTGTTGTGTTAACTTCCTATGTTTCGCAATAAAGCTTTACTTGTCCCGGACAGCAAGATGTTGATGAAGAGTTATTTTTAACAAATACAAACTTATCACCCCATCCCCAACATTATCTTCACAAGAATCCTGTGAAATAAATCAAGGTGAAGTGAGTATAGTGGCTCAAGATTTTCCAGATTACAACCACGTAGGGATCTGAATTCAGGTCTCCCAAGACCCGCTCCAAGACTATAACTATTACGTTGTCCTATCTCCTTATGGTTTTTATTATTTTTATCAAATAGGATTACAGTTTCTTTTTAAAATTGCAACTTCTTTGGATTTTTTTAAAATGAAAAGCTGCATAGAACTGTTCATTAATGAACTAATCAATGAATGAATGAATGATGGCTTTTCCATGTACCAGCAAGGGAACATTTATTATATCTCTGAGACTTCTTTATGTCTAGGGCATGCTGGGTAGTTCCACCATAGTAGCCTTCTTTTGAGCACCAGAAGAATCGAGTACAATAGTATGATCACCCTCTTTTCTGCTGTGGTCAAGCTGTCAGGCAAAGAAGAGACTAGAAAAGTACAAAAGAACTGTAAGCCAAAACTTTTTGCAGTATTATTGCTTTACTCTTATCTTTAGGAGGTATTTGAAGGCCAGAAGTCAAAAAGTAGCTCTTTGAAAGTACCTGAAGCTAGAGAAGCAAAGTGTACACCCTTTAGATAATCAGACAGAGAATAGGAAGCCATAAGACTGTATGTGAGGAGTTAACAATATAGAACTTTTGTTATCCGTGAACAATGTAACATGGCACTACTGCATAAGTCAGAATCACATGTAACAAAACCTAACAATTAGCACATAATTAGTGTTTTCAAATAATCATGCATGATCTCCTAATTCTTTTAATTACTTGTAAAGTCAAGTCAATGTTATTACCTCCTCTTTTTACTGGTGGATGAACTGAGACAGAGATTGTGGCTTGCCTAGCATCATCTACAGAATTTGTGACGAAGACAGAACTAGGGAGTTTATGATTCATAGCTCAGCCCTTGTAGCCATTGGATTAGTGGTTTTCAGTTCAGTGGCTCTGCATTTTTTTGCGGGGGACTTCAACTCTCTGACCACTAGACATGCTGGCTGAGACTTCTGGGCATTTGTCCAAACAGCTGGAGGACCAAAGGTTGAGAACTACTACTCAGAGCAATAAATTATCCAGTCATTCCTGTAAAAGGAAAAGAAGAATGTGTGGAAGCTTGAGGGAGCTTGTCTTTTAATTGTAGGTATCTATCCTACTTTAAATGGAAACATTAAAGTGCATTCCCAAATCTTTATATAGTCTTGTATTACAAATTTGAAATAGACAGCTGCCCAATCACTGGTGGCAGAATTCGCTACTCTGGTGGTGAAAGTTGCCCAACTACATGATCAGAGGGAGTATTTATGGGAGATATTTTAATTTTGAAAAAGATAGGTAAGGCTATTCCAACAGACATTTCAGAAAACCCAAGCACAAAGAGCCTTTGAAAAATTAGGCCAATCAAGAATTGTCATCCAGCATACTTTAGTGACTTCACTGATAGACTACCTGTCCTTTCCACCTCTTCTCGGTATGTTTACCAACTCAACCTGACATTTCATGCCTCCTGATAAAGTGAGATCTGGTTCATGAAATCTTTTGCTATTTGGTTTTTTTATTATTTAAGAATCATTATTATTTTTACATTATTTTAACGTTTAACTTTTATTAATTTAATGGCAACGTGCCACAGAATTTGCATTTGAATGAAGAACGCTTCCCTTTCCTCCCACATGCATTAAAAAACAAACAAACTAGCACCAAGGACAGCTCCAGCATGGCACTCTGGCAGACTTCCACTGAGTTGAAGTTGTAGTTTATGCCCTTCTGCATAACTGAAGGACAGGAACCAGGCACAGAGCTGGTAATAGAAAGGAACATTGTGTTGTGTGTTAAAAGCCAAAGCACTCCCCTAGTCCTGCCTCATAACATACTAGACAGATCTGTGAAGTGGGGACATTTTTCTGGAAAGTTTGATGAGGGGAAAATGTATCTGAAAGATTAATCTGACTCCCAACTACCTCTGAATTTTGGCTCCTGAATTGATACAATGAGCCTTTCAAACCTCTCTCTCTGTCTGCAGGGTAACTTCAGATCAAGTCATGATGTCTATCTATGAAAATGAATGGTAATCAGTTGCCCCCTGCTGGTAATAGCCAGTATTAAATTGGGGATGAATGAATGAATGAATGAATGAATCCTACAATAATTTCATTATCAAATTAAAAATCCAGCAGGTACAACAGTAGTTAGTTGGTTAAAACTTTATTGTATTGAAAATGTGAGGAGGTTTAAAATGTTTTCTTTTCTATTATTTACAAATTAGCATTAAAGGTAAAGTTGTCTCTGAGAGGCTAAAAAGTACAGCTAGTGCCACATTATTTCAAAACAGGGTTGAAATTGTCCTTAAAATGTGCTTCATTATGACATGATTTTGGGCCTATACAAAGAAAACTACCACAGTCATGGACCCATAGGGTGGCCATTTTTTTTTTTTTTTTGCTTCCCCAAATCCCCTGGAAACAAAAGCAACTCATGGTCAGGAGGATCATCTCACCTTGCTATTTCAGGTGTCCCATTTCAGGGTGGGACACCTCATGACACTTGGGTCCTATGCCACAGCAGTCAGGAATCAATGTTCCCCCCTCCTCCCCCTCATTCCCCTTTCTTCTCCCCAAAAAACCCAATAAAATTACTTAAATACAGGAATCAATGTTATATGATCATGTATTTCCCCCACCACTGATGATTCGGATCCCATTTTGAAAGTATGCGGCAGGAGCCACTTTTCCTACAGTGTCCTGGAGAGGTCCTTGGCTGTATTTATTTGTTGCTTTAAGAAGAAAACGGTTATTTCTGGTCTAGAAAGGTGCAAAAATTAAAGTTGGGTTAATCGCTCCCACCCACCCATCCAAACACCTACAGATGGATCAGAGAATTTCAAACATACCAGATGTGAATTGCAACAGAGCTAATCCAAAGTTCTTGTGACATTTCAGATAATAAAGAGATTGCTTACATCTCATTGGTGTAAGAACTGTGTTCTAAAATTACAGGTTGTACTGTTACATATTTCTGCTGACAGCATTGGTGCGTTGCGGGGTAGATTATATGCAGCCACAGATTCAAGATGATGCTACATGAAACAGATTCCATCTGTTTGGTTCTTTAGTGAAAAACGGCAGCAGCAGTGAAATGGCATTTGAAGTTAGCATAACCTGTTTTGGGGTTTTTTTTTCTTCTTCATCTGCTACTTCCTTCTCTGCTTTAACCTTAAACTCTTGCCTGACTTTGAACAAACGAATATTGCTGCTTTGGGAGTCAGACTGTATGTAAAACACAAGGGGCATCTGTCCAAATAAACATTACCAAGTCAAAGGCCCATACCAAGCAGGAAAGGATGCAAAAAATAAGGGATTCTATCCAATTATTTAAGTAGCCTGCCTCTTCACAAGAGAGCTAAGAAATACCAGTTAAAGGCTGCATACTCTTTTACAATTAGAAGGAAAGAGGGAGAGAAAGCAGAAGAGAATGTAACAGAGAAAGTAACAGATGAGGTTCCCTCTTCTACATCCCTGTATTCTGCTGACTGGTCTTGAGAGCTTACAGGATTTGTGATAACTGGTTGAATGTTGGTTCCTCTAAAAGTTTAGCTCCAGAGATGTTTTCGGCTGAAACTGTGGTATCAAAGGAAGATTTTAATTCATTTGACAAAAACAAAAAATACTGAAACAAATGAATCAGTGCTGAAACAAATAGAAGAGTCAGAGACTGACAGAGGGAAATCCATAAAGAGCAGCTTTTGCCCTGGAATGCAGAAAGATGAAGTAAATAAAACAAATTTAAAAACAACAACATAGTAATGCTCACATTAACAAATCTGGGGTGCTGTGAATATTCATTAATTTTATGTCTGTGAAGATTCTCAGTCATAAAGGTGAGTTTATCTGGAAGCTGTCATGGCAACTAGACTTCTTTTCTTGAGAGACTGAAATGTTTCTATCTCTCAGGAAAAGAAGTCCAGTTGCCATGACTCAACTTCCAGACGCGTTAATTTTAGTGACATATTCAAATAGCTATTGATGTGCATATTTTTAAAGGAAGAGTGTGTCTTGGTGCACAGTATTTGACGATCACTACTTGGTTTTACATACATACATATACATACAATATATATATATATTTCCTTGATGTTATAACACTACAAAGACAGCATGTCTTGGGGCATGTAATTTTCCAACAGTGTCTGTCATTAGTGTAGCTATCAGGTGCTCCAGAAAACCGCAGTTCCCAGGGTCCCCATTGTCTGGGGTGTTACAATAGCAGCATTTATTACAAATGGCAGGTCAAGATGCAGTGTGAGGAGAGGGACACTCTTCCCTTCCTTCCCTCCCATCCATCACTATAATCAATCATTCTAGACATGCATATATTGTATACTGCAGCATAAGTTGCAGAGCAATCCTGTAGCAAATTTAACTACATAATTGCTTTGGACCCATGGACCTCAAGATGACTAAAAAGATATATATATATGTATAAATTTAGCAAAATGATAGCCATAATATTTGCATATACTATAGTATTTATATTATCGCATAGACCGGACCCTGTTCCATTTGACTTTTTAAAAAAGGTTTACATTACAGACCCAAACAACATCTTTTAAAAGGGCTAAATTCGATAACGCTATCAAGATCTTAAAATTAGAAACAAAACTGCTGACAGGCAATTATCAAGCGAGTGGTTATTGATGTAATCTCAATATTTTGTCCATTGGACACTTTCAGAAATGTTCCATTTTAGCAATGCAACATTGGTGAGAATAATATCCAGATAAGCAGGATTTAATATTGTTTATGTTGCTCAGAGAAGAAATATGAGTCACATCAGATGATTCTGAAGCCAGTAGTCAGCAAAGAGCTGGGTCTCTTCTGGTCCAAAGCTATTTTGTGATCAATTCCACAGCAGACCAACCAATGAGCAGCCCCAGTCCTGATTAAACTGTTTCCTTCTGTTGGTCTATCAAAGCTATTTGGAGAACTGCACCGCTGATTTTGTTGGCTATTTACATTAGAGTAGCTTAGCTGATGTATTTCTTCAGCCTCCCATGGTCTCAGGAACAGTACAGAATTGATGCTGAAGGGCCACACATCAGTAGGAAATGGAATTATCTCCACCATGTCCTCCTAGCCTGTTGCATTTAAGAGTTATAGGGCATGAAGTGCTGACTTCCAGAAAAAAAAAATCAGCTCATGGTGATGGGGTGATGTATGTGGCCGTGGTGACTTTCTGCAGGCCCCTGCTGCTACTCAAAAGGTAAGTGGCACAGTCCAGAACCACCTTTGGAATGCCATGAGCATGATTCCATATTTCATTTGCCGGGGAACACTAGTGACAGGATGCTGAAGTGTTTGTGTCTGGCTCATGGACGTAACATAGACAAACATGTGCCTTCTTAATTAATAGAATGCTGAAATGGATGAGTCTTTTGTTGGGTTGATCAAGCATGGTTCTTTTTATGCTTTTCTGTGTCAACTGAAAAAGCATTATGGATTTACATAATAAGTCAAAAAATTCTCACTTAACTTTCAGTTTTTTGCATATGTGCATATTTTATATTAAGTCAGGGGCCAAGGTAGAGACTGAAAAAGTATAGATAGTTGAAGGTTTTTACAATTGCAGCTTAGTCAAAATTTACAAACTACATGACTATATCATGAAGTCTGCTCTTTGCTGGGCCCAGCCCTTTCTTGCCAGATCCTTCATTGTTATATGGTTGCTGATGTTCTACTTCTATTTTTATTTTTTACTTTTATTCATATTTTATTATTGTTGTTACCATATTCTTTATTATTTATCATTTGATTTGGTTTGTCTGGGGTTTGTTCTGTTTGGGCAAGTTGTTTATTTTGCAATGTGTTGTACACCTCCCAGAATTCCCATGGGAAAATCAGGAGGTCAACAAGAATATAAATAAATAAATAAATAAATAAATAAATAAATAAATAAATAAATAAATAAATATTGTATATGCACAGAACAAAATACACACAAATAAACTGCACTACCAGATGATGGAAAAAAACCTTTTAAAAATGGCAGCACTCACTGAAAACAGTGTGTAAATAAAAGTGCACTTTTTCTCAAGGATCTACAGTGCCAGGGTCATAATAAAAATATCACTGTGGCACTCAGTGCCTGTGGAGTGTAAAATAAACTATTATTTGCAGTCTCTCAAACTGAATCAAACTTGCCAACTGCTTATTACAAGGCAAAGAAAACACACATGTCAGTGGCTTTACAGGTTGAAAGGTCTGGAGAAATAGGATTGTGTGACCTGCTGCTGCAAACCATTAATTTCCATTTGCTTGCATAAAAATGGACAGGGCGTACTGTGTTCCAGCTGACTAAGGCGAGGTTGCAGCATGATGCTCAGAACTCCCCCAGCAAAAGGGTTGAGGACCAAGGACTTCCTAGGTCACTCTTCCCCAATAGCGACCTATCACTTACCCCTACTTTGGCTTATTCAGTTCATCTGTCAGGGAGAAAGTTGCAATAGAAACTATTCAGCCTTCCCGAACAGCTTCTCAATGTAATTGTCCTGGGTGATGGTGGCGGTGGCAGGAGAGCAAAATGGATCACAGGACCCATACCCTTAAGAACATAAGAACGTAAGAACATAAGAAGAGCCATGCTGGATCAGGCCAAAGGCCCATCTAGTCCAGCTTCCTGTACCTCACAGTGGCTCCACCAGATGCATTTGGGAGTGCATGAGACTAGATATCTGTCTCCTGACACCACTCCCCTGCATCTGGCCCTTGAAGTACCCTGGTTTAAAGCCTGGAGATTACACATCTCCATCATGGTTTGTAACCTGTGATGGACCTTTTCTCCAGGAATCTGTCCAATCCCCTTTTGAAGGCATCCAGGCCAGATGCCATCACCACATCCTGTGGCAGGGAGTTCCATAGACTTACAATGCGCTGGGTGAAAAAATATTTTCTTTTGTCAGTTCTTACTCTCCCAGCCCTCAATTTGAGTGTATGTCCCCTAGTTCTGGTATTTTGGGAGAGAGAGAAGAGTTTCCCTCTATCCACTTTACTCATACCCTGCATTATTTTGTATGTCTCAATCATATCCCCCCTCAAGCGCCTTTTTTCCAGACTAAAGAGGCCCAAATGTTTTAGCCTTTCTTCATAAGGGAGGTGCCCCAGCCCAGTAATCATTTTAGTCACTCTCTTCTGCACCTTTTCCAGTTCCACTATGTCTTTCTTGAGGTGCGGTGACCAGAATTGTGCACAATACTCCAGGTGGGGCCTTACTATTGTTTTGTATAATGTCATTATAATGTTGACTGTTTTATTTTCAATCCCCTTTTTGATAATCCTTAGCATGGAATTGGCCTTCTTCACATTGGGGAGACACCAACACACCAAGATCTCTTTCCTGATCTGTCACGGATAACTCAGAGCCCATGAGTTGATAGATGAAGTTTGGATTTTTTGCCCCAATATGCATTACTTTACATTTGGTTACATTAAAACGCATTTGCATTTCTCAGCCCATTCCCCCAGTTTGGAGAGATCCTTCTGGAGCTCTTCACAATCTTCTCTGGTTTTTACCACACGGAAAAGTTTTGTGTCATCTGCAAACTTGGCCACCTCACTGTTTATCCCTGTCTCCAGGTCATTTATGAACAGATTGAAAAGCACCGGTCCCAGGACAGAGACCTGGGGCACACCGCTTTTCACCTCTCTCCATTGTGAAAATTTCCCATTGACACCTACTCTTTGTTTCCGGGATCTCAACCAGCTCTCAATCCATAAGAGGACCTGCCCTCTTATCCCTGACTGTGCAATTTTCTCAGCAGCCTTTGGTGAGGGACTGTGTCAAAAGCCTTTTGAAAATCCAGATAGACTATATCCACCGGTTTCTATCTTTCACTGCCATGTTGCCAAACAAGAAAGTCAGATCAAGGCTAAAGAAAGAGTGCCATTGTTGCATTTGTGGAGAGCTGGTGCAGTTTGTTATCTGAGAGACTGATACACAACACAGAGAATCCCTGTTTCAAACTCACCAAATCACTGAAGTCAAGCCACTCCCCTATTCTCTCTCTCTCTGTCTCAGTTTCCCCTTACAAAGTGTTGTTTCCCCTTCATTCTGTAATACAATGAATAATACTGGTCCAATACACCCGATCCTGACACATTTCTGAATAGGGATTTCTCAGTTTGTGGCCCCACATCCCTGAAACAGAATTGCAGCAGATGTTCACCAGTTCTCTTGCAGTCTTTAAAAGTAAAGGTTCTCCCCGCACATGTGTGCTAGTCGTGTCCGACTCTAGGGGCAGTGCTCATCTCCGTATTCAAGTCAAAGCACTAGTGTTGTGGAGGTCCATGGCCATGTGGCCAGCATGGCTGCAAGGCAACACCGTTTTGCCTTCCTGCTTTTTACAGCAGTACCTATTTATCCACTTGCATTTACATGCTTTCAAACTGCTAGGTTGGCAGGAGCTGGGGTTAACAGTGGGAGTGCGTGGCACCCGGGATTCAAACCGGTGAGCTGCTGATCTTGCAGCTGACAGTTTTCAGTACTCTACCCCGCTGAGTCACCACACCCCTTTAACAAGGCAGAAAAACAGAACTGATTAAAGCAGCTTTTTATTAGTTATTGTGCATGTGATAGCCAACGTCTTCTTCAATTGTCTCATTTGAAGGCTAAATTAGGTAGTCAGTGGTTTGGTTGGTTGATGATTATTATGGTGATGGTTATAATTTTAGAACTGAAGAGCTAGAAGAGACTCTATGGAACACCTAGACCAGCCCTGGATCCAAGGAGGAACAATGGGGAATCCCAATTTTGGCTCCACAGCCAAAGATTGATTCATTTGACAATCAATCTGTAGTTATATATTGTTTGCATTCATTTTTTTCATGTTGTATGTTTTGTTGTACACCACCAAGAAAGAAAGAAAGAAAGAAAGAAAGAAAGAAAGAAAGAAAGAAAG
>JAHTLZ010000330.1:22660325-22675820 GCA_023846285.1 Phrynocephalus versicolor | reverse complement strand
GAAGAAGAAGAAGAAGAAGAAGAAGAAGAAGAAGAAGAAGAAGAAGATCTTTATTGTCGTTTCAGGTTGAAGATAATCATTAAACGATAAAATTCTAGACAGTTATTGAGTTTACTACCCTGCTATTCGAGCCTGCTGGGCTGGGAGACTTTGCCTGTCCTTGTTTTGGTGTAAAGGCCATGTTACCGTGTTATGTTATTCTTGTGTGCATATTTTTATTTTGGTTTTATGCTGAATTGATATAGGGATGTATTTTGTTTCTTGTCTGGTCAGTGATCAAAATAAAGATCTTCTTCTTCTTCTTCTTCTTCTTCTACTACTACTACTACTACTACTACTACTACTCTCCCAAATTTTAGCAGTGGAATGCCAAATGGAGCCGTGGCATTGGGACCAGGAAAGCAGGTGGATATATGTGATGCATGGCCATGTGATGCCCATCCATACTGCAAAATGTCAGAACCAGGGAGTCTAGCAACACTCTAGCAGCAACCATAAGCCACACCTTAAAGATTACACAGACTTCATAGTTTCTTTTTTTTTCCTGGCTCACCAAATCTTCAAAACCTTTTTTTTACCCTAAAATAGTATATACAGTAAATAATAGCAATCAGATATCTACATTTCTGTGAAACTTGAAGATCAAATTCCTTGTAACACAAGAATAGAAAGTAAAGATGCCCTGAACCACAGGCAAAGTATGCCCTACTTAAGTAATTCATAAGTAAGCACAAAATGCAACAAATTCCACTGCACCAGTCTGCCCAAATCTCCAGTTATTCAGAAGCAAGCAAGGAAAAAAGGAACTGCCAGGTTTAGCATCAAAGAGTGGGATACACCTTATAGCACTCACCAACTCCAATGAACTCTGAGCAACTTGATACAATGCTAGCTTTCTGCTTACTACTAACTACATCAATCAATGCTAATCTTTTATTCAGTTATATGTATGCATTGCCCATATAGACATTATTCAGACCAGTTGGGTCAGTGAGTCAGTTGTACAGTACTACTTATATTTTTACATAGTACACAGTATAAAAGCATTTCTGCATAAAAATACTGCAACAGAATTCCACAGGATACTGAAATGCAGGGACTGCTAACATGAAACAAGCACCCACCATAGTGCACCTATATTTAGATAAGTGGAAAAAAATTATTTGCTAACATTTAGGAAACCAATATTGGATTAGCTTAATTTAACAGTGCAAGCCTACACATTTCTTGGGAGCAATACGTTCCACTGAGTTCAGTGGTTTTAAACCCTCCAGGTAAGTACAAGAACCCATCCAAAACAGACAAAACTATTGCAAGGGAGACAGAAAGAATAAACCATTATATTCTAATATGTACTAATTTAAAATAAGAAAGTACAGTATATACAATTGTTATTTTTGTTTCATTGACTGCTATTGATACAGTATACTTCTTTCAGCCATTATACATTTTGCATTGTATTTCTCCCCTTAGAAGTTGTACATCATTCAGTATTTGAACCCAATTAAGCAAATATTATGAATATGCTGAGGAACCAATAAAACATTGACTTGGCACATGGCTGACTTCTATATCATAAGCTTTCAAATTTAGAGTTTGGAAATTTTAGTAATAAAAAATACCAAAGCAAACAACAGCACCAGCAGCAGCAACAACAGCAACAAACTGAACATGACGTGAGGATGGAAAAGCTCAGAGAGCAAGTCAGAGAGGCTCATGATCCTTATTCTTAGCCTTTGTTTAAAACCAGTTGTTCATTCAGATTGCTGCACCAGCCATTACTTCTTTCTTTGTTAGAAACCAGTGCAGTTTTGCTTGCAGTCTTCAGTATAAGGCTACCTTTGTACCCACCTTCTGGAACCATCACATTTAGAGTTCTTTCTTTGTGCGCTATTCCTAAATTGACTTCCTAAAGCAACAAACATACAGACACATAATATTTATTGATTTAGGAGTTCCATTTTAGCAGTGGAAGGTCAAATGTGGCCATGGAGGTGTAACTTTTACCTCATTGCAAGTTTATAGAAAAATTACTTCTGAATAATGGTCATAAGCTCAGGACTGACCCCCCATATTCTATTAGCATAAATAGCCATGATTGTTGGCAGAAAGACGTTCATCCTTCTGACAACAAAATACTCTTATTAGGCTGTGAATTAGCCCTTTACCCCCAGGTATGCCCTCATGGTCAGCTAGTTCACTTGAGCTCAGTAAGAAGACCTTTGTGGATGCCCCTCAATTCCCTGTTCTCAAACGTGAATATCTCTTATAGGTAAGGTAAAGTTTCCCCTCACACATGTGTGCATGTCGTGTCCAACTCTAGGGGCGGCACTCATCTATGTTTCCACGCCAAAGAGCCAGTGTTGTCCAAGTCCGTGGCCATGTAGCCGGCATGGCTGAACACATTTTTACGCACAGAACACTGTTTTACCTTCCCGCTCTTTATGGCGGTATCTATTAATCTACTTGTATTTACATGCTTTCAAACGGCTGAACCGTATATTGTCTCTCATTACTGTAAACCACGATGGGTCCTTTTCCAAGGAGAAAGGTGGGGTTAATATACTCAAAAATAAAATAAAAACAAATAAAACTCTGTATGGTTTCCTCATCTCACAGTGTCCTCTCAGCTTCTGCTCAGAGCAGGAAGACAGCAGCAAGAGCAGATGCAGGCCCTATAGAGGGAGTGTTTTGCTTTTGCTCAATAGACGTGGGGGAATCCAATATGGAGCCCCTCTCCAATCCACTTGTGGTTTCCTCCTGAAATGCTTGTGCAGACATTTCTATGTGAACAGGGCTTCAGACTGCTCATTCCAATGCAGCCTCTCCCACGCTAATAGGATGCACTGTCCCTTTAAGAGCAGTATAGAACAAGGCACAGCTAGTACAAGCAATCAGTGTTTTGCTTGTAATTCAAAAGCTATTTGAAACATTCTGCCCTATTTTGTAGCCAAATGAGATGAAACAATTCCAGCAGCAAGAGAAGCTGAGCACCAATGCCAGAGTAGTTATTGGGTTATATATCTGCTAAGAAGCTCTCTGCATCAGTCCTTTATTTGCATATGGAAAGGCGCTGAGTAATAACAATACTCATGTTTCTCTACCTCTCAGGAAAGGAACATTATTGGTATAAACAGTAGTATGATTTAATTCCTACTTCAAATGAAAACCCCAGTGCAGTCTTGTCAAGAGGCTGAACAGATGTTTACATAATATGAATGGCAGGACATATAGGGCTGGTGTTATACCACTGTTCTTTCTTCTTCCGTGCTATTTTAAAAAGTGTGAAAAGAATATAAAATGAAAAAGAAAAAAATCCATACCATTCATAGTACACACAATATTGAAATGTCTATGGAAAAGAGGGCAGGTACACCTGAACATCTTTACCACAAACACAGATTAATTTGGGAGCTAGTGGGGGAGGGACGGCTGAGGAAACAAAAGGTAAATGGGATATCTTCCTCAGCTGAGCTGAGACACTATTCATTAATCCCGAGAGGGCTGGCTGTCAAAGTCCAGACTGCCACCGCCTGCTGTTCTGGGCATACGCAGGAAGCAGGCATTAGGGAAGAATGATTGATAGTGGTGCTGGACACACAGACACATACAACGGACACTTCAGTAAATGGTCCAGTAGTCCCCTGCCCAATGAAGACTAAGGAAGTAGGTTTAAAATGAGTCAATAAATACAGAGGAGAGTCACCAATGAAAACACGCACGCACACACACACACACACACACACGCACACACACACACACACACACACACACACACACACTTATATATAACAAAGAGGAATGTCTGTGTTCTGTTGCAGCAAAATACAACAGTCCTATAATACTATGTGTGTTGTGTCGTTACAGTCATGACCGATTATTTGTGATTCCATGTCCATGGAGTTTTCTTGGAAGGAATACTGGAGTGGTTTGCCAGTTCCTACTCTAGGCACCTACAGCACCTGGTATTCCCTGGTGGTCACCCATCGAATTACTAACCAGGGCTGACCCTGCTTAGCTTCCGAAATCAGGCGACATCGGATGTGCTTAGGGCCAATAAATTATGGCATATGCTTTAATGGATAACATCCACTTTGTCAGATGCATACCGTCAGCCTCAATTTGCATAGCTATGGTTTTTCCAGTAGTGATGTATGGAAGTGAAAGCTGGACTATAAAGAAGGCTGATCGCCGCAGAATTGATGCTTTTGAGCTGTGGTGCTGGAGGAGAGTCTTGAGAGTCCCCTGGACTGCAAGGAGATCAAACCTATCCATCCTGAAAGAAATCAACCCCAAATGTTCACTAGAAGGACAGATTTTGAAGCTGAGGCTCCAGTACTTTGGCCACCTCATGAGGAGAGAGAAGTCCTTGGAAAAGTCCCTGATGTTGGGAAAGATTGATGGCAAAAGGAAAAGGAGACGGCAGAGAATGAGATGGTTGGATGGTGTCATCAATGCAACCAATATGGATTTGACCAAACTCCGGGAGGCAGTGGAAGATAAGAAGGCCTGGTGAGCTCTGGTCCATGGAGTCATGAAGAGTCGGACACGACTGAACGACTGAACAACAACAACACATGCATGGATGTAAAGGAAAGGGGACAAGAGAGGCAGGTATGAGGGTCAAACAGCAATAGACTGCAAAAGGCACATTCTACTGGCAAGCCACTCCAGTACTCCTGCCAAGAAAACTCCATGGACATGGAGTCATGTAGAGTCGGTCATGACTGTAACGACACAACACACACACACAATTATTCAATTAAAGTATGCAAAATATGCAGAGAGACAATTTGCTGTAGCAATAAACAGAGCACAGACATCAAAAACATGTTATGTTAATTAACAGCTATAATAAAATCTTTCTTTTAATCAAAATTCATCTACATTCCAACCCTTAACCGATACACATATCAGTCCTTTTGATGGGATGGTGTTTTCCCATTGCACCACTAGAAACCTAAATACATCAAGAGCTTATAGATGTCCTCTTTAATGTTTATGGACCATGTCCAAACACACAATGAGGAGCATTGCATGTGCAAAGAACTAGAGTCAGTGCCACTGATTCCTCAGGAAAGTTGGAACACTGAGCATTATCAGGAAGCATTACTGGATCCTTTGCTTTGAATATCACCCTAATGGTGAAATTCAGCTAACATCTTGGTATATTCGCATTTCAACTACACAACAGGTTTATACATTACAATGAATAATCATCATGTAAGGTAAAGGTAAAGGTTTTCCCCGCACCTGCATGTTAGTCGTGTTCGACTCTAGGGGTGGTGCCCATCTCTGTATTCAAGCCAAAGAGTCAATGTTATGCAACTCCATGGCCACGTGGCCAGCATGGCTGCAAGGAAACACTGCTTTACCTTCCCACTTTTTACAGCGGTACCTATTTATCTCCTTGTATTCACATGCTTGCAAACTGCTACGTTGGCAGGAGCTGGGGTTATCAGCGAGAGCTCGCTCCGCTGCGTGGCACCTGGGATTTGAACCGCCAAGCTGCAGACTTTGCAGCCAACTGTTTTCGGAGCCTTAGTCTGCTGAGCCACCACGCCCCTTCATCATGTACATGAACATTAAAATGACAAAGTATTTTTTGACATGTGGAGAAAACACGCAGCATGAAAATAGTTCTGCTCCCCGTCAGAGGTAATGCACAATCAAGGTAACAGGTTCATGATCCTGTTCGGTTCCACACTGAGCATGAACAAGATTCGATTCCCCACTGTACCTCCTTGACAAGGGCTGGACTTGATGGCCCACGGGGTCCCTTCCAGCTCTGCAGTTCTAAGACAATGATGCTGATAAACTTCCCCTGCTACAATGTACACACCCTCCTGGCTCTGATTTTCAGTTTTAACAGTAGCAACTGAGGCTTAAAGTCATATTGTTGATGACTCTGTCCTTAAGAAATGACAAGGTCTGTTTGGACATTTTTCATCCACCTGGACTAATTGGTAACTTTGTGGCCTCTTCTCTTCTATTATAGACAGATAAATATATGATGTCTTCAAATCATTTTTCACTTCTGCCCCCAAAATATCACCCACTTCTTTAAAAAAAATACACTCAGTGAAATACAGGCTTCTTTTAAAATAGCACTAGTGAAAGGAAATGTTGGTCGATCTCACAGCAGTGGCTCTGCACTTAGAAAAGTTGTCTTCTAGGCTTTCAAAAGAGTTTTGTTTTAATAAATGCTTCTGCTTTGAAAGCTTCAAGCACTTAATGTAAAAGCAAAAGCCAAGCATGCTGCTTATATACTTCCCCATAGCACTTAAAGCACTCTATGGGCAGTCGCCAATTTAATTATATAAGATACACATTGCTCTCCTGCCCCCCGCCCCCCCCCAGCAAGCTGTTTACTCAACTTACCAACCTCAGAATGGTGGAAGGCTGAGTGAACCCTGAGCCTGTTATCTGGGACTGAACCCTGATCAAGAACAGAGTTTTGACTGTTTAACCACTGAGCCATGAGGCACATAGTACAGTATTATATAATGTCCCTGAATCGCTGGGTCTAAATTTTCGCACTGTATTCAGAATAGCAATTTTGAGAACATAGATTTAAAATTCAGTGCATTGTGATTTAGATTCAAGTTTTATACACTACAATATTCCATCTGCCTATCTGATAGGAATCCTTAAGGCTTAACAATATGGTATTTTTAATTCAATAAATACCCAAACACAAGTCAAAATAGTTCTGTTAAACATGTGAAAGGACTCAGATAGTAGGTCATTGCATCATTAATTCCCACAATGATTTACAAGGAGTGATTACTACTACAAAATATGTTCTGTTTTAAATAATTAAGTTATGTTTGCCATGTGCATAAAAATATTTTAGATAACATTCATTATTAGTTTGATAGCATGATCAATTAGTGTAATTTCTTATATGAGGTATTTTGATCTAAATTTCCTTAATAGACACTTCTCTTGAGATGTTTTGTAATTTTATCTGAAGGAAATATCACCTATACTATTTTAGCTCCTAGGGCTTTTCTTAGGGGGAGACTAGTTCTAATCAAACTTCTTGGTCATTTATTTAACTGCATCATTTCAAATAAATGTTGACTTATTTCTGTGAAGATTCTCAGTCATCCAGGTGAGTTTATCTGGAAGTTGAGTCATGGCAACTGGACTTCTTTTTCTTGAGAGTTTTTCTGATGATTGGAAAATAAGCTTTTTCAATCATCAGCAGAATACTTGATGAACTCAGACATGGCATAAAGCAAAATACTAATGATACGTCACCAAATAGAACTGGCGGGTGGGGGGAGCAAAGTAACCTATTCTCCTAAAGAAATCAATTAGAAGAATCAAGCTTTCCCAGAAGAACTTGGCTTAATGGTATGTGGTATAAATTATTCACCACCTTCACCTTCAGAACTTGTGCAAGATGCAATACTTTTGCCCTTAACACTTTGATGCCTAATTTTGCTGCAGGATTTCTTCAGATAACCATTTAAATGAGACAGTTAACTCTTAATCACTTATTTGTAAATCTGGGGAAAGGAGAACTAATTTTCATTGCTATAAAGGGAGTTGAACTTGATGGCCTTGTAGGCTCCATCCAACCCCATTATTCTATGATTCTGTTCCTCACCAGAAGAGTTCATAAAGGCTGTCAACCTAGGAAGTAGCAAACAACAAAATGCCTTATCTGGGAGTTGAGTCATGGCTACTGGACTTCTTTTTTTGAGAGATAGAAACGTTTCGCTGTTAATCCAAACAGCTTCATCGGTCTGAATACAGCTAGTGCAAGTCCTCCATCTTATAGTCAGCTTTGACCTCTTGTCACCCTGGTCTGAATTAGGCTCATAAGATGAACAAAGCCTTAATAGGCTCGTTAGGGAGACATTAGTGTCCATGGCCTTAAGGTAATCAATGGCCTAAGGTGCTGAAACCCATCAAGAATGGGTCGTTAGCTATGACCTGGTGGTGAAGGCTCCTTGATTTGCCTGGGTACTGTGGAAAGGACAGCCTGATAAGTTTCGCTGTTCATCTTATGAGCCTAATTCAGGTCAGGATGACAAGAGGTCAAAGCTGTCTATAAGATGGAGGATTTGCACTAGCTATATTCAGACCGATGAAGCTGTTTGGATGAACAGCGAAACGTTTCTCTCTCTCAAAAAAAGAAGTCCAGTAGCCATGACTCAACTCCCAGATAAACTCACCTGCATGACTGAGAATCTTCACAGACAAAATGCCTTGTCGTTAACATCTCTGCTCAACAGTTGCATTAGGACAATCCATGCATTACACCAACAAGGAGACTTGAGTACTGCAGGTTAATAAACTGAGTGGGAGATAATCATATCTCCAGTGAAACCAGATCTTAGTGCATTACCATGAGATGAAGCCCATGCAAATAATAAGAGGGACATCTAGAGCAAAAAAATACATGTATATTGCTGGTATGTCAACAAAAATGATTGAATACACTGTCTCTTTATGTTTTTGCATGTTCTTCAACAAGTTCCTACTCATGGCTTTCTTGAATTCATTGCTACCTGCTGCTTTGACAAAATGGGGAGTGGAAAAGAAGGGGAAAATAGGATCTGGCAATTTATGCTGTCTTATCTGTGAACTACTAGTTATGAAAATGCCTGCCATCCACAGCCTGACTCATTCTGTCAAGGGAGAATATGAAATGTGCAATGGTCCAATGTGTTTCTCTACTTTGGAAATGAGGTAGCAACAGGAAACAGCCCTTGCAAGCCACTGAGGCTAAAACTACGAATGCTTCCAAGTGGGCAACTTTTTCTTTCTAAGGAAGGAACCTGTCCAATTCTGGACAGAGCCAGCGAACGGTTGATAATGCCATCCATTGACCTTTTCTGCATGGGAACCTCTCCTTTTCACAATTCCTGCAGTGACCTCAAGTTTCCCCCAACAGTTCCAAGTGCCATCCCACCCTATATTGAGAAAGAGGACACTACATTTCCCATAAAGTATCCCGAAGCCCTTGCATTCATGACTCTGAATAGAAGGTCTGTGCTTTCTAAGTGGAGCATTATCTCTGCAATGAAGCAGTGACATTTAGAGGAGGAACAGAATGTGTTTCCTATCTTTGCTTTCACTCTCAGTCACAATGGGGAGGCAGCAGACACCACAATGCCATCAACTGGAGTGAACTGTTTAAATCTCATTGGGACTGCCAGCTCATACGACATATTTCTTCAATGGCTCAAAGTTAATTAGCACGAATCATAACTGCACTGAAGAAGGTTGTCAGCATTCCAACACTTTTGTTCCTGATCTTTCTTAAAATTTAGTGCATTATAAGGTAGAGGCTGCTACCATAATGGGGATACTTTCTTCAGTGGTTTTAATGACCTATTTAAAAATACCTCAAAATATACTTGAACAGCATCAAATACTTCCTCCAGCCAATTGTACAGCCCTCATACATATCCCTCAGTTATTACATATAATCTTGAAAAAGGCAGTGTAGATTTGCACTGCAGTGAAAGACTACAGTATTTTACAAAACAATGAAAAATTAAGCGTCATTCAAAATAAATACTATCTTAGAACTGCAGAGCTGAAAGAAACCATGTGAATCACTGAGATAAGTCCCTGTCAATGAGGCACAGTGGGATATCAAACCCTTGTCCTCTGATTCTGCCTCCAGATACCTAAACCACTGTCAGAACACACTGGAACAAGAGCTAAACCCACTGGACATTCAAGAACTCAATGGCTGAACAAACCCATTATGGCAAACTTGCATCTATTACGCTGCTACCTTTAACATTAATTAATAACTGTTTTCCGATCCAGGTATCCCCACCAAAATACCAGCAAGTTACCAAGGACCTTTATTATGAAGAATGGATTCTGACACCGATGTTTATGATTTAAAAATAAATCATGTAACTTTTATTGATGTACAGACAGATGTTCAATGTCAGCTTAGCCTATGTTCTTAGATATTACTTTAATGACTAATTACTTTAACAGTTATTGTCATCAATTAAACCAGACTGCTTGACAGTTACAGACTCTCATGCCTGACTAAGTAATACTTCAGGCAGATCAGCTGAACTCTGCTACCTATACTGGTGAACTCCCTCAACCACCCTTAGGTCACACAGGAAAGAACCCCTTCTGTTCTTAGAGAGCATCTTTATATCCAGTAGCCACGTGGACCAGCCTAATGATTGGCTAGGCAACATAAATTAATATTCATAAACAACACTAAATATTCATACATAACATCCTGTTTGTCACACCCATCTCTGAAATTTGGAATGCAATGCTCATTCTCACAATAACCGTGTTTTAATGTGTTCATATGAATAAGGTAAGGGGTCAGTCCCTCAGATATTCCTCTGAAGTTTCCTTGTCCATTCCCCTCTCACAGATGTTAAATCAGTATAGATTATATATCACGCATACCTAATATGTTGCTATCAACATATCCTGTCATCAATGCTGACATTGCTAATGGTTTCGCTAACTTCTGTAATCCTTTACTCAAACAAGTAAAACTTGTACCTTTTTATTTCTACTCAGTATTGTTGTGCTTCCAAGCCCTATTGTGGCATTGCCTATGCTTCTGCAACTGGCAGTTCAATATTCTATTATGCTGCTTTTGCTTTCCATATATTACCTACCCTTCGTGCTAAATCAGATATTGATCCATTGACTCATCCTCAGCACTGAAACAAAGGCATATAGGGCAGATGTAAATTAAATTTAAGGATGCTGCTACACTAATTACATATATCAATACCATACAGATCTTTACTAATGACAATGTTAGTTGCTATATGGAAAAAATAAGTCTGTCTCTTATTAACACTAAAAGCACATTACACCAAGAGTGTAACAAACACTGTGTATGCACTGAAGTCAACACAAGTTTATTTGTCTACCACAAAAGCTTTACCAAAGCTTCCAGCTTCACATTTTAAGTCAGACCATAGATTGTAGAAATCTCAGCATCTGCTTAAGCACTCCTAACTCTAAAAGAACATGTAAATGTGGTTCATAAGCTTCCTGAAGCAAAGCAGACTTTCTTAAAAAGATTAACAGAGATAAAACCGAACCTTATCAGAGCATTATTGGAGCTTTTCTTTTGGAAAGACAGACAGTACAGGCATCAGGGCTACTTCCCCCCCCCCCCCAGATAATATACCTAGGGAGAAAAAGAAGGAATGGGGTTGCCCAATGCAGATGCTGCTGTTTTTAATAGAAGGCAGACAGTGGTGATAATATTACGGCCACTATATTGAGCAGGAGGATTTGGGGAGAGGGAAGGGGTGTGTGAGTTGGTGGCAAGGAAGATGACTGCAATGAAAGCTCTTGTTCCGTCTTAGATTGCAGGAGATTGTTCTGAGTCAGACTGTCCCTCTACTGCATAGCTTCCTATATATCCCTCAATGTACCTGTATATTGTACTCTTAAATTACATTTCCTTCATTTTTTTTTACCAAAATAAGTGCACTGAAGACTCAGTACAGTAGTTGAATCTAAAATAATACCAGCAAAATGAACTTTGCTGATAAAATTGGAATAGTCTACTTTTTTTCCTGGCCTGACTAGAAAGAAGTAGGCACAATTCCTTTGAAGAGACTTCCATAAGAGAGTAACTAGTAGTAGTGTAACTCCTGCCTGAAGTGGCTCTGCTCCCGGTTGGGAGGTATAAAAATCCAATAAATAAATAAATAAATAAATAAATAAATAAATACAGACACATTCCTGCTGTGCGTCATCTTGAAATACAGAAAAGAGAATGTTGTCCATTACCTTAAGATGTACAGAAAAATTATACATGGAAGAAACATTCTCTAAGTAGGCAGGACTGATGTCTTTCTGAACATATCAAAACCAGACTACAAAATTCTGCCCAGATTTATGTCTTTGAATGAAGCTGTCCCTAAAATGCTCTTTTAGAATACAAGCCATCATGTATCATACTCGTTGTGGATTCCAAGCAACCGTCAGTGGTAGCACTAAACAGGGGTAGCAAAGCATTACTTCAGATATGCCTTGTGATAACTGAACCAAGAAATCACTGAATGTGGTCAGTGTTCCAATTGCTGCAGAAACAAGTTAGTCCACTCCTTTTCACAGAGATCACACTATGTAATTGATAGAGTGAATCAAATCATTTCCAGAGCATTTCTATCTGCACTTTTTTGGCTCTGGACAGGGGCTTCTACTTTTTTGGTGCGGCTAGGATTGGTCTGGTTTGGACCAATTCCAATGCATATGATCACTGGAAAAAGAGCAAAAATGATTCTTTTCCTAATTATCCAGTACTGATTTGTGAAGTGGCTTAAATAGGACAGCCACTTCAGGATATTGGCAAATTAAACCACTTCCTTGACTAAGGACTCAGGTGGGAGGGGAGATCAAGTGTGCATTGGGACAGCAAGTATGTGGTGCGTCACTTTGAAACATTAAAAGTGAAGTTTTTTTTTGTTTTTAAGGCCCAATCAAGAACCTGCTGGATTCAGCAGTAGGTACCAAATGGCATACAGTGATACCTTGTATAAAGGAATTAATTTGTTCCAAATGAAATTATGTTAAGCAAATTTTCCTTTCTACAATTTCCCATAGGAATGCATTGAAAACGGAGTGATCCCATTTTTATGTTGTACAGATTCTCCCCATAGGTGATTATGTTAAGCAAATTTCCCCTATCTCCAGAATTTTTATGTTGTACAAATTTTATGTTATACAAACTATTTGTTATACAAGGGTCCACTGTATTTGGCCTCCCATGGAACCTGTTTAGTCCAATCCATCCCACTTGTTCCAGTCCATACAGACACTTTTATTCAGAACAGGTTTCCCTTTGGTCCTTATTCATGTTGCTTGGCTGTTTTCCCTTGTGTTTTCCCAGCAAAAATCAAAATCCTGGGGTAGGGGATCATCACCATAAATAGTTTTTCCCTCTACTTTTTTAAAAGATAGTATCATATTAGTCAGTTGGGGTCATATCAGTTTTCTCTGTGTTTGTTCCTATATGCAGTACCATGTGGCTCCAGGATAACAATCTTTAATTATGAAATCCATTTCCCGATCAATGCCACTCAGTTTGGAGTACACAAACGTCACGTGGCTTGATCATGTGACTAATATGTTGGGATTTACATTGTTTGCCCTCTCTCCTCTAAGCAGGGAAGTATGTAAGTAAGACAGAGGCAACTTTGGGGGGCCTGCAGTCAGATGTCCACCTCTGGACCCATAAGAGAGCTGTGCTAGCCACTATAATACAAGGCTAACAATCTCAGCAGACATTCTCCTTCTTTACTGATACATCATTCTCCATTGGACAAAGCCCAGAAACCTGCTAAAATAATTTGCAGTGACAAGAGAAAATTATATCTTGTGATTTCTCTTCTTTGGACACACCTTTTAGATTGAACATGGGTGGGAGAATTATTATTTTAACTTATAAAATATATAAATGCACTAGAACCACTCCAAATAGGTATCATTCATATACTAGTTTTTCTTTTAGCTTTCCTATACTGAAAACAACACACTGGGCTACCTGTGGTTCACTAGATATGTTTTCCTTTTTCTGCATATGTCTGTGAAGATTCTCAGTCATCCAGGTGAGTTTATCTGGAAGTTGAGTCATGGCAACTGGGCTCAATCAGTAGTACACCTCCACTTGAAAGACAAAAGGCACTCATTCAAAGATGAGGAGGTATACGTATTAGCCTGAGAAAATAGGTGGTTTGAGAGAGGGGTCAGGGAAGACATTCATGTGAGCATTGTAAACCCCGTTCTCCACTGAGGTGTGGGGGGCCTCAGGCACAGTCTATCTGCCACTTATCAGGCTATGATTTCAACAATAACTAGACAAAAAATACTTCACGCCTTCACCACCAAGGCCATAGATAGTAACCCATACTTTATGGGTTTCAGCACCTTCGGCCATTATTCACCTTAAGGCTATTAAGACTGTTGTCTACCGAACGAGACTATTCAGGCCTTTGTTCATCTTATGAGACTATTTCAGACCAGGGAGACAAGAGGTCAAAGCAGACTATAAGATAGAGGACTCGCAACTAGCTTTCTTCAGATGGACAAAGCTGTTTGGATGAGCAGCGAAACTTTTCATTCTCTCAAGAAAAAGAAGTCCAGTTGCCATGACTACAGACTTTTTCTATATACTTATTCAAATGCACAGATGAACACATTGTATATATCATAGCAGGGGTCCTCAAAGTTTTCAAACAGCTGGCCGGTCCACCACCACCCAGACACCACTGGGGGCCGGATCACAGTCCAAAAGCAGCTGCGGAGGCTGGCTTGCTCACAAAACAGGGGGTAGGTGGGGGGGTTGCAATTGGTCCCAGGGACCGGATTCAGGACCTTGGAAGGCCGCATCCGGCCCCGGGGCCTTAGGTTGAGGACCCCTGTATCATAGCCTTTCTTATACCCACATGACAGTGTCTAATAGAATATTAAGCACACGACAAGTATGAAATTATGCCTATAGCAGCTGGTGATCCAGTTTTTACTTATGAGCATGTGCTTGGAATGGATAAAATTCATAAATAGAGGTTTTAGTGTAGTAGCCCTCAGGCCCTTTGGGCTGGAAAAAGTAGTTGAACAGCCCTGAACCAGAGGAAAGGGAAACAATTTAAGGGCTACCCAAGGAAGTTGTGCCATAGACCAGTGTTCCCCAACCCCCGGGCCGCGGCCCGGTGCCGGTCCGTGGATCAATCGGCACTGGGCCACCCGAGGAACTAAGCCTAAGCCTAAGAATGGGAGAGGAAGACCAAGTACTTGAAGACCAAAGGGTTCATCCCCACGAACCAGCGGGCAGAAGGAGAGGATGGCGGCGGCGGCAGCAGCCAGTTGCATTTGCCTCGTATCGCTCCGGCTGCCTCGCAAGTGAAGAGTGGGGGTGGCCGGGTGTGGGTGTGCTTCCAGGTCTGGCAGGGTGCATATCCTCTCCCTCTCCCTCCCTCTCCCCCGTTCTCGGGTCGTTCTCTTGTGCCTGTGGTGTCATGACGACCAGCACGTGGTCGGGACACCTCCGTTTCATTGGCTACGACTCCTGGAAAAGCGGGCGGCGCCTCCTTGACAGCTTTGGTGCGCACCGGCGGGGCTGGTGGCGGCGGAAGAGGCAGGGCCGGGCCGGGCGAAGTGTCGCCGTGCGAGTTCGGGCCTTTTGTTTCCACCCCCCTCGGCCCCCCCGCCATGACTTCAGAACAGGGAACGGGGAGCGAGGTAAGAGGGGAGCTGCTCGGGCGGGATCTCCCGCCCGCCTGCCTGCCGTTATGTAACCGGCGGCAAGTAACCCGGAAAGGTTTTGGAAGGGACAAGGAAGTGGAAATCTGCATGAGGGTGGCTTCCTTGTTATAGTAGTTAAAAAGGAACGCAAAAAGGAACGCTCACCCACCCACCCCTCATACAGAGACACACAATGCGGTACCAGATGCCCGCCCCAAAAGTGTGTGTGTGTGTGTGTGTGTGTGTGTGTGTGTGTGTGTGTGTGTGTGTGTG
>JAHTLZ010000330.1:22630160-22660315 GCA_023846285.1 Phrynocephalus versicolor | reverse complement strand
GGGGGGGGACACCCCTTGGAGGCCTCCCCCCTTACTCTCTGCTACAGCAGTCCTACTGAAGGCATGTTTAAATACAATTAAATTAAAATTATTAAATCAAAACAAGCAGGCCAGGGAAAAATTATCAAACATTTATCGGTCCACGGCGATAAAAAGGTTGGGGAGCACTGCCATAGACCACTGGTCCAACTAGGCCAGTGTTTTCAACTTTGACTGAGAGAAGGTTTCTATGATTTTATGTCGGATTCTTTCCTAGCCCTAGTGAGAGATCTAGGATAATTCCTGGTGGTCTGCTATCTGAGAACTATCATTCTAGACCCAACCTGGTTTAGCTTCCCAAACCATACAAGGTCAGACGTATGACAGTTCCAGCCTTCTGTTCAGTGCACGATGTGGTTGAACGAAATCAGAAAATGGCTACAGAGTGAAAACATTTTTGTCCTGGTAGCCTGGCAAAAATAATGATACTGAAGCAGATCAGACTTCCAGTTTCCTGTAAACTAGTGTACTAGGAGCTCCATGAAAATGCTGGGCCCAGTGTGCCTCTCCCACTTTTATTCCAGCTAGCACGGCACCCTCCTTTCCTACACCCTAATCCTATCCCTCCTTTGTTTGAGGCATTAGCTGATGCTACATCCTCTCTCCTTCTCTCTCTTTTTCTCACTCTCCACCTCCTTTTCATTTTCTCCATGCTCCTTGCCATATACTTTACTGTCTCTGGAACAGAAGCTTCTCTGTTAAGAAACTTATGCATGGAAGAATGGAAAGAATAAGGTCCTTTAAATGTTCGTTCTTCTGTTTTTTAGACACTGATGCTTCAATTAGGAACAAATACCTCCGAACTGTTATACTTTCCTTATTCTTTCCTGTATGCAGATAGCTGCAGCTAGTTGCAGCATGATGTAAAGCAACCCCCCCCCCCGGGTTTGTTTCATTACATTAATTTATTTAGACTTACAGCATACCCCTTCAATTACTTCTCTTGAAGCTATGACATGCTTCTTCACTCAGCAGGATGTTGTCCCACTTATAAAGCTTACACTGAATTGAGATTGGTAGAGATGACATAGACAGACACTGAACTGACCCTTGAAGACAGGGCTGTCAGATTACGTGAATGTGGTCCAAGGAATTAGTCAGGCGAGGAGCAGTATTAATAGCTACTGTCTAGCTTTTGTGTGCAAGTGTGTTTGGGGAGAATATGTAATGCAAGATGGGTGGGGCACAGGGGAACCAAAACAAAGAGTGAGAAAAAATGAGAGGTGGGAAATTGAAATGTAGCATTCATTTTTAAACGCCCAGGCAAATCTCTAAACTACACTGGAAAGTAGCATGCTGAAATGCTTACAGAAGCAATGAAAAGGCACCATTTTGATTTTTTAAAAGGTAAAATCCTCAAATTAGTCTAGAAAATTACAGTACTATAATGTATCAAATGAATCTGGCAACCTCTTGCCTACTCCATTTTTTTCATTGCACACCTATATACAGTATTTAATTATTGTAAATATTACGCATACTACTGTATATAGTTCGCAAACATTTCTAAAATAAGAAGACTTGCTTCCTATTTATTTATTTATTTATTAACAAGATTTTTTAGCCGCCCCACTACCAAGGGGTCCTATGACACCATCAGCTCACTTTTTCCAACAGCTAAGGATTGGAGCACTGATATGCAACTGACAAGGCTTTCACAAAGCAAGGTAGCATTTTAAGGTCTTGCTATTTATTTTGCATGCCAATACAAACTTTAGGTTTAAGCTCAGATCTCAAAATACCAACATATTTAGCACTAATGCTGTTCTAAGGTGCTGGTTAATTTTCTTGCTGTAACTGACAGCCAACAGCTGCTCTAAACTCCCCACCAGATGTTGCCAAAACAACCAGTAACTATGGTTTAGAACAGAGATATCCAGCTGGGTAACTTTCAAGAGGTTTTAGACTATCACATGTACAAGCCAACAAACCCATCAAGAATTATGTATGCTGCAAACCAAATAACCTGGAGAACACCAGGCAGCCTAATTATCAACATATAGGGATAAAACTAGTACATTACATATTCTGTCTTCTCTACTATAACTGAACACAAGTGACCTGACACTCATAGTTAAGAATGCATTTATCTTATGTAAAGACTCCTGGTACAAATCCCCTAGAGTGGCCTTACCCAAGGCTGGTAATAACAGATGCCATGGCCAAGCACTACAGAGGGGGCAAGAGAATTTACACATGTGGGGTGGGGAATGTAGAATATTAAATGTAGTTTCATCTTTAGAATTTAAAGAGCTATACATCCTATAGTTGGATGCATATGGGTATCCATGTGTAGCTTTAATAAGGATATTGAGTGGGTTGAGATCAGGGTGGGGAATCTTCGGCCCTCCAGATGTTTTAAACCCCCACAAACTCCAGTCCTTTATTACTGGCAATTAGAAGTGGGCACAAAACAGAGAACCCATGGTTCATCTGTTTCAGGCCCACCCTTGGTTTGGCTCGGGTCAGGTTTGTAAGATGTTTTAAAAAAAATTCGTACGAACCCGAACCAAGCTGAATCGGTTCGGGTCTGACTTACCCAGCGGCAGCAGCGGCAGGGAGCAATCCTGGCCCCCACGGCAAGGCCTTTTTGATGCATTGGCTTGGGGCCAGCGCCTCATATTTTGTTTTGTTTCTTTCTTCAAGCGCTGACCATGCGGCCCCTGGGGCCAGGTCAGTGCTCGTTTCATTTATATAGTGCTCTCTTATAAGCAGACCCAAAAGTAATGGATGTCAAAGGTTGCCACCCCAATTGAGCACTCTCATTTCCTATTCAACTTAACACCTTGGCATATTACCCGTAATTGCATCCCCCTCATCCTAAACTTAGGTAGCGGTAAGAGCAGGAAAATTAAAGTCATGTTATCCTTACTCAGGTAGCTCTGACAAACTATCAGAAGGAGAAAATATGTCAAATAGCTGCCATTTAGGACATCAACCCATGTCAAGCATCCCATTGCTTTGATTCCCAGCCTACTCAAGAAGTGCACAATGAAAAAAGCATGGTGCCATCCAAATTGATGAGTCTTACTTATAATCTCGGATTTGGAGCTCAGCAGCCATGTAAACTATTTGCTTGTTGCAGAAAATCCCGAGATCAAACAGACTTGCAACAAGGCATAGCTCTTCTACAGTATGTAGTAAATGCCATGGTCAACTAGCGGAGAGTACATGTTTTCAGATCAAAATGGAAACCACTTTTAACCCTGTCTCTGTAAAATCAACTTATCTAGGACTGTACATCCTTAACAGCAGCCCCATCTCCTGGTTCTATAAAATATATAGATGTAAACATGTATGTGTATATACATTAACACTGGGGGCAATGTTTTAATAACTGTAAGAGCCATTTGATATGAAGATTCAAGGTTATGCTTGGATACAGCTTTAATTATTCTTCCAGACATTCATTCTGAAGACAAAAGAATGGAATGTATTAGCACTCAGGCTCACAAGAGTATGAACTGAACTGATGTCTTCATGTCAACAAAATAGTTGTTAAGTCTAGAAATGAAAAAGATCACCCACTCAAATTCATTCTTTAAATGCACCTTGACTAATCCTATCTCAGCTAAAAATAAAAAGAAATCTGAATTTATACACCTAAAGTGATTAACAGTCAACACATACAGGGGGCATATGATTCGGGATTTGTTAAATTAAGCAATCTTTCTCTGCTGTATAGCTCTAAAAAAGCAACATTAAACCAAACATTACCCATTATTTGAACTTCAAAGGCAGTACTTTGGCATTGGAAGCTCAAAATTCCTATGTTTTAACCCTTTATTCATATTGTTTATTTAGCTACATCAAAAAAAATTTCAAGTATTACTTCAGTTTTTACAATGTATTAATTATTTCAGCTTAGAAAGCGAGAACACAGTACACACAATCAGTGGAATATTAGCTACTACATTTCAAAGCTCTTCAGGAATTCCATTTTCTTTAATATGTGCGTAACAAAGTGCACATATTTCATGGTCTATAAATATCCACATATTTTTCTTCTGGAAAGTTGTGGTGTGGTGTGATGTGCAAGTTTCTACACAGATTTACAACAGACAACAGAAAAATGCACCATTGAACATCTGCTGCATTTCACCCCTCGGCTACACGTCCTCTTACAAAGTATAGCTTCTCCTTCACTGGAGTATTCCTATGGATTTTTCATGGAGCTACTGTAGTATTAAGGCATTTCAAAAATGATAGGAAGAAAAGCAGCATACACCCTGATGATGTCCCTGGCTGCTGAAGTCACTGTGCAGTTTTGGAAGGGCTGCTATTTGGATAACTCCCACAATATTTTTCAAAGAGCCAGTTGACATTACAATAATGTGAAACACATTTCAAAGATACTGATTATGAGGAAATATCTCAAGCTGCAAAATACACATAGGAATTTTGGCATACTACAACCTAAGGCATATATCTTTAGGAATATAGTGTGGCTTACTTCCTACTAAATATGCATTGGATTGCAACCTGGTAATTTTTTAACAAATGAATCTCTTTCCTGTACAAAGTTGGGTGTGGTCATGTGTTTTAGGCTGAGTCGTATTCACATTTATACTGTGGTATCACAAATATATGGCTTCTGGAGGCATCTAAGAAAAAATATATTTACGATACTTCAACTTCTTTGGCTGAACTGGTGTCTAATGATAAGCAAATACCAATTCAAACCCCTCCAAAAAGCAAAATCAGTGCCACGGTCAGAGACATACACCTTTCCCCTTGTAACAACCATACCATTATATCTTTTACGGAAAAAAATACTACAGAGTGAAACAATTACTACAAGACATACTGGGTCAAACAGCAATTTCACAAAATAGGCAGCTGTGTGCAATTTGATGAATCCTTCAGTCCCTGTACATTCAATTTAGCATTTTATTGTCTGACACTAGAAGACAGTCAAAAATAATTAGCTGTTTATCAGCACTGACAACACATTTCCACTACAACCTCCACACACTAGATAATAATCTTCTATACTCCATACTGTCTCACCAAATAAACAACTATAAACTCTAATTTTTTTACAAATTGTCAAACAACTCTATTAATAAAAGGCAACAAGGCAACATTTTCCTCCATTTCCACAGCAGAAAATAGGCAAAAGATACAATGGGATGCATTTTAATGGCTCCTCCTACCCTTTATTTTCGAGGTTCCAGACCACTCTTATGGCTTCACTATACCATATACACATTTGCTGTCTGTTTACGTTACCTTTTTGGGTCTTTTCTTTTTCTGATTACTTCCATTGTATTTCTCTCCCCCATCACTCTTCTGAGCTGCTTCCTCATTCATCATTTTGAACAGTTTGCGAAGCACAGAGTGCTGCCATTAAACCTTCTCAAAGATACAGACCATTAGCAAATGTGTCACTTGCTGGAGAGGAGGAGGGGTGTGTATGCAGAGAGGGGGAGGGTAGGAGAGAGGAAAGGAAAGTACGCACAGGGAGAGGGTGAGCATGATGGTGTTGCCATGGCAGCAGCTACCACAACTGTTTATCTGACTGCATTGTTAAATCTGGTTTAACTAATTATCACAAGATCTTGCTTCTTTCGCAGGAGAAAGGCTCCTGCACTGAATGTATAGAGATTAGAACAGAATTTGGCAATAAGTGTAACGACCTAGTTTCCTAGTGATTTTAGATAGATTGCTATATGTGTGCGGGTGCACGTGCACATATGTGTGTGGGTGCACGTGTGTGAGAGATAGAGAGAGAGAGAGAGAAAAGAGAAAGAGAGTCCTATGCATCACTTCTGAACACTCATGGATACCTTACAAGAAATCTGTCACAATCTTAGTTTATGTTGGGAAAACAAGTACGCTGACCTAGTTAGAATACTTAAAATTAGATACAGATATCTGAAGGCTATGATTTCTGTCTGTGTTAAAGAGCTCCCAACGTTGTCCTTTCTGCAATAGATATTATGCTTGTGTTTTGCATATCTTCTTCACTTTTATTCACTGATTTAAAAGTCCCAACATAGTTTCTCGCATGAACACACTCTTTTTTTTTGCCATGAACTAAAGATTTTGATCTAAGCATACTAATTTTAGAGATTTAGCGCTTTAGACAAATGCGTTCAGTATGCAGTTTAATGCAAATCTATCTAATCAGCGCTTTCCTGAATCAATACCCTAGTGAGAATGCAAGTCATCCTTCAGGTTTTGGGAGACAGTTTCAAAATCAAATACTGTAGCGCAGAGCAAATAGGAATGGACATTAAAAATGTATTCACTCATGAACAACATGAGGTACAAAATGGATTCTGTAAGGGATCTGAAGAGAAAAATACACCTATGACGTATGGCAAACTAAGTTCTAAGCACTAGGAGAGATGTACACAAAATTATATGACCTAGCATGTGACTTTTATATGGATTACCATGCTTGCTTGCATTGATTGATTTCATAAGAACACCAGTGTTTTCTGTGTTAGTTTCTACCCCTCATTGTAATTGATTTTTTTGCGTGCTCTTGTAGCTTTAATGTTACCTTTTAAAGTTCTAAGATGCCTCTTCTAATTCCCTGTTCTTAACTTGAATATGTCTTAAATGTTCTGGGCTGTATATTGTTCCTCATTATTGTAATCCAGCTGGGGCCTTTTCCAAGGAGAAAGATGGAGTAAAAATATTCAAAATAAAATAATAATAAAATATGTGGGATTCTTTATACAAATTTGCAAACTGGTATGAAAGTAAGACAAAATAACTTTGACTGGAATAATGAAAACTGAGCAAAAAATAAAATGGAAAGAATTGCCCCACCCCTGTCATTATATAAGATGCTTGTTCACATACTGAGGTGGTGCACAATCAGAAGCCCACAGGCAGTCCTGTGCAAAATCCCCTCCCCCTAGAATTTATATGCTGCAGAAGTGATCTTAATCCTTATTGTTGGAGGTAGGAAAACCAAAGGCTTCTGTCAACCCCAAACAATTCTACTGAGATCATTTCTTCTCTGCCAGTAGTGCAGCAACGGTGTAGAAATTGGAAAGATAGGTGAATGTATCTTCCAGCCCTGGTGATCTTATTTCTGAGACCCGTCTCTCGAAGTTATTGTATGTATGTGTGCACATGTCTATGCACTTGTAAATACTCATGTATGCATCTAACACCATATGGGACCCAGCACTGAAAATGCTGTGCACCCCAGGTACACCAATACATAAGTACAGTATATACTTGAGATATTTGGTTTAAATCTTTTGCACTGCCAGACAGAAAATAAAAACAAAATAGAACACAAAAATGTTGGAGCTCTTTTAATAATAATGGCTACATTTTAATGTGAGTTATTGTGGAGCAAGTCCACTTCTTCAGACATATAACTGAGACCGTCATATTTTATGCATGGCCCCATGACCAGGTAGGGATACAGCTAACAAAGTGGGAATAGTTTGTTAGTGATTGAAAAGGCTGTCAGGCTGTGATCAAGAAACAATTGTATAGTTAACAAAAGTATTAACCTATGGAAATCAATGTAGGCCTCAAAACTTGGCAATGACTTAACAATGCTTGATTGATCTTCAGTTCTTTTAAGTGAGTTTACAGCATCCCTATATACCTAATCTCAGCAGTTTTTCTTTAAAATCTCATTTTATAGAGTTTTGTCTCCAAAAAGCAGTGACTTACAGATAATTCAAAAAGTGTCCAGGTAGCCTGAATGTCAGATTTATGTCCATTAATTCTTTTGCATCGACAGTAGGATGCTGAAAGGCATGGTATACAGTGACCCCCACACACACCTATCATGGGGGTTATGGATCCAACTCGACCTGCGATAATTGAAAATCCGCGATATGTGGATGCGGGTCAGGTCGGGCCTAGTGGGCCTAACTGGGGGCTCTTGTACTTGCCCCCAGCCTGGCACTGCTCCACACGGACCTGCGAGGGCCTTCCAAAAGGGCCTCCAGAAGGTCTGGGAAGACCCTTGCAGGCCCGTTCAGAGCAGCCCCAGTCCTGGGGTAAGTATGGGAGGTCTGCAACAAGCCTTTGCCCCTTACCCCAGGGGGTCTTTTCTCATATACAGTGGTCCCACGATATAGTGGGACCACAGTATATGAACCGCGAAAGGTCAGGGGACCACTGTACATATATATCACACACACACACATACTCTTCTATACTGTACATAAGACAAACATATTTACGCAAAAGAAATAATAGACATAAATCTCACTTTAGGAATGGGCATTTACTATAACTGTGGTAATATAAAGCTGGCTAAAAATACATCATTATTCAGTCCAGGGAGCCTAAAATAAAAAAGTAAGATGATGCATGTCTCAATTATCACTCATTTGTCCTACCCTGCCCATCTGCTTGAAATCGTTACAGTTAGCAGATGGGCTCATGGGCCTCAAGTGGGAATGATTTGGTAGTCCCAATGTACTGTTTGCTAAGGCAACATGAATTTCAAAAGAATATTAATACATTTAGTGTGCAGATTTCAGTTTCTGGACGGCTGTCCATTTCAGTGATTACAAAACATTTCCTGGCAAATTGCTGCACAAGCTGTCACACTTCATGCACCAAAGGCCCTTAGAAACTACAGGGTACGGAGATCAAGCTGTTAACCTGCTAATGGCACAATTCTCCATTCTTTTACTCATCAGACTGCCATAGTCTTCCACTAATATGTTACTTCACAGAACAACAATGGTATGGGGGGATCAATGAAAGTAAAACACAGCAGGAACACTTGTCGTATTTAATTCTCATCATTCAGCTTTTAATGTGTTTACATTTTTAAAATCTTTTTGTGTGTGTGAGTGTGCAGGTTGGTTGATGGAAGCCAAGCTTCCATTTCTAGGACATGTATTGCCTTAGAATATTCCAAGTAGCTTGTCATTAGTCATCAAACTCCACAGTTTTGTATTATTATTCTTAGACTTAATTAAAGTCCCACCAAAGAACCGAAACAGCTGTGAAAAGCAGCTGCCATGACAGCAGGAAGCCCCTTCATCCGAACTAGAAGCAACCATAAACCATTCCACTGATTTGACTCAAGGACACAAGTACATATCTGTTTTCACTTATGCATTTCAACCACAATTCAACAGAGGATTGAGCTCAACAGATTTGTAGACTATTTATGTATGTCTATCTGGAAATAAATCCCAAGGGGTTAGTTACATTGCACCAACTTACAGTTAAGAGTACAGTGGTACCTTGTATAAAGGATTTAATTCATTCCAAAGGAAATTATGTTAAGCAAATTTTCCTTTATACAAATTTCCCATAGGAATGCACTGAAAATGGAGTAATCCCTAACTGCAACCATTTTTATGTTGCATGGATTTGCCCCATAAGCGATTCTGTTAAGCAAATTGCCCCTATCTTTGGAATTTTTTATGTTGTACAGATTTTATGTTATACAAACCATTTGCTATATGAGGGATGACCATACATTGGATTGTACTTAAGTTTGCACAAATTTAGGTTGGAAGGCAACTGCTCAAGAATTGCGAACTGTAGCGCCTTCAATGTGGCCTCTCACTGGCCCTACACCTACAGTATTTTGCCTAGCAAGTCTAGATTTCCTCCCACCATTCCGTTAGCAGCTGAATGCCTTTTTATTCAGTCAGGCCTTCAGAAATTAAGAGCCTCAAATGATACAGTTTTAGCCACATACTGATTTGCTATTTTAAAGGTAAATTAGTACAGTCACCCCCCACCATTTTGCGGTTCAGGTACTGCGGTCCCACTACATTGCAGGATCGCAGTACCTGCGCCTTGGGGCCACACGGGTGGTGGTGGTGGGGTGATTGCATTGCCCTGCGCCGCCCCCGGGCCCCTCTGAGAAACCTCGGAGCTGCGGGGGGGCATGGGGGGCGATCGCATCGCCCCGGGCCACCCAAGGCTCCTCCGAGAAGCCTCGCGCCACCCCCTTGGCCCCGAGGCTTCACGGAGGAGCACATGGGCGACATTGTGCACCGCCCGCAATCTTCATTGGAATGCATTGAGCCAAGACTTCTCGGACCGCCCCCAGGCATATCGTTGATTTTCAAGCATTGCGGGTCGGGTGGGTCCCTAACCCCCACGATTGGCGGGGGGTTACTGTATTAGCAGTTTAATGAAATGTTTTAATAAATGTGGATGTTAATTTTATTTTAATGTAGATCATGTTAATTTTCTACTTTATTTTATTCTATTTTAATTGTATCAGAAGCCAACTAGTGCATTATTTCTAGCAGAAAGGGGGGGGAAAGAAATATCTGGGATGGGAAATCAAAGGTAAGTATGAACAGTGCTGTTATTAAAAAAGCAAGTGGGTTAGAGCTGAAAGGACTTCTAGCTGCTGATATGCACAGAGGCAACAAAAACCCAGTGCTGAATGAATTGGAACATAGATGTGAGAAGAAGGAATAAAAATAAGCTTGCAATTGTAAAATGGAACACTTAAACATGGTGATATAGGACTGAATTAACAAGTGGACGTAAGGGTCCTTAACCCTATCACGAGGGTTAAGGACCCGACCTGCGATAATTGAAAATCTACGATATGCGGATGCAGGTCGGGTCAGACCTGGGGGGCCTTGTTGGGGACTCTTGTACTTACCCCTAGCATGGTGCTGCCCTGAACAGGCCTGCAAGGGCCTTCCCTGTTGGAGGCCCCAAACAGGCTTCCGCATGAACTGGAAGTGACTTCCGGTAAACCAGAAGTGACCTCCAGATTGACCAGAGGGACCACAGTATATGAACCACGAAAGGGCGGGGGTTACTGTAATAGGACATTTCACTCATAAAATTACAGTGTTTTACTCTGGGAAATGAGACTCAGAAAAACATGATGAAGCTCTTATAGCAAGGCAACAGGTAGCACTACCAACTGGAATTATAATGCAAAGTCTGATTTAATAATACCAATCAGACTTCACTGAAAGCCTATTAGTGTAATGGTCATTCCTGCATATGCTCCAAAAAGTTGCTGGAAAAGAAATTGAAAGCTTTTGTGCAAGTTTTCAGAAGGAAATCAATCATAATTTAAAAGAGGATGTGCTGATAATCCAAGTTGATGGGCATGCAAAAGTAGGAAGTAAAGCAGAATCAAACACCATTGGATAAGTTTGTGTAAATGTTAGAAACAAAGGAGAAGAATGATTAGAATTCAGAGACGCCAACAATTTGTTTCTTTCAAATGCTCCAGGCAACCTAACAGATTATGGCCATCACGATGGCCACTATAGAAATCAAAACAAATTACACTGTTGGAAGCATAAAATACAGAGATAGAGTAGAATTTAGCCTTAACAAGCACTATTCAATTGCTACCATGAGATAAGAATCACCATGGCAAGCCAATGATTTTTTTTCTACTGAATGTTCCTCTCTCACACATGTACACAAACAAAATACACACACAGAGACACACACACACAGAGAGAGAGAGAGAGAGAGAGAAAGGGGGGAAGCTGACACAAAGGGATGGGAAGTTTTAAATTAAAATAAATTAAATACTTCTTAAACTTTGATCTGGTTTGTGCCCATGGAACATAAGAATATAAGAACAGTGCTGGAACAGGTCACAGCCCATCCAATCCAGAATTCTGTCTCCCACAGTGGCTCACCATTTGTTTCAGGATATTCCCAAGCAGATGTCTTTGTCTGCTTATTATTCCCTACAGATGGCATTGAGAGATATCCTGCCTATCTCTCCAACCAAGAAGTTGTCCTTAGGCATCCATAATGATGGCCATTGATACCCTTGTTCTCCATGAACTTGTCTAAACCTTTTTTAAAGTTGTCAAGGCTGACAGCGGTCACCACTTCTTCTGGAAGGGAAAAGGTACTTTCTCTTATTTGTTTGAGATCTAGCACCCAAAAGTTTCATGGAGTGTCCCCTAGTTCTAGTGTTGTGCAACAGGGAGAAAAGCTTTTCCTTATCTACTTTGTCCACACCATGTATGATTTTATAAGCTTCAATCAGAACACATCTTAGGCACTGTCATTTAAGAGTGATGAGGCCCGGCCACTGCACCTTCAGATGGTAAGGAAGGTGTTCCAGTCCCCTAATCATTCTGGTTGCACTTCTTCCATTTCCATAATTTCTGGAGGTATGGTCACCAGAACTGTACACAATACTCCAGATGGGGCCTCACCATAGATTTATAATAAGGCAAAATGACACTTGCTGACTTATTTTCTATACCCCTCCTAATGATCCCTAGCATTGAGTTTGCTTTCTTCACTGCTGTAGCATACTGGGTTGACACCTTCACCAGGACACCAAGGTCCCTTTCCTGGTTTGTTGCCAAGAGTCGAGACCCCATCAGTTTATAAATTTAATTATTATTATTATTTTGTCCCAACGTGCATCACTCTACACTTACTAATGTTGAAACTCATTGTATTTAGGGAAAAACAAGTGATTAGATTGAAAGATTGGATAGGTAAGATGAGAGGGAATGTACAAATGAAAGATTCTTCAATGTAGGGATATACTTTTGTTTAATTTTATACAATTAGAGAAATGGACTGATGCTTGGATAAAGAAAAATAATAAATGTAGAGATTAATATATGACAATACCCAGAAGGAGAATTTAGTAAATGGTAAATGTAAGTAAATTATATATATATAAAATTAGAGATGTGTAACCTCCAGGCTTAAAACTGGGGTACTTCAAGGATCAGATGCAGGGGAGAGGTATCAGGAGACAGATATATAGTTTTGTGCGCTCCCAGATGCATCTGGTGGGGCCACTGTGAGATACAGGAAGTGGACTAGATGGGCCTTTGGCTTGATCCAGCATGGCTCTTCTTATGTTCTTATGTTCTTATGAAGATGAAAAGGGGGAAGGATCTGGATCGACATTAATTTGGGAACAAGACTTTAAAAAAGAAATAAAAGAGGAGGATTGGGCTAAAATATAGAGAATGAGAATACTTAGATCTATGTCTGTTAGAATAAAGGTATGTTTTTTAAAAAATAAGTTTAAGATGGTATTTAACGCCAGTGAAATTGACAAAATAAATACTAATTTTTTGAAGTTTTGTTGGAAATGTAACAATGAGATTGGTACTTTTTTCCATTTGTAGTGGGAATATAAAACAATACAAACATATTGTATTTTAAAGAATTAAGTGACATATTGGAAAGGAATACAGAGCCCAATTTTGAAATGGCTTTGTTATCAATATTTATTGATAATAATTGTGCTTTTAAAACTAAAGAGTTGATTACAAATTTATTGACTGCAGCTATATTAATAATTGCTAGAAATTGGAAATCTAAACATGGACTATGCTTAAATGAATGGTATAATGAAATATGGAATATTGCGTTAAATGATAAATTGACATGTACTTTAAAGATGAAAAAGGAGAGTTAAAAAGAGATATTTTTATGCTATGTGGGATAGATTTATTGAATATGTGGTTGTAAGAGATAAGGGTAAGGCTTCCGTGCAACAATCAATTTTATTCTGGAGGGAAGGATAATGAATGTAAATAAGAAGAGTGGTCCTGTTGGTGAAAGGGTGCACTGTAGTTGATGTTTTGTCTTTTTTGTAATTTGTATTTTTAATGAAATAAAAGGAATTTGTACCTAAAAAAAAAAAAAAGAAACTCATTTGCCACTGGTTTGCCCACTCCCCCAGTGTCAAGAGATCCCTCTGGAGCTCCTCACAATCTCTCTCAGTTTTTACTACCCTGTATAGTTTATTGTCGTCAGAAAATTTGACTACCTTGCTATTTACTCCTACTTCTAGATCATTTATGAAGAGGTTGAAAAGCAGGGGTCCCAGTACTGAACCTTGGGGGACCCCACTCTTTAGGTCCCTCCACTTGGAAAAGTGTCCATTTAGTGCTACCCTCTATTTCCTGTTCCTTAGCCAAATGCTGAGCCAGGACAAGACCTGTCCCTTTATTCCATGACTGGCAAATTTATTCAAGAGCCTTTGGTGCGGGACCTTGTCAAAACCCTTCTGAAAGTCTAGATAAATGTCACCTGGATCTCCCTTATCCACATGCTTGTTGATACTCTCAAAGAATTCCAACAGATTTGTGAGGCATGATTTGCCCTTGCAGAAGCCATCTTGGCTCTCCTTCAGAAGCACGTTCTCTTCTATGTGCCTATTAATTTTATCTTTTAGGATGGTTTCCATCCCTTTACCTGGGACAAATGTCAATCTGACCGGTCGGTAATTTCCTGGATCACCTCTGAATCCTTTTTTTGAAGATTGGTGTTACATTCACTACCTTACAGTCATTAGGCACAAAGCCTGATTTGAGGGAAAGATTATATATTTTGGCTAGGACATCAGCAATTTCATCTTTAAGTTCCTTGAGAACTCGTGGATGAATGCCATCTGGTCCTGGTGATTTGTTAGCATATAGTTTAGCAAGACATGCAAGAACCTCCTCCCTGGTTATTTCTATCTGGCTTAATATTTCGGTTTCCCTTTCTACAAAGATAGGCTCTGTTTGAGGCATGTGGTCTCTGTCTTCTTCAGTGAATACTGAAGCAAAGAATTCATTGAGTCTCTCTGCAATCTCTGTTTCCTCTTTAATTATCCCTTGCCTTCCATTGTCATCTAATGGTCCAATGGCCTCCCTAGTTGGGCTCTTACTTCTAATGTACTTAAAGAAGTCCTTGTTATTTCTTTGAGTGTTTTTAGCTATACGCTCCTCAAGGTCTTGCTTTTCTTTCCTGATTGTTGCCTTGCATTGGAACTGTGCCAACAAAATGTTGCCAATAAAAGAAACTGTCACCTTTAGCTTACAAGACCTGAAGAGCACTATTAATGACTGGACCTTTTGGAGATCATTGCTTCACAGAGTATTGAGAAGGCAGAAATTACTTTGCAGCAAATAGCAAATCACAGCAAAGTGTTCTGCTTATATACCACCCCATAGCACTTCAAGTACTCTCTGGGCAGTTTACAATTTAATTCTGCAGGCTACACATTGCCCTCCCAGCAAGCTGGGTACTCATTTTACCAACCTCAGAAGGATGAAAGGCTGAGTCAACCATGAGCCAGCTACCTAGAACTGAACCCCAGGTCGTGAGCACAGTTTTAGCCACAGCACAGGCATTTAACCACTGTGCCACAAGGTCCACTAATGACAGCAAAATGTCCAAGAGTAAATCGGTTTAAAATTACAAATCATGGGTTCTGTCCTTCACACAGTAAAACCCTTGCACTAAATATGCATATTTTACTTTTCTGTTTTTACTGTGCTCTGAGAGTTCCATATTCTAATAAGAAATGACTTCTGTCACTTCTTGCAACGAAAACAGACAGCAGATCATTAAATAGCAGCCATTTAAACTAGAAATACTACAGTACTATTATAGGCAAACTATAGTTGTTCATACAACAACAGTTGTGTTTTACAGTGTAGCCCAGTGATGGTGAACCATTTAGACTAGAGAACGAGTGCCCAAACTGCAATTCAAAACCCACTAAATTTTCGCAAAGTGCCAATACAGTGATTTAACCTCAATACAGGTGACTGTGAAGGGGCGATGTTGGGTGACCACAGAAAGGGCTCGGAGTGCCACCTTTGGCACCCGTGCCATAGGTTCACCAACACTGATCTAGCCCATCATGAAAATAAGTCATTTAGGTAAGCATCTAAGACCTGAATGACTTATTTCTTTGATCACAGAGAGCAGCAATTAAAAGATATAATTGGTCAGTGCTACAACCTGAATTGATAAAGTGGTTCCCATGTGATACTTAATTTTACACCTCTTTCCCAAAGTAAAATTTCAAGCACATTAGAATAGATCTTTCAAACAATATAGCTGGCATTTAAGTGTTATTAAGCAAAGGTGCTTTTTCTATGTCTATGAAATAGTTAGCTAGCTTGAACAATGTATTTTTCAGCTGACCTCTCCTAGACTGCTTGTAGTTCAAACCCACCCTTTAGACATCAGTATAAACTAACAATCAATATTTGACTTAATAATTAAATAGCCTTATACCTATACAGAAAATAGGGTAGGGGTCATTCATATTATTATTATCATATTACCAACCAAGACTTTATATACATATACTTTGCTTCATATTTATTCTAATAATGCACAATATTTAGAAGGATTTTTTTTAAAAAAAATCAAGTTCCTTTATGCCCCATACTGGACCGTCAGGTTTCTTTTCTTATGGTTTTTCCTCCAAATGAATCACTTGTAATAGATGCTATCGTTAAAAGGGTATTATGAATAAATGCAAACTCTCACCCTCAAAATTTGCATATCTACAATTTTCTTTAATGGTTTGCATTGGTTGTTACACAGAATAACTGTTATAGTAAGTAATTATTCTCCAACTAATGATTAGTCCGGAATTATGATCACCTGGGATTTCCACGACCTTTTCTTAATAAGGAGGCTGTGCTGGTTACTTTGAACCATAGCCTGAGGTTGCATCTGTCCAGCAACGATAAGAAGACAGCAACTGAATAGTGCAAATCATGGAATGCCAGAGATCAACTACATTTTATCAGGAAATTCATCAAACAGTCAGGCCAAGTGGAAGGAAAGGAAGCTGAATAAGGGACTTACTTTTAATTACATGTTCAAAAAATTGCAATCTAAATTATTTTTCTACCCAAAAGAGGAAATCCAAAATGAGACCATATGGCATAGGAAACCAGTGCCTGTAACACAGTATTCTGTAAAAGAGACAGCAGGAATAAATGACCAAATATTACGAGATGAATTGGCTAAACAGAGGAAGCTACAGCCTTGAGTTTGCAAGAGCTGAGCAGAGTTGTTGGAAACAGGGGACTTATAGGAGGTTGCTAATTCATAGGGTCATCATACATGCAAATAATTGTGAATAGACTTGTAATTAGCAGTTCAGCTTGGGTGTGATTTTTATTTATACTATATTGTTCCTCTTTTGTTTTGGTGACTGGTCTTTTGGGTGGACAAGTCTCTGTCTTAGTGTCTTTGCTTGAGGCAATAAAGATCATCAGCATGAAATTCCAAAACACTGTGTTTTCCAAAAATAAGAATGGTGTGGAATTAGGTCCCTTAGGTGAAATGTTTGAGGTCAATGGCTTTACATAAACTTTGCAAACAGAACATTTTATAATAATAATATTTTGACAGACCTATCAAAAGTCATTAAAATGTTCCTCATAAAGTTGTCTGCTCACTGTGAATCCTAATGACATTATATGGTGAGGGATAGAGGGAATGAGAGAGAGAGAACACCTCTTCAGCCATTACCCCTACTGCTGTAATCAACATGGAAAGAAATTGAAGCAAGTCTCTTTCTACAGACAAAGAAATATGAAGATCTCTGAAAAAAAATCTGGATTCTTGTCCACATGTAGAACCTGCAAATGAACAGGAGCTGTTCTCGGGAACAGATTGAGGGACACGAGAAAATGAACCAATAAATGTTTTATTAGTTTTAATATTTGGTATTAGTTTCCTATGTCTCAAGTGTTTAAAGCTCTCTTTTTATACACTAATGGCTAAGACATGGGGAAAAGGGAAATGAAGATTCTTGGACAAATGTTAAGATCAAGGGAAATATTGACATACGGTATATACTCGAGTATAAGTCGAGTTTTTTGGCCCTTATTTTTGGCTGGGAAAAAAGGCCCTTGACTTATACTCGGGACAATACTGTATATAGTTGGGGACCGAGGGGGATCGGGGGAGGCAGCATGAATGGCACACAGCTTCGCCCTGTTTCGCCCACCACCGAGGTGCCCAGTGGTGGCGGTGAGGCAGGAGAGGTGGGAGCTGGGGGGGGGGCGAGGACAGAATAAAAAATGGAACTAATAAATAGTAATTTGTACAAAGAAAAAATATAAAATGATTTTTAAAAATAAAGCACAGGAATTAAGAGTTACACTGCCTTCTTTCAGGCTCACTGCTACATTAATGGGGATACAGCTAGTTAAATCAAAATGGAGGTACAGTATTAAAGTTTTTTTTCAATTCCCTTGCTATTTTTAAGAGTTAGAAAAGAAGAATTTATCAATATGCTCAAAATGAGTCTTGTGGCATCTTAAAACAAATTCATTATGGTGAAAAGTTTCATAGAGACTACTTTCATTAGATGAAAGGAACAGGGGAGTTAATTGGTTATGAGTCATTTTGATATTTTAACAGAAAATGAAGGGTTAAGTAACTAAAAATAAATTCAAACTAGGTAGTTCAGATCGAAAGAATTGTACTAGCCCAATGAGTTTCATGGCCATGAGAGGAACTGAACATGTCTGCTTTTCTAATAAAGATTTCTAATAACACATCACCTGCCCTTTTGTCTTAAAAGAGTTGTGCATAACTTTGACTTGCAGGTGAGTTTAAAAGCCCATTCTGCTCTACTACAAAGCAACATATACTGGCCAAAATGCTATCAGGGGATATACTTAAAGAAGAAGAAGAAGAGCCCCAGCAATGATTGAACTTCCGACATGTTAAGCTTCTGCTTGATTCCTCCCTTTTCATTATTATTATTGTGGATGTGTGAAAATGTGATAGCTACAATTATTCAGATGTGAAACATACTGCATGTCCTTTGCAGATGCTACAACATCCTGAGCATCAAAAGACTTCATCCAAGTTGTGAAACATGGTGTTGGCTCAGATAAGACTTTTAGTCTTATTTCTACTCGTTTAAAAAAGGAAGGACATCCTGAACAAGTAGGGTGGCCAAACTTTTCCCCTTAGACCTCAGAAATGGCCATTTTGAGCCATAAAAGCAAAAGAAGGTGTCCAAAGACTATTTTGAGCTTCATTACTGGAGATACCGAGGTGCTGAGCCTTTGGATATGACCCCAAATAAGAAATCATTCCTAGAAAGTTCCAGGAACAAATATAGGGGTTTCCCCCCCCCTTTTCTGCCATGGGGGAAGTTTAATGAGGACTCTCACATGGCTTTGAGGGTGCAAAATGACTGGTGTGAATAGCAGGTGTAACAGAAAATATGGGTAATATGTTCCGCAGAATATTAGTCAAAACCTTCCTTCCCTTGATTTTACCTGTTGAAGAACATCAGAATAATTTTTATGTTTAAAACACTTGAAAACAGCTAATAAAGCTAAAAAGTGAAGCATGCTCTTTAAAACACAATGTACAATCTAGATGGAAACAAACACTATCACTAAGTGTTTCCATAAGTGGCTGAACGTTGTTCCAGTGCGGTGCTAACTTCTTCAAGTGGTTGCTATGCCCACGGATGGTGCACATCATGTCTTCCAAATGTTCAGGGCTGTTTTCTCCCAACAAGTCAATTTCATAGCAGCACGATTGTTTGCTCATCCTTCTTTATTCAGGCTTATTCCATCAAACCTAATACTTAAATTCTATGTTTTCCAGAGGCATGTCACACGATTCAGCTGCGATGTCCACAAAACACACTACAGTACCGTATATTAGTCAACAGAATCATTATAAAGAACTTTTTTTTTTTACTTTCCAGATTTTCTTTCATTCAGAACAAGACAGAAGGCACTTCTGTATTCACCCTGCACGTTCCTCCTGTCCTAATGTACACAACTGCATAAATGCTGAGCATAGTTGTACCTATTAGACATGGGCACGAGTCGACGAAATCCTCGTTTCCGTTTCTCGTTTCCGTTACGCAACGGAAACGGTAACGACAATTACTCCGCCAGAACTCGAACTCGAACCGACTAAAGAAAAATTGGGTCTGATTTGTCGTGTTGTCGTTCCTGGCATCGCAGCGATCGCGCGATGCCAAGCGGCACAGAAAAAAGTTTTAAAAAGTAAAAAAAACCGATTCCTGGCCAAAAAAGCAGGCGAAAATATGCCTGCCTGCCTGAGGGCACCGACCAGAGGGGTGGTTTCTGGGGGGGGTCCCAGCCTCCCCCCCTCTCCTCTCCTGGGCTGCGCAATGCGCAATCCTCATCATCTCACCAACTTGCCAAGCGGCACGGCACAGAAAAAAAGTTTTAAAAAGTAAAAAAAAAAAAAAAAAACGATTCCCGGCCAAAAAGCAGGTGAAAATATGCCTGCCTGATGAGGGCACCTACCAGAGGGGTGGTTTCTGGGGGGGGGGTCCCCGGCCTCCCCCCTCTCCTCTCCTGGGCTGCGCATACTCGTCATCTCGCCAAGTCGCCATGCCATGCGCACGGTGCGGGCGGGGGATCCAAAATGGGGCGACTGCAAGCAATATTTATTTTGAAATCGTGGGTGGTCCAAAAACACACCAAAGCACCACAGAAACATGCAAAAATAGCTATTTTAAAACTGCCTGAATTTTTTACAGTAGCAGCAGTGGATTTTTCTTGCAACAAAACATCTCCATTTATTTTATTTTATTTTATTTTTGATTTTATTTTTTTACACCTGCGCAGTGTGCAATGACGGGCTGGCCAGTGGCCATGGGAGTGGACCATGCAATTTTTTGGAGCCATTCCACCAATCGCATGGCCACTTGACCAGGTCTTGACCGAGACTTCTGGGATGTGCCTGTTGGGCATAAAAAGCCCACTAACCATAGCCCGAACCCGAACCCGAACCCTAACCCTAACCCATACGCCAGTACACTGTCCTTCTTAGTGGGTCAGAGAGGCACCCAGAGGTGCACCCCACTAACTCACCCTAACCTTACCCGTAACCCTAAGCCTAGCCCTTGCGCTAACCCTAACCCTAAGCCAAACCTGTGTACTCGCATTGCACTACACACGCAAGTACACTTCCCTTCTTGGTGGACCACAGAGCGCCCAGATGCAATATCAGCAGTGGGCCTGCGGTATACAGAGAGGCACCCAAAAGAGGTGCCTCTCTGCCACTCAACTTGGTATGCATATCCAATTGGCTATGCATGCCATTTTGTAGCAGGCCAGAGGAGGCACCAACCCACAGAGGTGCCTCCGGGAGCCCGCTTTCCCTTCATAGCGGGCCAGAGGAGGCACCCACCCCACAGAGGTGCCTCCAGGATCCCGCTACCCCCCCAAACCAGTACTAACGACAGACGAAAAATGACACACGAAACGACAAATTTTTGAAAAATTTTGCGAAAAACGGAAACGAGCCTAAACGGGCCGGCTCCGACACATGACAACTCGAAAACGTCATTTTCCCTGGTCGTGCCCATCTCTAGTACCTATTAAACTAGCATGGAGAGAAAGGATTTGCCCTCAAATCTGTAAAAGAGGTTGTGGAAACAGAGAAACAGATGAAATATGTGGACCTACATCAGACCAAATCTGATTGATTTTGTTCAAAACTAGATCAACGCTCTGTATTGTATTTATCATGTTTGTTTTACATCAGTTCTCCAAGTTTTCCATATATAACACCCTCCCTCTGGCCTACATAGATTGAGAGAACCTCAAAGCTAATAATAACCCACTAGACTACAACAGAGGGAGAGACGGAAGTTAGTGTTGCTCCAATTCTTTATAGAAAGGCCACCTCCCTCATGCTTTTATCTTCATCTGCTGCTGGCTACCAGTGCCATTCCACCAGTCTACAAGGGGGAACAGGCAGAATACAAAGTGATTCCATCAACTCTGTTGAAAGATCACTTCCATCCTGATCCTCCCTTGATCAACTGGTAGCTATCATTTCATCAGGCTGCAGCACACACAGAGAGATGTGAAGCAGGAACAATGCCAGTAGCTCTGCTAAAGATTGTGTTTGTGTGTCCATTTATCCAAATACAATCTTTGCTAGAGAATGGCTATTCTGGAATAAGCTTAAGGAAATTCACACAAGAATAGGGTGTTCGAGACATGAGAAGGGTTCAAAGAGTGGTATACCATTTTCTAACCCTCAGTGGCTAAGTATCGATTTGGAAATAGGAATCCAAAATCCTAGCTGGATCCGATACCTACTATACCAGGCATTCTCAACTCTTTTTTTGGCCACAGCCCCTGTAGAAGCTCTTTTCAGGTTCCAGCCCCCCCCCCCACCAGCCAAACAAGGATACAATGCAAACATGTATATTTCAGAAATCTCTCTGTGTCCCCCTTCAAATGCAGCCCCCCCCCCCGGAGAATGGCTGCCCTATATCACGCTACTTTGTGTATTCTGGGGCTCCTCGTGAGCTTAACTATTCCGCTGCAGCGATCTTAGCATTTATGTAAATTCAGCACTATCCACTTCCTCACTTTCATCAACGGTTGATGGAGTTATGTTCCATGGGAGTCACTGTTACAAAAGTATATCCATAGTATTGCAGTGGTTCCATTTTCCAGAGGGAAGGATAGTATTGTGCATGTGCTACCTATATTAGAAATCATGCATATCATTGCTGCTGGTACATCAACTGTTTCTGACCATTCATGCGAGTGGAAAAGCAAGTGAGATACACTGAAGGTGGGAAGGTCAAAAACGTAGCTGCAGAGTACTATGGGTCCTTTGCTTTGTTCCACAACCTACCAGGCATGTACTCATGCTCACTGATGACACGCAGGCTACCTACAAGCAATTCCTACTCCATAATATGGCATGCAAAATAGAAAGCATCTCTACCCCCCTCCAGAAACATATCCAAGCACTGAAACTACTGGGAAGATTCTTAGCTGCCACTGTGACTGAGAAAACCCAAACACCACTGCAGCCTTCGCATGGACAATAAGAGCAAAGGGAAAGAATGATATGTTCTGGGACACTGCAGGACATTCTGAATGCTCTTTTCACTAACAAAAGCTTCTTTTATTAGGAAGTCGGGGGGGGGAGGCTTTTATTCTGTAGACTTTGATGGAAGCACAGCAGGGCAAGGGCACTGTGAAAACAAGCATTTGCTACCCTGGTCAAATGGCTGTGAACTTTGAGTTCCTAGAAGTGTTTTATCTCCTTTTGCTCATTATTACATGGCATTATGACTTGTAATAAGAGTTCATCTGGGGGGGGGGAGACATGCAAAAGTCTTTCTGTTAAAAGTTATTTGGGCTTTCTCCTCATGTAGGTTTCTAGTCTCTGGGTGACAAATTTGTCCTGCACTAAGAAAAATGCTACGACACAGGGTAAAATGCACATTTTATTTGTAAAAATGAAAATGTGGATGTAATGAGCACAGATCTGCATTCACTAGATATGTGGATTGGCTTTAAAAATAATTTAAGTTTTATAAGACATTTAATTCAAGCACTGCTTCAACTGAAGAGGTAATCTTAAATCAAGCTATGTTCCATGGATCTGACACTCCTACAAACTCCCACATAGTTAAGGAACAGCATAGACTCTCATGCATAAGGCAAGCCGGCTTCTCTTGGTCATCAGTGGAAGAGCCCTGGGGACAAATACAGCTTCCCTTTCCTTGATCATTTCTGAGGACAATGCTCTCCTCATACTGAATTTTCTAAGTACAATGCCGAGGACATCTGAGTTGACAGGTACCAAATTCGTCAACTTATAGTCAAACACAAACAGGGAAGTAAAGTAGAATGATCATTTGCCCGAATGTTTTGACATGCTCCAGACAAATGACAGGACTGCAGCTGAGCATTTCCTTAAGTTCCTTTTGGAAATGGAATGGAGCACTAATCACACAAAAAATCTTATTTGCTATAGCAAATGATATCCCCCCATGCACACCCATGAATATGAACACATTTATCACTGCATAACTTTGTCCATTTAGCTGCATGAAACAATCATATACTATATGTATGCAGTGGGGTATGTGTATTGTGTATCTCCACAAGTGGGACATCTTTCTCAAAAGCAAAAGCAATACAAGAACTATATCATAGTAATTTATGGAGTAGCAATTAATACAGAATCTAATCAAATGAACAAGACCCAATCTATGTAGCTGTGACCCACAACTGGCTAGGCAGCCACTGGTGATGAATAGGCATGGCCAGATCAATAACGTAAACAGATACTTGCTCATCTTCAAATGTGATTTATCCTAACAAATGTTGACAGTGCCCTTCTATTATTTGCATAGGCCAAACAGGTCAATTTGTACAAGAGAATTAATGGAGGGGTCGGGATTTAGAATAATAAAACTGTCAGAAAACGGCAAGGTTCAAAAACTCGCAGGTGAGGATTTCAAATTCCAAAAGCTACTCTTCCAACACTTTAAAAACTACAATGAAAAGTCACCAAATTGGAATTCACTGGAGAATTTGACACTGTGGAATATGGTCACAGTTGGCCCTTTGAATCTCCAGCTTGCCATAAGAAGAAATAATTATCCATGTTCAGGTGTCAGTGTCCACATATTGATCTCATTCATCTCCACCTTTCTCTTCTGAAGCCTCCAGTGGTTTCACCACTTTACTAGTTAATCTATCCCTTATCTCCCAACGCATATCAAATGTTTCACAAAATTAGTAACCAATCTGCAAGTTGCTAGTTACAGTTTGTATTTTTTATTCCAGTGCATACTTAACTTGCAATATTTTCCACTTAACATTTTGAACTAAGCAGCTGTGTAAATGCTTTTTAATGAAGGGCCACAGGAAAACCTTTTGGAAGTCAGCTGATCTTTTTTTTTCAGTAGATCTGAAGATCTTTCCAGTGTTCCAGGTTAAATGTGTTGCCTTAAGTTTAATAATGCTGGTCTTTTGTCTTTGATGGGACACAGCATGAAGAATAAAATATATACAGAAGCAATGCAGAACACAATCGCCCATGCCAATCTGCAGTTCTCATATAGTACTGATGGACTGCCATTCACATGAGCTTCACATATGGCGTAAATGAAGAGAAATGTTTTAAAATAAAAAGGAATACTAGAGATGTCAGTCAATAACAAACCAGTAGTGGGTGCAAAACATAGGAATCTTCAACAGCAATAAATGTTGAGGCTATGGCATTTCCAGAATGTGTTTCTGAGGTCAGAAAAAGCAAGAGATAAGAGAAATGATTAGATATTCTTTCTACATTTGCACCTGCATCTGCCCCAACATAGTAATCCTTTTCTCTCTTTTTTGAGACATGACTCTGTACTGTCAAAAAATATGTGCACAAATGAATACCATGGATGCAGGGGAATTTCTACTATTCTCCATGAAGAAAGGAAATAATATGCTGAAAGGGGGGTAAAAATGTTTGGGTTCATCCATCTTTAACCTCCACATGGCATGAGGCAGCATTTAAGTGTATGTGATCAAGACTAATGTAACAGAAGAAAGAAATGGCCAATTCATGTAACTGAACAGTACATGAACTCCTTGCCATGAACATGCATTATTGCATTCAAGAAGTACAGTTCCGCCTCCCAAAGAAACAGGAACCTCTTATGTTCCCCTTTCTTACATTTTGGCACATGTCAGTAATGGGGGTGGGGGAGTGCCCAGGGAAGGGCATAAATGAAAAGAGGATGATCTGGGAGAATGGAAGGCAAAGTTATCACATCTGCCCTGCCTGAACCAGCTGGAGCTGTTCCACCTCACTAGCCAGCCTACTGCTGCCTGTCTAGAGGAGATCGAAGGCAGATGAGTATAAAAGAGGGATGGCAGAATATTACACAGATGTGCAATGTTATGTATACATCTCAAGTTACAGAGGCGGTAAATTGCGCATCTGAAAATAAATGGTATTGGTAGAGTTATATCCAATTCGGCCTAGAGTTGCTAAACTTTGGCATTGAAACGATAGATATTAAAGTCCCTGCCACTTGTGTTGCTTGTAAAGTAAGCAGAACGCTTTTTAAAGTGAGAATTAACACAATTAGGGGTAAATGAGATTCTCCAAATGGAGAAAACTTCCTTTCAGTTTGTATGCCTAGGAAATTGCACCATGCAAATAGCCTCACAATCCTTCATGTCAATAGCCATAAGCAGCATGAGTAACCCATGTCTTTTGGTGCTTTAAGGCTTGTTTTCCTTCCATTTATTACCAGACAACTGGGAGAAACTTTTGAAAATCCTGGATTCCTTTCAGGTGTAATTTTTTTGGCAGAAGGCTCATCCTCATAGGCATCTGTCTATTTTACACCAAATACAATAGCTTTGATATTAAAATTGAAGTATATTTGTAATCTCTACTTGTGGGGGGGGGGTCCTGTCCCTCATTTCCCACCTATTTACCTTGCTGCTAACACAATCAATATGTGTTTTAAGCATGGCTGAAATAAAGACTACTTTGTGCTAATGCATTTCATCCATACTATAATCCATACTATAAATTGGAAGCCTCCTACCAACCTTCCTCAGACTGAAGAAGCTACTTGGATGAGTAGCAAAACATTTCAATCCTCTCTACTACATATATTTCAACAAAAAAATTAATGACATGTCATGCTACTGAATACAAAGCTCTTCCTTTTAAGTTTTTAATTGTACAATTGCCAGCTCGAAGAGTTTTTTTTAATGCTAATTTTAATACAGCTTCATATGGTGTATTTAACTGTGTTTATTTGTATAGTTTCAAATGTTTGTGAGCAGTCCTTTATGGGAGAAAACTGGCATATAAATAACATGGATAAATATTTTATTTTCCTAAAAATCAGGACTCTTGTATGCAGCCAACTTTATCTGAAATGGAATTATTTTCCTGTGCAAACAAACTTGCCCAAAAGGTATCAGTGGAAGAGTTTGCTGATAAAGCACAGCTTTTAATAATCTGAATAGGACAGGAGATGACTTGCTCTGCTTGTAATGGTACTCACAGCACCAATTAATGGTATAAAATCATGATATTGGTACTGTATATCGTAGCCCACTGCAGGAGCATTTCTATTTTCTTCCCAGTCCTCTATCATTCTTTATGGAGGAATGGTCAAAACTAGAAATGAAAGGAATTAGCCATGTTTTTTTAAAAAAAAATCCTTTCTTTTGAAGTCTTGTTATTTTAAGCTACTGGCAAGAAACATAAATTAAGCAGATGGCAAAGTACCAAAAATAGAACTGTACACAAACTAATTAGGAGATATAAATTCCAAATGGTTAGGCATGAATCATAGAAGATGTGACAATGGGGGATATCAATGGAGTGGAGGCTGTTTCTGGCAGGGAAGGCAAGAAAAAGCAACCCACAGTTGGAACGTGCCTAATAAAAAGAGTTATCATCTGGTTATCTGACTAAATAAAAACAGAGATATATCACTCTCCATTGATCCCAATAAGTGATTTTATAACAAAAAAAAATTAAAAAAGATTATGGAGATGTGTCCCGTGAAAACAGAGAGGATTTTGGGGGGGGGGGGGAGGTAGCTCATAGCAGAATGTATTGCAGCAAAGATTATTTTAGAATTTTAATTTTGTGTTCTCAAATGCATCAGTAAACACTGAATTCGAAAAAGATTGACAGTTTTAGTTAAACATACTGTACAAAGTCCACGACAGGTTACAAACCATGATGGAGATGTGTAATCTCCAGCCTTAAAACCAGGGTACCTCAAGGGCCAGATGCAGGGGAAATATTTCAGGAGACAGATATCTAGTCTCATGCGCTCCCAGACACATCAGGTGGGGCCACTGTGAGATACAGGAAGCTGGACTAGATGGGCCTTTGGCTCTTCTTATATTCTTTTATAAATATGCCAATCAACGTTATGATACAGGTGGAATGAACAGAATCTGATTATTCTTGAACTATTCATGCTATTCTAGAATTCAGCAATAGAATAAAACCCTCTGCGTGTTTCTTTAAAGGAGCGGTGAAAACCTGGTTGTTCCTGCAGGCATTCCCACAGGTTGAAACATGACTTCACCGTATACCCACCATAATTTTATTTCACCTGTCCATATTGTTTTCATATTTTAATTGTATTTAATTGTCTGTTGTTGTTGTGTTTACTGATTTATTTTTATTTTGTTAATTGTACTGATGTTTGTTTAACATGTGTGTGTGTGTGTGTGTGTTGCAAACTGCCCAAAGTGACCTTGTTGTCGAATGGATGGTATGTAAGCCAAATAAACAAGTAAACAAACAAACAAATAAAACAATATATGGGGTCTGCAACTCAACAATATATGGCTTCTGTATTTAAGAAATATATTTTCTTCTTATATAATTGTAAGCATAAATTGATTTCTGCCATCTTCCATTAACAGAAACATAGTTGATGTTTTTAAACTATAAACAGTTAGTTCCTGAAATTTTAATATACAATATGTTATTAGAAGGTTGGAACTAACCTCTCAGTCAATCAAGCGTTCACTGATGTTTTTATTGCTGTTGTTGAGTGCTACCAAGTCACTCTCAACTCATGGCAAACTCATGAATAAGCCGTCTCCAAAATGTCCTGACCTCAATGGTTCTGCTTGGTTTTTGCAAACTAAAGGCTTTGCTGTAGCCTATAATGCAAACCCTTTACATCTGTAGTCTGAATTTTCATCTGGAAGCAACAGTTAGTGTGCCATTTATCAACTTTACCACATGCTACCGGCTCCTTCTGTATCTGCTGTATATCTCTATCTACTATATGAAGGCCAGGTCCCGCTTCCACTATAGAAATATATAAAAAGTCTATTTTCATTTCTAGGCATGGTTCTACCCCAGTCTTACAGAAACCATCTGGAGATCCAGGTTCTCCAAAACTACTGATTGGTCAGTCTGAATTTCTTGCAGAGGGGATGTTTGCAGGATCATCATATACAAAGATGCATGATAAGATGACATTTCAATAAGTTATAACTGTCAAACTACTCTATTCCATTGTACTGTTAGCTTTTATACATTACAAAACAATTGTTAATATTCTATATTCTATATACAGAATCTCTATCTTTGAGAAAGAAAAACCCAAATAAGGTAAATACTTTTACTGGTTGTTGCCTTTTTCTTGAGCTCCCTGGTTATAATTAATTACTATGTCTCAGGCTTCTAATTTCTATCTTCATTTTACACATTGCACAGAGAGATTTTTATAGAAACCCAGTGGGATATGTCCTACATTGTCACTAAAACAAGAGTAACAAAAATTTGGTTGGCTGGTTTCTAACGCAGCACCAGCGATGCAAAACGACAAAACAAAGCAAACACTGCATAAGCTGAAGCCAGTTTTGGACACACATATTAACATGGGGAGTTGCTGAGCATTTTAGGGAAGATGAGAGCAATACCATCAGGAGAGTGGACTCCATTGCCAGACTAAAATCCTAGCAGGGTCCTTGGAGCCAAAATGGTCAAATCTGAAAGGATCCAAGATGCATCATTCATCTTGAGAAATTAACACAACTAATATATCTATTATTATAATGCAAGTAAACAACGGTATATTTTTTCTCCCAACCGATTCAATCTATGTGTAAAACATACTACACTGACCCTCATATAACAAACAGTTTGTATAACATAAAATCTGTACAACATAAAAAATTCTGGAGATAGGCTTAACAGAATTGCCTATGGGGCAAATCCATACAACATAAAATGGTCGTGATTAGGGATTACTCTGTTTTCAATGCATTCCTATGGGAAATTTGTATAAAGGAAAAATTGCTTAACATAAGTTCATTTGGAACATATTAATTCCTTTATACAAGGTACCACTATATAATAAATATAGATCAGATTCAAATGAAGGAGGAGTGAAAATGGCAAAAGAGATATCAGGATTCGAGATATGGAGTTGCTAGATACAAGTGGCAAAGTAAAGCAATGATTGAGACAACTTGATAAAGGATTAAAAAACACAAAAGCCAGGTTACATATAAGCATTTAGAAAACAAAAATAATGCCTGCAAAAGAAGAAAATATTTTTAATCGTGACAATGACAAAACTGTTTTTTTTAATTGATTACTATGAACTGACAGTCAGAAAGACAAATAATTCAATTCCAGATCAAATCAAGTCTGAAACAGATGGTAAGAGATTTCCTTTTTGATGATCCTCTGTTTCTCTAAGTCTGAAACTTCAAAATAAGCTAAACTTAACAAAGTCTATGATACTTTGCACATATCAAGAAAAGAAGACTCACCTAGGAAAAGGACAACAATGGTAGGAAAAGTCAACGGCAGCAGAAAAAGACAGATACGAAATAAGAGGGACTGACTCAGTAAAGGAGAACATACTCCTTAGTTTGCAAGAACAGAAAATTAGGGCATTCATTAACTACTAAAATATCCACTATATCCAACATAACAACTATAGTATTATGTTGCTGGAAGGAGTGTAACAACAAATGGTTAACAAGTGGTTAAGCTGTGAAGATTCTCAGTCATCCAGGTTCGTTAACTGGGAGTTGAGTCATGGCTACTGGACTTCTTTTTTGAGAGATAGAAACGTTTCGCTGTTCATCCAAACAGCG
>JAHTLZ010000330.1:22601571-22630120 GCA_023846285.1 Phrynocephalus versicolor | reverse complement strand
AACAGCGAAACGTTTCTATCTCTCAAAAAAGAAGTCCAGTAGCCATGACTCAACTCCCAGTTAAGTGGTTAAGCTGTTTTACTACAACTATAACTGTGTTCACGACCTGGGGTTCAACCCCAGGTAGCAGGCTCATGGTTGATTCAGCCTTTCCTCCTTCCAAGGTTGGTAAAATGAGCACCTACCTTGCTAGGGGAACAATGTATAAATAACCCACCAGAACATGCCAGGAACATGCTACTTCTAGGAAAGCTCATAAGACCTCCACTGGGAACTGTGCATTTTCAGTTGCTGGCCCTACCTGGTGGAACCAGCTCCCGAGTGAAATTAGGACCATGGAGCCCCTCTTGGCATTTAGAAGAGCATTAAAAACATAGCAGCTTAAGGCTGCCTTCGGCAACTAGGAGGTGGAATGTTCATTAGTTTTTGCTCAACCCTTTGATTATTTGATTATCTTGTTGCCGTCTTATTGTTCCTATAGTTGTGTATTTTATGCTATTTTATTGTTCATTGGTTTGATGCTGTTGCTGTGTTGATGCTGTTGCTGTGTTTGTTTTGTTGTTTGTTTTAATTATTTACTTTACTTGTGCTTTGTGCTGGGAACCGCCCAGAGTTCCTTTGGGAAAGTTGGGTGATCTGCAAATGCAAAACAAACAAACAAACAAACAAACAAACCAGAGAGTGATTTAATTACCATGGGTTGGTATATAAGCAGAACACTTTGCTTTTGCTTTGCTTTACCAATGTTAAAAAAAATACTTTCCAAAATACAGTAAATCCCTCCATGCAAATTATGGTCACAGGTAAGTCCAGGATCAAACAAGATTGTTGGTTCCTTATATGAAATTTTAGGAACCAACATTGATCTTATGTGACATATAAGAAAATTAAGTAGCATAAGGAAACATTCTGCTGAGCTGGATTAAGACACTATTTACTGTTAATTGGAGCAAAATGATTGACATTTAATTATTTAAAATGCAGTACAGTAAGGTCTTTCCATTTGCTTGCATTTTCTGGAAGTTTTTTAAAAAAAACAAATTTACAAATGGCTTCACTGGAAAAAATAGTAAATTCATTCTTTTGTTATTTGTTGACCTTGATGAATAATGAATCAAAAAATGAGCCACCATTTTGCTGATTTGACCCCACCTCTATTTATAACCACAAAGTACAGTAATAAAATTCAGTTACACAGCATGACACTTTCATGCTGTATGGGTGCTTGAATCTCAGACAAGGAAGCTTGCATACTTATTGGTACAGAGTTTTAAAAGACAGTAGTTCCATTCCCCCATAAAATGTTATGGCCCATGCTGCAAACAAGTCGCATGACTAGAAATAAAGATATCATAGTCATCTCTGTAGTTTTATAAGAGGGAGCCATGTTAGTTTGTGCTAGCAAATTGGGGGTGGGGGAGGAAAATAATTAGCAACAACCACCAAGACAAAAACATTGTGGCATCTTAAAGACCAACTGCTATATTTCAATGTGAGTTTTTGTGGACAAGTCCACTTTCTGAGACACAATGAGTCATTTGTGTTTTGCTTCATACAAAGCTTGATGTGCAATGCTATTGCAAGTACAATTACAATGAAATTTGTTATGAAAAAGCATGAACCATAAAGTTAATTTGATTATAATCTTCCTTTAATTGCATGCCCTACACTGCCGTGGTTATGCTGCCAGGAGTCAAAACTAAGAGTAACACAGAATTATAGGCCTGGGGAGATTGATTTTTGGATTAAAAAATTAGGGCAGATTATTTTTCTTATATCTCCTTCAATTATCTTTTAAAATGCTTCTATATTATTATAATTGCTCTAATGACTTTTGAAGTTAATTGCACTGCACATCAAGTGTACTGGGTGGTTAGAGTGTTGTCAGACTTATGACTCAGAGATCTGGGATCAAATTCTGTCACTCATGAAACCCACAGGGTAACCTTGAGGCATCTACAAAATATTTTAAAATCAAGGAGTTCAAAACACAACATATTCAAACCCTAAAACATTATAGCCATTTTGTTAGAACCTGTGGATGCCACATTCCTCAATTCCCCCAAACTCTAATAAATATGCCTTGACTTATTTATATGCCAATCTCAGTGCCAATGGAGCCTCCAGGAGAAGTGAACCAGGAGAAGGGTGCTGTTAACACTATGAAAATTAATTTCCCCATATTGCTAGTCATCCATCATGCCTCCCTCTATGGGAAGTTATTAAAGTAGACAAAGAGGAGGCTGCTGTATCAGATAAGCAATTTTCTTCATTAGGTATTATGCGCTTCTCCTTACGAGCAGCTATTACTAACCTCTTTCAGTTCTCAGCAAATTTTGTAGTCAGCATGTTACCCAGCAATTACATAGTATTTATCTCCTACACAGAAGGACACCTTGAAAAAATAGTACTTCAAATGACAAGGTATGCCATGCAGAAATGTAAAAAGCAGGCTGTGATTACTAAAAGGAGTTGTCTTCCCTTTTCTATCAATTGACAATTACACACTTCATATCTAACAAGAATTCACTCTTCACAAACAATTACAAGACATAATTCTAGTCGCAAATTTCCTAACCATGAAAAATGTGAACAAAATGTGTAAGACAACTAGTCATTGAGTTAGTTTTTGTACTGTACCCAATCATCACACTCGCCTGAACAATTTGTATCAGTAGTTAGGGGAACTAGCTACTTGAAAAGCTTTTCTGACTTAATATATGCAGCCTACCATCCCCCAGAGAGTCTGTCAGGTCACCAAGGGCCACCCTGAAGTGTTACTGGAAAGTCATTAAGACTGATGGATACTGTAGTTGCTGGACAACAAAAAGGGAATCAGCAAGGACATTGCTCATTGTCCAGCTCTATTCACGCCTGGGGGGGAAACCCCCCAGCTGATCCAAATTAGCTTCTGGATATGTCAAAAAGTGAAGCCACTTCAGATGCAACAAACAAGAGCATTTTTCTTAATTACGCCGCTGTCTTCCCAGTTATTTCTTGCATTTCAGTCATTTTTTCTAACTGTATCAAAGGCCTGGCTAACATTTTATGTATCAACCATATTCTTGCATATTTCCTTACATAAAAAAAGATGGGGACCAGTGTACTGTGACATAATTTGACTCATATTCCATTTCTTCCTCTAGTTTATAGAATCCTTTTTCAGTTTCATGTATCCAAATATAAAATAATTTTCTCAAATGCCTTTAAAATACTTGCAGCCCAGGTCATTGAATACATAATAAAGATCTGAATTGAACTGCTTCCTCTCTTCCTTTTTACCTGTATTTTACCATGCCCAGTGCTGGAGGTCATTTGCTTAATCTGTGGACTTTTCACCTAAGAGTCTTTCCTATCCTTTATTACCAAATTGAGACTACATCCTCATTGACGATTGAGCTTTTCCAAATTAATAACAAAACAAAACAAGGACACCACATGACTGGACACCAAAGCCATGTACTTTGATTTTCCTTGGAATGCTGCTAAATACAGTGGAAAGATCATCTCACAAACTAGAATTCTAAAATGTTTTTGACCTCAACTGACAATGCATTTTTTTTTCACAACATTGACCTGCTTTGTGTTGCAAGAACAGAAAAGCTAACTCCATTATTAATAACTCACAGTAGAGGCTGGAATTACTTACAGATTTGTATAAGTCATTGAACTGCTGGATAGCTCAGTAGTTTAGGCATCTCGTTGCAGAACGAGAAGTTGAGAGTTCGAAACCCCACTGTGCTTCCTTAACAGGGTCTGGACTCAATGATCCATAGGGACCCTTATACCTCTGCAGTTCATCATCATCATCATCATCATCATCATCATCATCATCATCATCATCATCATCATCATCATCATCATCATCATCATCATCATCATTGTTCATGACTTTTCAGCTTTTTTTATTTTGCACTGTATAAAAATGTAGGCTCCACGTAAAATCCTTCTGAAAAGTCTGCTAGTTTTGACCACATCTTATTAGACATATTGTGTTTCATTTCTAAGATCTTTTAGAATGTTAATTTATGATTGACTACCTTTATTCAATACCAGCTTGATTCTTTAAAAATGCACCAGTCTGTGGAAATTCTATAAAAACCAAAGAAAGAAAGAAAGTGCATTTGTGGAATTAACAAATTAATTCATTGAAATTTGCTTCCATTAACGGAATTAGAGCTAAAACAAAAACATTCTTGAAACCATATTGCTTTTGGATCTGCTTCCAACTCTTAGTCGATCAACCTGTCCATGGAATGTTGTTCTTGGATGGCTGCACATGGTAGTCAGGTTTACTGCTGAACCCTTAAAAGGTGCATTTAGAAACCAGAGGAGAATTCAATTACAATACTACAGTTATTGGCATACTCTCCTTTACACCAAAAATTACTTTCTCAATACATCTTCCCAACAACCAGGCTACTGTTTTAAAAATATCAGTAGCTACATGCATTAGACTAAGATGTCAAAAATAATTCACTTCTCAGTGAGAATTAGGAAAATATATTTTATCATAGGCTTATGATGTTAAAGCTTGTTTTATTTACCTAGCTAGAAAATGCCTAGTTTACAAGAAACCTTCCTATAAATTAGTGGCTCTATTATGCAGTATATGATTTCTCTTAAAATAAGTTTTTATTAGAGTGTACAAAAAAAGTAACAGCTACAAACAATTAGCATTTTCAGTATCAAGTGGCAGATGTTCTCATTAGGATAATATATTGCAAATTTTCCATTATTTGGAATACACTAGGCTTCAAAAGGCAAGTCATCTGTCAAACAGCCTTCACATAAAGCTGCTTTCTATACACAGGCTATTACAGGGCACTCTTCTGGAGAACTAGAAGCTATATTATTCACTAAATATCTACAGACATCTCAGTTTCCTCCAGAGAGAACGTGAGCGATCATGTGTAGCCTTAAAAAGCTCCCTGCAATTGAGTGTTCCCTATCAGATAACATATGAGGTAGAAGCCACACCATTAGTACAGAAATAATCTTCACGGATCAATTTGTTTGTGGAACCGCATCTTCTCACATGTGAACAATCTCTTCCATCCTTTAAGACTAACTCTCTTGCACAAATGAAGGCCTTTGAGCACAGCCCTGTCTGTACCACAAAATCCAAGGTGCATCTTGCTTCATTGCTTTGGAATATGGTCAAATCCACAGATCATGTGATCCATCTGTGGTTTCCATCCCCATCTAAATTTGCAATCTAAAAGTTTAGAGCTAACATTGACTCTCACTGGAAAACAGATGGTGTCAGATTTATTTTGTTTTGTTTATCTGAACCAGGCAGACATATAACTAGCCCATCATGGGGGTGGGGGGCTATGTCTGTCAACCTGCAGACAGAATAGGTGTAAGGTTTTTTTTTTCTACCATATGTCTTTAAAGCACGATTTGCTTTAAAAATGCTAATTACTGTTTTTATTTCTTAAGAGAAATCAGAAGACATTTGCAGGCATAGTGGACTCCTTTGCGTGAAACAGTTCTGCTGAGTATCAGATGAACAGGCTGAGGGATTTTTCGGAAATGGCAGCCTTTACATTTCAGACAGAGTCCAAAGGCAGGCAAATTAGAAGCACTAGCATCCCTACACAATTTCTGAATGACAGGACATGCAATTTATGGGGAAGAAAATTTGTGTGATTAAGGAAGAGGGGTGGGTTCTTTGTTTTATAAAAAAAAAATCCTGAAATCAATCTTTTAGATTCAAGAAAATTTTAATACCATGAGATGCTACGTTTTGCTGGTGAGGTGTTCCATAAATGGCCAGTGCATATTTAACACTCTTTGATTGCTGTTCAGCAGGGTATACTCAATCCTATCTGCTCTTTTAGAAAACAAAAGGAATCGTATGCCCAGAAGACATCCTTATAAATATGTAGTAAGGAATGTTATGAAAAGAGTAAGAAAAACTGTTCTTTAGCCAATGTATGTAGATCTACATAGCCTTTTAGAAACAAATGGGACAAAGACAAAAAAAAAAAAAACCACTGTTTGAATTCTTTGTCATAATTACCCATCTGAGTTTTTAAAAAACAAAAATGAATCCAGACCTTATTTTCAGATCTTCCATGTTCCTTCTGCAACACCACCACCTCTGATTGAGATCCATGCAAGGTCAAACGCTTGCTTATGTTTGTGATTTTTTAAAAGTGGTCTAATGAAGGTCTCAACCATTCCCCTTCTCTTCAAATTACTATTGTGAAGTCATTGCAGCTCCTGCTACAGAATTGTGTTGCTCTGCTTACAAGTGGATCCGAAGGTTGAAAGTGCAACATTCGTTACCATGGAGAATGCATACTTCTGAAATTATTTAGCAATTGTGTTAGAATGCTTCTTTATTCTACTCCCACCACAAAGAATACAGGAAAACAAGGCTTGAGATGACGGACCTTTGAGCTTCTTCTATACATCACAGCCAGATAAGAAAAGTAATCTGACTCACTCTTGAGAAAACAGCCAATTTGTCATATTGTTAGTTTGAAAACCAAATTTCAGTTTTAAAAAAAGGTTGTCATGCTTCCCAAAGTCTACAAGATTCTTTATCTGCTCTCTTTTACTGAACAGCCTTTTGCTGTGACTGTGAAGGACTACTGCTGTAACATCCAGATGAAAAACTAAGAACCACGGTATTATACAGTCTTTCATGTAATGCAAATTGGCCTGGAATATGATCATGAAAAATGAATATCAGCATCCATTATATATAAAGATCCACTAGAGTTGGCCCTGTATCCTATACTCTGGAAGTTGTTAGTCTTCTGTTTCTGTATATAAACTGCTTAACCAACTGGGGTGGCTTCCTTCTAAATCATTCTATAATCTACTGAGTCCTGTGCTTTAAATACCAAGAAGGGAGACTTTAACTTACATTTCTATCAAAAGCCATTCTCCCAAAGAGCAAGCTTGAGCAAGCAGACAAATCACCTGAACATGGACTTTGCCTGAAATAGAGTGTTTTTTTATTTCTCTTTAATCTCTAGTAATTATTTTCAAATTTCCATATATAAATATAAATTAGCATATGAATATTTTATGCTGTGTCTTCTTTGTACCTTTTTCGAGATATGTAAGTGGCTGGCCACCTTAGTTCTCCCAGATCTATATGTTGATTAAGTCTTATATGTACTTGATTGGATTCTACATTTTTGAGTCCTGCATAATAATGTGATTATCTACAGCACTCCATGTTGCTTGGCCTTTCCAGCATCACAATGTAATAAGAGTGTTTGCATGTATTTATTCAAGGTAAGCAACTTGGTAAAGGAGGGTATACGGAAATTCATCTTCCTAGCTGTTCAAGCTGTATGCGGAACACATCGTATAGAAACGGGATTAGATTCAAATGAAGGTGTGAAAATTAATGGGAGAAGAATCTATAACTAAAGTTACACAGATAATACATCTTACAGGCAGAAAGCTGCAATGTTTTGAGATGACTCCTGAATTACGTGTATTAAGGACCAGTGCTTTAAAAGTTATTTCTTTCACCTTAATGTTCTCCCACCCACCCAACATGGAAGAACATTATTACATCTTTAGATGTAAAAATCTCTATGGTCATCGTGATGGGTGGTTACTTTCTAGCTGCAGCTCTATGGTCATCATGGTAGGTGATTACTTTCTAACTGCAGCTCTATGTTCATCATGGTGGGTGGCTACTCTCTAGACCATTTCTTATGCCTATGGTCTTCAAATGGGCTGAATGATCTCCATCTCCTATTCTACATAACAAATCAATCATGCAAGGTAATTGTTTTTAAACAGCCAGGTGGCGAAACTGTTGCGGCTGCAGCTGGGGCTGGAGATCTGCAGTGGGTTTGGAAGCCTCTGCAAGGACGAGGGGCTTCCCAGCATGGAGATTCAAGCGGGGTGCTTGTCTTCCGAGTTTACTCTCCAGCCATGCTGCCCCAGGCCTCCCAAGAGCAGCATGGCTAGAGAGTAAACTGGGGCTGGAGCTCTATCAGGACTGCAGTATGTATGTTTGAATGTATTTTTTTCACACATACATACCTCTAAAACCAAGGTGCATCCTACGGCCCGGTGTGTCTTATGGGACAAAAAATATGGTATATCAAATTCCATTTGGTGCCTCTCTAGGAGGTTTGAGGTATCTGATCCACTTGAGAAGCCTACAATCTGTACATAGGCTTCCAAAATAAAAGGAAACCTAGAGATGGGGTTCTCTGTTCTAAATAATCTTCCAGGAAAAAGAACTGAAATCAGGACTTTTAAAGATTATGTATCCTAAAATAGAAGTCATATTTGTCCAAGTGATCTAAGTACTGGGTCTATTAACAAAAGAATATTGTCGGTTGCTATAGTACAGCTGTGGCTCCTTTTCAAAATACAAAACTGCACAGACACACATAAACACCAATTCAAACTATTCCTGGTCTGGTCAGTAAGAATCACAACTGCACTGCATGGGAAAAATATTATTCATAGTTTTGCAGGTGCATTCAAAATTTCAACCTAGTGAAACATGTTATGACCCATTTGCTTTCCCAAGAAATCACTATTTTGTGACAATTCAGTTTGCATCATGTACATCAGTGTTTCGGGCACTCCTGTAAAATAAATGATAACATCCATGAAAGATACTAGTGGAAAAATTCTGCTTGTACCTCTTTGCATATTATTTATGAGTGCTGGGAATTAGGGAGATGGCAATTATTCCAAAGGCAAAGATTAGAGATAATAAAGCTGATTTTTCACCCATGCTAGTCTAGAAACAGAATTTTGGTAATATTTCACACCTAGAGATACAAACCACACACACCTGTGTTCCGAATATTTGGAAATATATTTCTAGATGCATTCAAAATAGCATTCCAAGTGTTTTAATCATAGCACTATTGAACTGTAAATAAATGATAAACTGGAAAGCCGTATTGAAACTATGTAAGTAAATAAACTGTAGCATTTACCTGAGTAAACAAATGATAGCATTTTGTATCTTTTCTTCTTCCTTCAAGTTGTTTTGATAGAATATGTTGATCACTAGCTATGCTAATGCTATGTACTAGTCCTTATTGATCCTAGTAGTGCTGGGAGATTTTAGTCAGCAGCTAATGTTTCCTAATCTAGACTACTGTGTGTTCTCGAAGGCTTTCATGGCCGGGATCCAATAGTTGTTGTGAGTTTTTTGGGCTGTTTGGCTGTGTTCCGGAAGTTCTTCCTGATGTTTCGCCAGACTGTGTGGCTGGCATCATCAGAGGGCAAGAAGCTCTGAGAACTACGAGTTCTCTCTGTGCTCTCAGTTATAAAGTAAGTGAGACTACTGCCTTCTGCCTAGTGCAGCATCTCAAATTATCTCCATATATTTTAATTATGACATCTGCCCAGTCAATGAGGTTCTTCCACCATACATTTCAGACAGACCAACATTCTCATCAGGACTTCATTTTCGCAACAATGGAGGATTAATACCGCTATGAGGCAGGAGAGCAGTTACTCCTTCCTGCAGTTCCATACCAGAGCCATATCTGAATATCTGCTGTTTCTCACCAATGGCATCACAGCACGATGGGGACCAGAAGAATTAAAATCCTCTTTATCTTTTTGTCCCTATCCATCTCCCTGTCTTCCAATTCCCTACCTTTTTATCACCATAACCAAGGGGTCTTGTTATTATAAAGGCTTGCACATTATTTTGTGTCTATTCCTTCTTGTGTTGTGTGTTGTGTCATTATAGTTGTGACCAACTCTTCATGACCCCATGCCCATGGAGTTTTCTTGGCAGGAATACTGGAGTGGTTTGCCAGTTCCTACTTCAGGTGCCTACAGCATCTGGTATTCTCTGGTGGTCTCCCATCCAGGTACTAACCAGGGCCGACACTGCTTAGCTTCCAAAATCAGGTGAGATTGGATTTCCTTAGAGCATCTAAGCAGCTCTATTCCTTCTTAAACTTGGCCTAATAAAGAGAACTTCCAATATGGAATTTGGATGTTGGACTTTTTTGTCAATAAGCAATGGTATTCTATAGAAATAACACACTTGGGCAAATCCTTATATTCAGAATTAATTTGTACAAACAGTCATTTATAATAAACACATACGGAGAAATAGCTGTGTGTGAAGCCTCCATATTTAGATCCAGTATGCTTCTGAATGCAGATGTTAAACAGATTTAAATCTTTAGATGAGGTCATTTGCTAGAAGGAGATGTATTCCTTGAATTAAACCATATTATAACAATTTTGTCACTGGGTGACATCAACAGACATCTTTTATCCTTTGCCTTTGAATTACACATGAATGACCCGATTTAACAGAAAACTAGTGAAGTCCCTTGAGATTGATAGCCATGAAAATATTCTGAGGAGGAAAGGTGTGTCATTATCCCCAGGCTGTGCTCACTAGACTGTAATTAGAGGGACTATTTATTCTTTTCACAGATGGGGCTCTTGGATTATTTCCAATCTATATGGTTCCTATTCTAGGAAGATGGCTATGATACTTTGTTTGAAACATTTTAGTGTTTTCTCTGTATCCTCCTTTTGTTTCCACCTTTGTTCTACTAGTACTATTAACCGTCATAAAAGTACAGAGCATGTGCTACTTATTAATGTAACATAGAATTGCAATTTAAGTTTTTTATTGGGAATTTACTAGTACAGTCCTCCCCCACCATTTCACGGTTCAGGTACTGAGGTCCAGGTACTGCGGTCCCACTCCATCGCGGGATCGCAGTACCTGCACCTCGGAGCCACGTGGGAGAGCAGTGGGAGTGATCGGGTCACTCCCTGCCACCCCTCCGCGCTCCTCCGAGAAGCCTCGGGGCCGTGCGGGGGCGATCAGGTCCCTCTGCGCTGCCCCTCCGCACTCCTCCAAGAAGCCTCGAGGCTGTGCGGGGACGGTGGGGGGTGATTGCACCATCCCAGACTTCTCGGACAGGCGTGCGATCACACACACCCACGCCGCCCCAGGCCCCACCCCACCCCGCTTCTGCATATCACAGATTTTCATGTATCGCGGGTGGGGAGGGTCCCTAACCCTCACGATTGGCGAGGGGTTACTGTACCATAATGTTTACTAGAATCATTAAAAAGTCTAGTTAGTAATTCTCATTATGTCATGTGATAAATTTTTTAAGCCTTACATTTTGATATACAGTAGTACCTTGGTTTACCAGTGTTTTGCCAGACCAGCAGCCATTTCTGATTAATTTTGCTTTGATCAACAAGCAATGTCTTGCAATATGAGCACTGGAGCAGATCACATGATCACAAGTAAGCCAATTGTGGCGCTCTCTCTCTCTCCCTGCTAGATTGTGGATGATTGTCTGGAATGTTCCATTTCAGACAAGCCTCAAAAGCAAAGGGAAGAGTGAGAAACAGAGGAGTCCCTTGCACCAGCCAGGAACGTTTCCAAAGGGGAGTGTGGGTTAGGGATTTGTTTTATTTTTCTTTATTTTTACATTTTTCTTTAATTTGTTTTCAACATCCTTTCCTATTTTTCAAACAATTTCTAGTCATTGGGGCAGCTGTCATGTGGGCATAGGGTTACAAATTGCACTTTATTATTGTCTCGTTAAAAACAGAGTAAAAACCAGTTGTTAATCCAAAGCAGAGCAGATTCTGCAGCTAAGGACCTAAGCCATGGTGTGGATGTTGATTTCTACCCAAATTATTTTGTGAGTTTTGGCTTTTTGGGTATACACTATGTGTTATATGGGTCCCCAAAACGAATCATCAGAGTTTCCATTATTTCTTATGGAGAAGTTTTCTTTAATATACAAGTGCTTTGGTTTACAAGCCTGTTTCCAGAATGAATTATGCTTGTAAACCAAGGTATTACTGTAATTAGAAACTGTGGTTATAAATTCAACTCTGTTTAATATGTTTAGTATGTTTGATGTCTGTGATACAAGGGAGATCATTAAACTTGGACCTAAAGTACTGTGGTCAGGATAAAGAGGCAAAAGGAGAAATTAAAAAGCACACCAAGCTTATTTTAATGTCTTTGGAAACAATTATTCAGGTTTTGCTTGGAAACTTTTTAAAAATCAGCAGATCTAAGACCAGAATTATTGCCGGGCCAGGTTGAAAGAAAGAGGCGACACACGTTTCGCTTGGGTTAAATAAGGGCCACAACTTTATTAACTACAGTAACAAATTTAAATTACTTATCAATGAATAATAACTTTAGGAGGGCCTGAGCCGTAGCGCATCATCAAAATGTTAACAACAAATTGATTAGGTCCCGTTACTCCACCAATTTCCTGCGGCCCGTTGAACTGCTGCAGTGAGGATGCCAACGAGATCTTTTGGCATCAACGCTTGATTAAAGGTTGGCAGCCCTCCTAGGGTTTTGGGTTATTATTATTATTTGCTCCCTAACTAAATCCTATTGGGTTATTAATGGAAGGCTGCTGACGACGTGAAGATGTAATTAGATTCGGGACCTAAATGGTTAACTTTTTATGCGCTACCCGCCAGTTGTGACCAGGGTTATTACCTACAACACCCACCGCCAATATGTGAATGGTGGGATGGGCGAAAAAACACCACCGCTCAAGGCCAATCAGAGAAATGGTCAAAAATTCCCATCCGGCCCCGAAGCGACCAGCAAAGCATCACCAGCACATGATAAACCGTGGCGGGAGGGCGGGGAAACCGTCGATTGTGGAGGCAGGCTGAGGGGAGCGCGCCGAGAACTTATAAAGGGTGCGCTCCCCGGGCGTAGGCTACGCTAATGGCGTAACCAATAGCCGCCTCCTTCAACCGGCCGGCAAAGACGCCCCTGCGCGGCACGAGGCCGGGCGGAGCAGCTATTATGTCTAGTCAAACATAATTGGTTTGCAACCCTTATCCAAAGATTAAGGGGAAAAGAGGGTTTATCCAGCAGAACCAAAGCAGAAGGCATAATCAGGAAAAAGTGGGGTTGTGACCAAAGAGTCAATTTGTCTAAGCCATCACTTAGTCACTTGATATTATGTAGCCATTTTGCAATCCTCTATGCATTGCACCATGTTTGTCAAGAGTGACATTGTTCGTACCTCAGTATTTTCCCTTATGTGATTCTGTTTTTGTAATTTATGTAGATAACCTCTGCTCAAATAGGCCAGGGTGCAGACCTTGAAAGAGTTAATTTAAATTCAAATATCAAGGCCAGAATGATTAATGTACTGTATATAATTTCAGTGACTGTATTCTTTTGGCGATTAACATTAGGTCCCTGATTGCCCTCAGGTTCTCTTTGTTTGTATATTATACATTCTGAGAGATGATACATCTCAGTTTAAATTTAGCAGAAAAATACATTGCTGCTGCATCTGCTTTCCACCTCCTACAACAAAATGCTTGTGAGGAGAGGAAAAAAACCAAATCCTAGCTGAATGGAGAGAAAAAGATCCCAATTATCAAATCTAATATAATCCTTCTCGAGAACCATAAAATGGTGTACATAATTAAAGTGCTTTGAGCAAAGCAAAAAGACCTTTAATATGAAATATTATTTATAAAGCAAATTATATAGTGGCTCAGAATGTCAGCTGTGAAACTGATGGCCTCTAGTTCAACGCTCAGCTTCTTCATTAAATTGCTAGGCAACCTGGGCAAGCCAGCATCTTTTTCTTTCCGCCTTATCCCCCTTCCCCAAGCAACGGAGGAACTTTTGCAGCAACTGCAAGCATAATATATGCAAAGGGATTTAAAACTGTCCCATTGAAGATGTTGGGGGTTATTATTTGTTTGTTTGTTTGTTTGTTTGTTTGTTTCATTTCTATACCACCCATCTTCCATCAGCAACTCTAGGCGGTTTACAAGTTAAAAACATCAATATGAGCAAAAAAAGAGGGGGGATACCCTCAGCAAGATGCAACAGGGGACATAGGGGAAAAAAGGAAAAAAGTGAGAGCAAAATTAAATTAAATTAAATTAAATTAAATTAAATTAAAGGTCTCCATATGCCTCCCTAAAAAGCATAGTTTTCAAAGCCTTTTTTGAAGGCGGGCAGGGACTGTGCAAGGTGCAGCTCACTCGGAAGATGATTCCACAAAAAGGGCCCACAACAGAGAAGGCGCGGTTGCGCGTAGCTGACATCCGCACCTCCCTAGGAGTGGCCACCCTGAGTGAGTGTGCCTGCAACATTCGAGTGGGCCTGGCCTCAGTTGACCTCAGGAAGATACGCTCTGACAGGTATTCAGGACTGAAGCCGTGGAACCAAATTATATAGTGACTGAAATTATAGGATGATGACTGAAAGCTTGTACTGCAAAAGTTTTTGTCAAACAAATTAATCCAGTACCAGCACCAGGTCTGGGAGCCTTAGAGAGAATTTGTAAAAATTAAGATTAATTTGGGATTCATTTTCCAGAGTCCTCCAAGGGAGTTATACTCTAAAGGACAACTTCTCTGAGCTATGACTTTAAGTAATATACAGTACAGTGGTACCTTTAGATACGAACGCCCCTAGATATGAAAAACTCGAGATGTGAAGGGAAGTCCGTCCAGTGCACAATGCACCCTGGGAATGGAAGTCTTCCAAAAAAAAACACCCACAAATACTCAAGATATGAAAATTCCCTATGGGAAAATTCAATATACAAAAATTTCGCACAAGACTTCAATTCCCAGGGTGCATTGTGCCCCATTCAGATCCATGATACGAACATTTTCATGACACAAAGCATCTCAAGGAATGAATTAAATTAGGTTCATATTTAGAGGTACCACTGTATCAGCATCCTGCCTATTCCTCACCGCTATTACCAGCTGTCACTAGTGCTGCTCGCCATTGCCTGCTTCCTTCCTGAATTGTGAGACAGTGAGTGAGGAAGCTGGGCAAACGAGGCATCACTGCTCCTTTTCTGAGACCACCATATTCATAGTTCATCTTTTTAGACCACAGGAAGAGGAAAGTAAAGTGAGTGGTACCAGAAATTAGACCAATTACAGTACACTATCGAAATGTGAATCTTGACAGGTGCCCAGCATGGCAAAATACAATGCTAAGCCTTCCAAGAGAGTCTTATTAATATCATTATTTATTTATTCGATTTATATACCACCCATCTGGCAGAAATGCACTCTGGGCAGTTTACAACATAAAATCACAGGAGCTGATATAATGTACTAGAAAAACGCACATCAATGGCAAAGTGGTGTTGGCTGTAGAAAGAACAGACAACTGCAGTTGATACCTGTTCAACATCGATAGGATATGAAGGGATTGTGGGATAATACATTAGAGGCATGGGACTGGGGACAAAGTAAATCAGTAGTACAATTCATGATTTATCTTCATGCTTCCACATGATTCAAGTAAGAAAGATCAATCTCAGCCATCCGTATGTATTTAAGTCATGCTGGTCCTTGGTAAGTTGCTGCCTGAGAAACAGAAACAACTGGCATGCTACACCTGAAGCCAAGATGGGTGAAGCTAGGTCTCCAGTTCTAGACCATCTACCTCAATTGAAATCAGTGGAGGTTAGGTTATTTACACTATCTGGTCACAGTTAATTTCAGTTGGTTTGGTCTAGTTGGAATGTGTACTATTCTAGATAGTTAGGTTTATCTAGGTACCCAATACAGAAATTCCACAATCATGTTCATAATAAACTGGTGGGGCATAGTGGAGGCCTGGGTTTAAGCCCCTGTTTTCTCATAGAAGCTCACTAGGGAATGGAACTGATAAATTGGTAAAAGCACTGTTTAAGTATCACACTTACCTGGAAAGTTCAATTAGTATTACTACGAGTTGGTTCCAACCTGAGGGCATATAACAGACACAGTAATAAATCGGATTACTAAGAATTTCCTGCCCTGCTTTGTAAGACTGGCCCATTTTGTCAAATGGCAAGACCAGTCTGACTTAAATTTGTCCTGAATGTATATTTGCAGCATATTTGTATGTTGTATCTCCTGTTTACAGAACTCTAGACTGCAGACTGAATAAATGCTCATACAGTTTCACAAGCACATAATCCCACAGTCCAGTGAAAATGCACACATTCATTCTTGAAACAGTTATAAATTTCTGTTATACCATACGAAAGCCTATAATCAGTAGTTTTCGGTCTGAGCAATTTTTCTACCCATGTAAAGCACTATGAAAATGTTCTGCTACACAAATCAATCCCCTCTGTGTTTGCAACAGTTTTTTCGAGTACAAAAATACATGAAAGAGAGAATTTGTTTTAGCTGGAGTTCTGAAATCTGTTTACAGGGAAACAGTGAGACTCCACGTTGTGTACAAAGATTTTTCCACTTTTGTCTGAAAGCCACAGTTGCATTAGATTCCCTGAGACAATCTGACTGTTGGCAGCAATTGAGGGCTAATATAATATAAAGTCAATAGCCTTCTTAGAAAAGAATGTCCTTGGCTTAGGAAGCAAAAGTTGTCATGGAAGAACAAGCCAAGGATTGTAAAAATTAAAGCCTGTAGATTGAGGAATTAAGCTCTCTCCTCCAACACAGCTGAGGATGGAACTTCTCAACTTTGAAAGGAAATGAATGAAGAAACAAAAAAACTAAATTCAAGGCATTTTTGTCACTCATACAATATCAGATATCTATCTCAATGAAAGAGAGTATCTGGGCCAAAAGTGCAAAGCAGCAGTGTTGCTCTGTGATCAGTTGTAAACAGTGAGAACACCGATCAGACTCCCATTACTGTTTCCAGAACCAATTTAGCTACTTGCAGACAACTGATGAGGTGCTGTGATGCATCTCCACTGCCTATAGCAGTGGTGGCGAACTTTTGACACTCCAGGTGTTTTAGACTACAACTCCCAGAATTCCAAGCCTTTACTGCCAACCACAAAGGACTGTGGGAGTTGTAGTCCAAAACATCTGGAGTGCTGAAGGTTTGCCAGATGTTTACTGCCAACCACAAAGGACTGTGGGAGTTGTAGTCCAAAACATCTGGAGTGCTGAAGGTTTGCCACCACTGGCCTATAGGCTTCTATATTGTCATAACCACTGTTCTACTGAAATGTTACTTTGTGACCATTTAGTAATATTCAAAGTCAACCAATTTACAGCTCAAATCTACCATGTAAGATCAGCATGATTAAAGTTTTCAGTTGAATGACTAGTAGGTTGTGCAATCCTGATTCTTTGGCCTATTCCAGCCTACACTAGAAGCATTCTTTGCAGCTGTAGAATCCACCTCACATTTTGAAGCTAGCTGGTAGATGGACCTGGTCTCTGCCATTACACAGCACTCCATCAGCTGCTGCTGATCCTGAAATTTACTGAAATTAAATTGTAATTACAATTTCTATGTCTATAAGCAGGTCCATTGCTGTGATGACCAACTACTATAGACAACACAACTCCATGACCCCAGCTATATTATTTAATAATATTTTCATCTGAAACAGTAAATACTTTCTCGTGTGAATTCTTTTCCAATGTAGCAAACTGTAGATCTCTCTTTACCCCCCCCCCCAAGGCCCGGAAATAAAGAGGCAAGACCAGTTCAGCTTTTGGGATAAATTGGATGACAATTTTATTTATAACATATTTAACATGCCTGTAACCTGTTAAGGGGAACTGCCACATAGTGCAAGCAGGTAATGCCCAGGGAAATAATTCCCTACCAACCAGTATGTATTCAGGGAGATTCACCCCTGGAAATATGTTGCCCACCTGTTCAGCATCATGCAAAGTTGGGTGAACCTGCCAGCCCATCACATCATGGGGAGCTTGAAACATATCAGGCTTTGTGTAATGTAATGCTGATTTCAAAGATGGCATATGTGGTCAAAAGATAACAGAAAGAACTCAATAGCAAGCAAAAACAGACCAGTTCACATCTCATTTCCTGTAGTGGATGTAACCTAATCCCAAAATTGATTACAGCACATCCAACCCCAAATAAAAGTTCCTGACAAGGGCTCTTCTCCCTCTCACAAAATACCAGATCTAGGGGACATACACTCAAATTGAAGGCTGGGAGAGTAAGAACAGACAAAAGAAAATGTTTTTTAACCCTGCGTGTTAAGTCTGTGGAACTCCCTGCCACAGGATGTGGTGATGGCATCTGGCTGGATGCCTTCAAAAGGGAATTGGACATATTCCTGGAGGAAAAGTCAATCACAGGTTATAAACCATGATGTAGATGTGTAATCTCCAGGCTTAAAACAGGGGAACTTCAAGGACCAGATACAGGGGAATGGTATCAGGAGACAGATATCTAGTGAAATCAATATTCAGAGACAAACTGGAGTACCAACTCACAGACTTGACAATTAGAGTACTTCACTGGCCTTCAAGTGGGTATAAACATGAGGGTACTTAAAGGTGAGAACATCAAAGGCTCGCCTAGCCCAGCATTCTGTTCACATGATGGACCTCCAATTGCCCATGGAAACATTATGAGCAGGACACAAGATTAACTGTATAACCCTCCCTCCTACATTCACCAACAACAGGTATACTGAGGCATACTGTCCCTGATAACTGGATTTGATATCAAGCCACACTAGTAGATACAAATTGTTGTAGCCTCCATGAACTTTTCTAACCTCTTTCAAAGCTACATAAGTTGGAAGCTATCACAATCTCTTGAAGAACTGAAATAACTACCTTAAATCTTTCCTTTTTTTCAGTTTTGAATCTCCCACCGGCATTTGGAAACATATCCTAGCATTGTGATAGGGTGGGCAAAGCTTCTCCCTATTTATTTATTTTATTTTATTTTATTTTATTTATATACCACCCCCTCTTCCGTATCGGAACTCAGGGCGGTGTACAGTTTAAAATCAGAGCATAAAATTAGAGGCATCAATAAAAATGGGAGGGTACAATACCCTCCACACAGAATGGCATGGGCGGCCACAGGAAAAATAAAAAATAAAAAAATAACTTGATTCAGAGGATTCATAATTCTATACAGTCTTGCCTGTATTACATATCTGTCCTCCCTTAATTTTTTTTTCTTGAGGTGGCATTGTACTGCTGCAACAAGGGCTCAGCCAACTTGTCTCTCTCCACTGTAATTAAGTCACTGGATCAAAATATAAAGTGATTGTAGAAAAAGCTTATCATCATAGATCTCCTTGGTCCAGACAGAACTTTCCATGAGTTTTATTAGGAAATGACAATCAGTTGAATTTTTTTTTCATGTAAACAATCTATCAGCAACTGTTATGTGGAAACAATGAACAGCAAACTAAATTGATTTTGGATTTCAGATTCTAGAAAGCTAGCTTCTAAAATAGAGGGGAAGAACCATTTGTCCTCTAGATATTATCAGGCTCCAACTCACATCAACTTCAGCTAATGTTGCCAAAAGTGAGGTATATTGGGAGCTGTAGTCTAACAACAGCTGGAGATGTCTATTCCAAAACATTAGCTGGACCATGACCATAGAAGAAAGGACTTTTCTTAGCTTCAAGCTTCTTCCCAAGCCGTGTGAGTTCTATAGCTCCACCAGCGACAAGATAAACAGAAGCTGACTTACACTTCTTTGCATATATTGCATAGGATGGAAATAAGTACATTAATCCATGAAGCACTTTTAAAATATGACTTAAAATATTTTAAAACTGAAGGAACATTTTAGGGCATTTTTAGTTTGCCACTTTGTAACCCAGCTGTACACTCCTAGAGAACCCACTTAAATTGCTAGAGAAATTTTCTTTTTAAAGGCTATCCTATCTGTTACTTGCAGTTGGATACTAAAAGTTATCAGATGTTTCAGTCTTTTGATATTAAATTATGCTTGTGAGTTTGTCCCCAATGAGCAGCTCCCCAATGTTGGGTTCCCCTTTGCAGAACATGTTGTGTTCACCACATTGCCCTATGTTCCAGGAAAATATATGTTGTTTATACTTTATACTTTGAACTGTTGCCTTCTGGCAGAAGATATAGAACAATTAAAACTCGGACCACACGTCTTCTGAACAGTTTTTATCCCAGAGCTATAATTGCACTTAATAATGAACTCAAGAACCACCAGTAGTGAGCACTTGGACAGGATTACCTAGCCTGTTGTGTAGATGTTTGTGTTTTTAAGGGGGAGGGGTTGGTGGGTGGGGGAATGTTTAGGGATTTTTATGTGTGTGTGTTGAAGGGTTTTTTATTTTTATTTTTTTAATGTGTGTGAGAGTGTTTGAAGATTTGTGTGTGTGCGTGTTGAATCTGGTCTCTGGGTGTCTGAATTTCGTTGTATGTGTATACTGTGTATATACACACAATGACAATAAATTATTATTATTATTATTATATTGTCATTGCAGTAATTCCTCCTGCAGAAAAAAACCTGATATATAATGTGTGTTACTTTCAATGTAAACATAATAATTACTGGCACAAATCCTGTTGTGCAATAACACAAAGGTATAACTTGCACTGGTGAATTGCCATCAGTTAATAAATCTCTGTATGCATTATCTGTTTCATTTATTAGTCAATTTCTTAGCAGTGGTTTGCTACTAAAAATTATGGCTTCTGCATAACTCTGTGACAGCATTTTGGCCAATATAGTAAATAAAAGAAACCCAACATGTGACATTTGGTGGTGCACTGAACTGCATTTGATTTCTTAAAGAAAATGAAATAATGCATATTTAAAATGGATTTTAACTTCTGGGAGTTCTCTAACAGCTAGTTGGGGGGAGTGTCCACCTCCAACCAAAACAGAGAAAAGAGGAAAATCTTTACACATAGATGTAATGAAAATCACTCAAAAATTGATCACAGCTGTTTCAGACAGCAAATTATATAGGAACTGCTGTTTGAAAATCTGCAGTTAGAGAGGAGGCAAACTCTATATCTGAGAGCATCACAGCATAGCTTCATCATCAAAGACTAGAGAAAAGAGGTTGAATGATGTCCCTAAAGGCCTGTTTATATAAGAAAACATATATTACCTTAAAAATAATAGAAAAATATATGCATTCTATAAATTGGGTTTTTTTCTCAGTTACAGAGGGGAAGATCTACTTAAAGTTTATTTGTACTACAGAACAAAACAGCAGCATCTCCAATATCTAGATTATTTACAGCAAACTCCATAACTTTCTGAATTCAAACATCTGTGTTATATAAACATGTGATGTAAATAATGTTATGTGATGTGTTTGAAACAATGGGCTGCAATCCACGAAATGTTATGCTTAAGTAAATGTGCTAATCCGAAAGGTTTCACAGCATCTTCGGTTTTGTTTTATTTAGGTTTGGTTTATTTATTTATTTATTTATTTATTTATTTATTTATTTATTTATTTATTTATTACACTTGTATCCTGCACATCTTCCGGATCGGAACTCTGGGCAGCTAACAATACAGAACAATAAAAGACAACCACAAATTACAATTAGTAACACATCAGTTACAAAGCTGTGGCCTATTTGTCTGTGATCCCTCTAATAGCTAGCATCCTATGTCTCAATGTGCCTCCGTAAATTTTGTACCAATATAATTGATTCATCTCCAAGGCATCTGCGGCAATGTGCTAACAAAGGTTTCCAATCCGAGATTTACAAGACTAATGCCTACCCTGTTGGACTGCATAGCTCAGAGTGCTGGGCAGCAACCATGGGTGTGGAGACCCACCTCCATGCCATGGAAATGTGTATCCTCCATTGGGTATTAAGTATCTCCCTACCTGGCCGCATCACTAATAACACTACATGACAGCAACTACATGTGTTATCAATAACACAGAAGATGAGAGAGACCCTGCTCTCCTGGTATGGACATGTCCTCAGAGTAGCACCTTCCATAGTTGCTCAAACTGCTTATCACCTGAAAATTGATGGCAGTAGCCATGTGGGCAACTAAAACAAAAATGGCAGGACAGTGCGAATAAGGGCATGCAAATTATCAAGCCTGGACTCTGAGGACATGATCAAATGAAAAAAAATGGTGTTTTGGGATCCAAAAAGCAGAAAGTAATTGATTCAACATACATTAACATCATTTCCCATATAGTAATACCTTGGGTCTCTAGCATAATCTATTCTAGAAACATGCTTGTAAACCAAAGTGCTCATATACTATATCAAATGTCTTTGTTGTAGTTTTGGAGGGTGAAGACTGGGAGACCTGAGATGTTCTACTATGTCATTTATGTAAAAATTGAACAATGTATTACTGTATATCTTATGTTTCCAGAATGGCACAAGCTGCACTGATCCCTCTGACAGTCCTGCCAGAGTATTTTGAGATGTGTTGGCTTTAAGCAATTAAAGAAAAATGACACTCCTTTAAGAAGCAGAGGATACAACTGTCACACTAATAATCCTCAGTAGTGAACCAGTAAAGAGGTTGGGTGGTATCAGAGGTAATTTTCAGTGACATTAAAATATGGCCAATTCAGTGGGCCATAATGTTGACTAGTTTTAGTATGAATGGGCTTATTATGCTTACTTTAATGTTTGCATAAAAGATTTATTGTAGTCCAGTAGATCCCTTCATATGTCAATTACTATTGTGCATGGGAAATCTGACTAACAAGTCTAAACTGTTCACATTTCCCTATAACTGCAAATATTTTGTTAAATAGCCTCTTCTATATATAGAATAGCAGTTCAATAATGTACCATTTTTTAAAAAATATCTCAGCCACTTGTTTTGCGAAAGTTGCCATGGATTTCCAACTTCTTCATCACTGATATAAAAAGTCCTTTTTAATTTAATCAGAAACAAAGAGAGTCTTAATATCTGGTTGATAAATCACAAGCATTTTCCCATCTTTGCTGCTGTCTGAAATTTACTTTGATTGCTAGGGTACAGTCTCAACAGGGAGGTCAAGCACTTCTGAGCCATATTTGATTGAACCACGGTTCTGGTGAATTCTATATGTCCCCATATCTTTTGTTCAAAAATGTTTATGGCAACAAGCAATGAAAGCAGCAGCTGGATAATTTCCTTTTACAATAGCATTAGGTTTATTTATGAGAAACGAGAATGCTGTATGCAATAATCTGTGTTGCAGAATTTATTGATATCTACAATATATAGGATAGGAAATGTAGACCCTTCAGATATTAGACTTTATCCACCATCAGTGCTTTCCAACATAGCAAATGGTAAGTGATAGTGGATGTGGATGTTCATCAACATCTGGAGGACCCACACAATCATTATCCCAGATGTACATGACTAGAAGGCAAGAAGGCCTGAGGAGAGGCCATTAAGTAATGTAGAAGAAAAGTGACAACTAATATAGCAGCATATAGCAGGAACATGAAGCATATTTTAGAGTGGATATCTAGGCCATAGAATGGAAAATAAAAATAATTATTAATTGGTTGTGCATTTTCTAATGATAAAATTCTACATGTATTTATCCAGAAGTGTGTTCAGTTAAAATTAAAAGACGAAATTGCAAGAACACAAGCACAGCAATGCATATCTCATGAATAAATATAAAATGTATTCTTTCAAAACCACCTGAGTTTCATATTGAGAGAAGCTTATATAACCATTGTAAAATATGAGTCAACAACAACAACCCTAAATCCAGAAGCACCAAAGGTGGCCCATGAGTAATGCCAAGAATCAAATGAGGCTGTACCAATCTAATTCCAAATATAAATGCATAGTTCTCATTATTCATATGATGAATGAACCTAATTTGAATTCTATTCTATATTCTTAGGAAGTGGACAGCACAGAGTGCTTTGCTATTGATGTTCCTTAATGATTTATAAAGAAAGATTTTTAAAAATGGTAGCTAGGCAACTTATATTGCATCTCAGTCCTGACTGTTACAATTCTGTAATTTGGAGGACCAAACAAGGAGGCACAGAAATCAACATATTTTTTTCGAAAAGACTGCCTGCCATTTTTCTTGCATCCTAAAAGTCAACAGAACAAATAGGTAAGCAGGAGGGCTAGTGCCAGTACAGATCCACCAGTAATTGCATTTAAATAGTCAGTCTATAATATGCTCAAAGTACATTGCACTATCTTATTAAAATAGGCCTCTCTTCAAATTATTAAATTTATGTGGTTCCTTCAATCCAGATATACTGTACAACCAACCACTTGGTTATCTTTTTGCTACTGAAATAATAGGTCAAATACTCATGATTATTAAAGTGTCAAAATACACCATCTCTGCATAAATACTTTCTGTATATATTCAGCGATCAACACACAAATGCCTAGCAAAGTGACAAGATACAAAATCAATTAAGGTTCTCTCTGGAGAACATAAAACGTTTAATTTCCTATACAAATATACTGTAGAATATGTAATCCAAAAGGGAATTCCATCAGGAAAGACTAACTGGACAGCAACATAATTAATATAAACAAAACATCTATAACCTTCTCTCACCAAATAAACCATAAAATTGCTGGAAGCATGTGATGTGTGATGAAACCTTCTCAGGGCTTAAGCACTATTGAAATACTTTACTAACCTTTACACCAAACATGGGTTTACAGTGTCTGTGGAGAAACAGTGGGAGGGGAAAGAAAATAATCTGCAGACTGAAAAGTTGAATTAATTAAGGCTTTTCATATTATGCATTAAGACACTTAACACCCTACAAGGAAGTATTTTTCTTTCTTTCATCTATATTCTCATTAAAATCTTAGAAGAACATAAATGTAACTTCTTTTAGGCATTTCCTACACATAAATGCTTGTGGTAGCATGAAAGATTGCTTTTAACATGCTTACTTATAGGCACTGTTTTGTTTCCAGTCTAATGTTTTAGGTCTTAGGACAAGCATGTCCAAATTTTGGGCCCCCTGATGTTCTGGACCACAACTCCCAGAATTCTAAACTTAGATGGCTAATGGCAAAGGACTGTGGGAGTTGCTGTCCAAATCATCTGAAGGGCCGAAGTTTGGGCATGCCTGTCTTAGAACATGTAACAGCCCAATGAGTTTATGGTGTATGAAAAACTATCTTCTCACCAGTCTCCTTCTTCAGACCCTCTGTTCTCACACATGATATATTCGTTTTCTTACTCAGTATTCAACATGGAGAAAATGCATGGTGTCTCAGCATCAGGCACTTGGGCTGAAAGCACTGTTGCTAAACACAAGGTTTGTAAATGGAAAAACAACAGCCATCCAGGAACTAATCCTGAATAAGGCAAGCTGGCCTGATGTGCATTAGAGACTTGGTTGCATGAATCTAGAGGTGCTAATTTCACTCAGCTATGTCCATTAGGTTTCTCTTGTGGCAGGCCAGACTTGGGAACTGGGGAGGTGGAGTTGCAGGCTCTATCATGATTCCAGCTGTCTTCCCAATCAGGTGTCACACCCCCGTTTTCTGGGTTTGAATGTGTATATCTAAAAGTGGGAGCACAGGACAGAATTAGAATTCTTCTAAAGAAACAGCACAATTTCCCTTCCTGAACTAGCTGAGCTGGGTTGTGTAGTCCTTTTAGCTGGTTGTGCTGGAGGCCCTCAAAGTTCACTGCCTGCCTGCAGATTCTGGATCTTGTTATGCAGAGTGAATGTTGCCCAGGCATTTATAGTTTGTACATGTTCTAGGCCAGTGGTGGCAAACCTTTGGCACTCCAGATGTTTTGGACCACAACTCCCAGAATTTCAAGCCTGCAATGCCAATGACAAAGGACTGTTGGGGTTGTGGTCCAAAACATCTGGAGTGCTGAAGGTTTGCCACCACTATATCTTGACATTTTACCCATGCTATTCAGAAATAGGCCTTCCAGGGCCTCTTTATGCCACAGCTTGACTGGATTTTTTGGTGTGTTTCCCCCCCAAAAAATAATAACTTGTGCAGTTTCTTACCCAAGGAAGTTATTGCATTCTATGAAAGCCCATGAAAATGTAAATTTCTTATTTTTAAACAACCACAACACTTTCTTTTTCAGTTTCATTACACTGTTCCAGAGATGCTAGGGAAAGTAATTTTGCCCAAGCTATCCTATTCCTATCTTCCATAATTCTAGCCAATAAGAGGAAATTATTATGTGCAATGCATGAAAATGTAAGCCTTTGGTTTCTAATTGGATACAGTTTAGTTCAAGGAAATGATATGGTGTGGAATAATATTATCCAAGTGCAGAAATGTTTTATCATAACCAGAAAGGAAGCTTTCAAGATCATTATGTATTAATCACTGGAGCCATGTGAAATTACGTTCTGAGCAAGAAGAAACCTCTTTATGGCATGTTTCAGTCTGGACTTTATAGCTTTATCTGCAAGAGATTTTTACTGGGCAAACTTGCCCTGCACCTGAAAACAGAGATATATATTTTGTTAACCTTTTGTCTGAAATTAATAATTGATTTTAAAATATAAAGACATTCTATTCAAGCTAGGATACTGATCATTCTAGAAGGGATGCAATTTTGATATTCTCCAAGAGAAAACAAGGAAGAAACGAAGGGAAAAATATCAACTAAAGTGATTGATTTATAATTAAACTGAAACCATACTGAAACAAACACATAAGCCTAAATTTTACTTCTGATTAGGAAACTTTTCCACTTAGGTTTAAGCAAAGAAAGCACTGTTATCAGTACACTGTTATCAGTACACACTTGCCAACGTTTCAAATTTCTCATACTGTATATTTCTTCTTCCACACAATTAAAGAGCAGATACAGAACTATATGGCAGGTTGAAGAAGCAACAGCAAAGACATATTTTGTAAAAATTTACAAAATATATGGGCAGGGGGAACGAGTAAGAAAATGAAATGGGGATGAGAAAAATTATCTTTCAGCAGTTTTTCAACCTTTGGGTAGGCGTCACCATAGTTGTTTTGAGTTGCAATTATTTTTATATTAATCATCTTAATTATATTATTATTATTTTTTAAAAACTTCCTTATGCTTAGGTGGAATCCTTTTCCTTAGCAAAATATTTACTCATACACTTAAGTCTTATAAGCAATGAAAATTTGTTAAATCACATGCATAACTTTTCTTCGAATACTATAATATTTGATAATTTTCAAATATTGTTTTTTTCTAGATTAAACATATTGACCAAAATCCTGTTAAGATGACTAGCTCAGTAACTTCTGCTAGTTACTGAGCTGTCATTTGTATTTTTTTTTTTTTTGTAGCACACCAAGTCATATAAGGAGTCCATGTCCCAATGCAAAAACTCTCCCAAGCCCCTACCCAGGGCTTGGTATCCCAAAGAAAATGAGGGCAAATACCCTGGATGGTATTTGCAGTGCCTTCAATGACTCTTGGCACTTGCTTCATGAGTTTAACATTCCCAGAAAGCTGTTATGTCAGTGCTGGTAGCGGCTCCTAAAGAGATGACAGTGTCTTGTCCATTTAACACTTCCTACTTGATGCAGGTTTAATCACTGAGCTACTGTGCTTCTCAATCAAAAGTTTAACAGTTCAAATCTGCATGATGGGGCGAGCTCCCGTAAAGTCCCAGCACCTGCTAACGTTGCAATGCAAAGGCACATAAAATGTGAGTAGATCATTAGGCACCACTTCAGTGGGAAGATAACAGCCTTCTCTGTGCTTGTGCATTTAGTCGTGCCAGCCACGTAACCACAGGAATATGTCTATGGACAAATGCCAGCACTTTGGCTTACAAATGGAGTTGAACACCACACCCTAAAGCTGGAAATGGCTAGACTTAATTGTCAGGAGAAACCCTTTAACTTTACCTCTACTTTTATTTTGTGAGAAGGGATGGAGCCTGGAATGATTTATATCTGGACTAGCATTAGAAGAGACTTCAGCTCAAGCTGTTGTCTTAGCAAGGTGCTTGTTGGGAGCTATCCTTGGTGCTGCATAACACGGCTGTTTTGCTGCCTTGTGCATTCTCTGGACCAGTCTGAATATAACACCTGGTTTCTTCCACCACTTCTCACAAGATTTTATCTCCAGATATACCATCTTCATTTCCCCAATGCTCCAGGTAGCTGACATACTTCCTCAGCTACAGAGCCTTGTACTAGCCACTATATTCCAGGCGAGGCATGGCAATGTGAATTCACTATGAGATGTCTTCTGACCATGACAGTATGAAAAGTCACCTTCCATCCAAAGAAGTGTAGCTTTGTCTCCTGCATGAGTATAACCCTGCTCTCTCAGTAGCTGCACTAAATCATATTAACATTTTGCCTATGAATATTTGTACAATAAATAGTGAATATAAATTATGAAATACTCAATTTGCATGTTGAACACTCAATATAAATAATAAAAATATTCTGATCATCTAAGTGCAGTATAATTATAGAAAGACTGGCAAATAGCTTTGAAGGGGAAGGTTAAGTGCATAAAAGAATAAGGCCAATTAATGCTTTAAAATCTCTCTCTCTCTCTCTCTCTCTCTCACACACACACACACACACACACACACACACACACACACACACACACACACACACACACACACACACACACACACACCTCTACACAGATATCATTACACCACATTTATGTGACTCCTTTTTAAAAGGGTTTATATGGTATTTTTATTGGTGTGTATTTTATTATGGTTTGCATTTTCATGATGTTTTCTTATGTATTGGGGTTATAGTTGGGGAGTCGCTATTCAGTGAAGTGCTGTACACCGCCCAGAGTTCCCTATGGGAAAATTGGGCGGTCAATAAGTACAATAAATAAATAAATAAATAAATAAATAAATAAATAAATAAATAAAT
>JAHTLZ010000330.1:22551752-22601561 GCA_023846285.1 Phrynocephalus versicolor | reverse complement strand
AATAAATAAATAAATAAATAAATAAATAAATAAATAAATAAATAAATAAATTCTTTTCAGAACTATACAACATTTTAAGGGAAAGATAAAAATAATGTATAAATCATGCAAGAAGTACTGAATAAATTCAAGTATTCTTTTTTATTTGCACTAGCATACAGAGGCTCCTATGAAACCACTGGAGACTGGCATAACAAATCAACATCATTGCTATTGTTCGTTGCTTCTGAAAGGAATAAAGGAGAGGAGAACTCAAAAAGAATTATAAATAGACCTTGATACTAAATGCCAGTGACAATTAAGTTTTTGCTTAATCTCTAAGAGTCCTTCCGCTGTTTATACAAGTTGTCGAGCTCCTAATATAAAATCCTAGGAACAGAATAAATGTAGAAAGAGAAAGCTGGGCAGCACTCAGAAGCCATGCTCTATTCCTATCAATGTTCAATATAATTTCTGAAATCACATACTGTATATACCAAGTGTGACCTAATCTACCTAAGGCTGCCACTTTGTTCTCCTGTGGTCTCATTTTTTTTCTTGCACTGATCTACCATGAGAAATAAAGGAACCTCACACAAAAAAACCAGAGTTCTTAGCTTTACAGTTCTAGTTCTGGATTTCATCATTTTTCCTACTCACATAATATATTGATGAAAGAAACTGAAACAGAACACTTTATTTACATGGCTTCAACATAATTGCTGAAATTACTTATTTAGAAGGCAATTGGTGTAACAGTCTGTAGTTCCTAGCTGGAAATTTGCAAGTCAGTTGAATTAGCAAGGGACAACTGGACATTTTACCTTTTGCCTTCCACCTGCATAGCCAAGTAACAGGATTTCAGCCAATAACAAATAATACTGAATGGGTTGACTGACAGCTTCTTACACTTTAATTGCCTCTCCCTTCCTCACTGTCCCTTCAAAGCATTCCAAAAGACATGACACACAGCCAAACAGAGGGCAGACACTACAGATGTCCATCACACTGAGGCTCTGTACACACTGATGGGCCATGTGTGTTGTGCAGATGCTCTGTGAAGTTATGATAGATACCCATAGGGATGGGGCAGAGAAAATTCACATTTTCAAATGAAATTAAAATGGTTGTATTGCCATGTTGGCAGAGTTTCAAGTATTCATTTTCTTTGCTTTTCCCTGATTGTTGCTATGGAAGATGATTCAACATGTCCTTTATATCTATCTGTATAAATGGGAGAAAAAGAACTTTTACAGAACTGACCTGGTGTAATGATGCAAGAATTTCACAAGTAGCTTGTACAACCATTTGGGAATCAGTAACAATCACTACCTATTATCTGCCCAAGAACTAAACCTGTGCTAATATGAGTACCACTTCAGCATTTACTGAAGCAACTGACTGCAAAGTATCCATTCTGTTCCATCTTTGGTGGGTATAATGCTTCTACTGGAACTGCAATAATTTCATTCAGGAATTAAGTTCATAAATAAATGATGACCAGTTTTTAAATGCTGATTATTTTGCGGGCAGGTTTTGAAATATGATACAGAGAGAAAAACTTGCCAGTCTCTACTCCTGAACCAACCCCCTACTGATAAAATCAAATACCTAGCATGCATTTCACCCAGTGATACACAGAAGTAGCAGCTAATAGTAAAACCAATGTGCATTCACCATTCAGGTGCCATCCCACCCCTCCGAGATCAACATAAGGGGAAAGTATTTGCAGAACTTATTTGACTCTTGAAGAAACATCAGAGAATATCAGGACAATAAAGTAGAAAGAAAGATTTACCTACCTCATAAAATGGATGGATGCATTAGGATGTTAGACCTCAGTCACATGGCAAACTATGTTACTTAATAGGCTACACAAGGACATTGGCAGAACCAAAGTAAACCAATGGATATGAGGTTTTTACAGGGATTCATCTCCTTGTGAGTGAAGAAGAATAGGCAAATTCACATCTATGTCAGTGTAATATAGGCTCCTCAACATTTACCATGGAAGATTTGTTGTTAGCTGCCCTAAATGCTCTTGGTGTTACCCATTGTTGGATTAACATCAGATAAAACTGCTCCTTAAATATCTCACTTGCTTTGAAACTCTTGTCACAGTCACTATAGATCAGCTCTGTCTTGACAGTACATAACACACATGTAGTTCTTTAGCCTTTCACCAGATGGCATCCTCTGCTTTTCAATAAACAATCATGTTTGGTTGCTGTAATAGCTTGTTAAAACTCCCCTTTTGAAGTGCAGCTTGTGAATTTTGCCATTTTAAATGAATAAATACATTGAAAAGTGCAAATAAGTAGATTTACTTATTTATTTATTTAAAATGTTTATACACAAAACTTGTGGCAGGTTAGCTTTATTTCACATGACCATTTGTGGATCAAATCGAAAATGAAATAAAAATGAAAAGGGTTTCTAGCCTATTTGTTTGTAGTGCAGGTATGGCTATTTTTTTCTATGTGTACTTTTCTGCAACAATATGTTGATCTGTTTCCATACACTGGCCCAAATCATACTGGCTAGTTATGCTAGTATTAGAGATGGGCACGACTTAGCGGAATTTCCGTTTCCGTTTCCGTTTTTCGTTTCCGTTACGAAACGAAACAAAAAACGAAAAACGGCTCAAAACTGGAACGGAAACGGAAACGAAACGACTAATTTCGAGCCAATTTTCTTTTTCGTTACTGGAAAAGCACTTAATGGAGCTAAATGGGAAGAAACGAAAAAATTTTCATTTTCGTTTTCGTTTGTCATTTTCGTTACGCAACGAAACGAAAACGAAAATGTTTGAAAATTAGCTCACGAAAACGGAAACGAGCCGAAACGGACCCCTAGACGAAAACGAAAACGAAAACGAACAATTTTTCTGAGTCGTACCCATCTCTAGCTAGTATAAGAGCAATGGGTTAAAATGACATGGTAAACTGTTATTGGTTAACAATTCATCACTTGGGTACCTCAGTATCAATTGGTTGTGTGAGATGGAACATCAAGGACACCATTTGCAAGCTGTTAGCTAGAAGCAATTGATTGTGGTGATTTCTGTTATTACCCTTATGCTAGCATAATTAACTAATAACATTCTGGCCATTCTTGCATACAGGTGAAAATTTAGGGTCAAACTAAACCTACTTTTTTATTTCCCCCAATGAGATACATGCAAGAGGATCAAGATGGAAAACAGAAAGTGTAGTATCATGGCTTTTTTGAGAGAGGGGAAATCTATACTGTATGTTTTTCTTTGTCAGTAGATGATTTATTTATTCCAAATCAAATTATAATTTATTGGAAAAGCATACTCATTCTACACAAAAATTCCTTTACTTAGTGAACAGAACAACTTGTTGTTGTTGTTGTTTTTACTTTCATGTACGTTATTTTACTTTTAAAATTAAAGAAAATTGACACACTAACAAACTGATGAGGAAAGATTATCTGCATGTGTGTGTGTTTTCAAAAACATAATCTAATTCTTGTCCACTTCCTGTAATCCATTATTACTTGGCACAAATGCAACAGTCATTACAAAATTTAATAACACAGAAAGACTCATCATCTGGGAATGTATATTCCGCTGTAACAACTAAAGATTAGTTGTAAGAGACGTTCCTTCATCGGACACCCACGCTTGCCAACCTCTTAAAGATGTGTTTTAAAATAACCTTTGCTCAGCAGCAGCAGCAGCAGGATTGTGGATAAGAAGAATGCTATCCCTTGATTTAGTTGTTTACAGGATTAATGACACAGTGCCAAAGATGACAGGATCCTGTTTACATAACAGACTAACTCCTGAAAAAACCCATCAGCCCTCTTTAACCTATATTTCAGGTCACTGGGTCGAAGTTTATTTCTCTGTGTCCTGCTTGAATTCTACATATCTTTATCCAAGATGCCAAAGTTACATGTTCGGACTACATCTCCTGAATGACTGGAATTGATTTGCTTAGGCAATTTGGTCAGTTCAAAAGTTTGCAAACATTTTCCAATGGCCACACTGATTGGAAGAGTCTGCAAGTTGCAGAAATAAATAAATAAATAAATAAATAAATAAATAAATAAATAAATAAATAAATAAATAAATAGTCCCAGCTCTGATCTTCATTCCCTTCAGATCCGGCATTCATGGATTATCTTCACATGAGTTGCCAGCAAAGCAACAACTGAGCAACGAAATCCAGTGGGATGGTTCCAGTTCATTATTGAAGGCCATCACATTGTGCTATGCAATAGGGGGTGAAAACTTGGGGTGGGGAAAGGGAAAAATGTTTTGATATAAATGTTCACACGGCAGCTTCTGGAAGCCAGACTGCATTATTTTCAGCATCAGTATAATTTGACTAAGACAGTTCTTGGTGCCCAAAGAAGATGACATCATTTTTTACTGGTCCTTGCCACTCTCTGCAAAGTTTCTGTCATCCTAAATGACAGAGAGATATAAACAAGACTGATGCAAACACTGCATTCTTAATATGATCACCTATCCTGTCCTATCCTTTCCAAGTGGATTTTTTTCAGCTCAGAAAGAGTAGAATGAACACGATGACGTTCTGTGAGGTTTATCTGAGAGCTGCTTGGTGAATTGTCCTGGATCACATCACAAAATATTCTGTGTACACACTTCACAAAGGCTTTGCAATATTTTCCTATGAAAAATGTAACTATTTCTTCAATGACTTTTAATTTTTTTTTTAAAAAAAATCTACTTTGCATGTATCTGCTTGTGAGATATTTGAAATTAAAGTAATATGCAAAAGGGCACCTCCAGGAGAAGATAAATGCCCCAACAATGGTGTTTCTAAATGAGGAAAGAAACATGCTACACTTTTTGGTAGGCGCAGGGGAGGTGAGGAGAAGGTGAGAGTAAAGTAGCACTTGTCCATTTGAAATATTTCATGGTTTTTTCTGTGAGTTTAAGTGGGTCAGAAAGCTATGATGAATTAATCTGTCATCTGATCATGTACCATGAAATATAGATGACTTTCAGTCTCAAGTTTCATCTAATTTAAAGAATGCTATTAATCCTAAGGGTCCATAGACAAAAATGCCCAGGGAGTAGGGGATTAAAGAGGAATAAAAGTCTCAATATTTATTTGAATTAAAACTGAGGTGTTTGTATTGCATGTGCCTTTTGATTTGTTTTCAACATTTAGTGGCCAATTGTGCTGAGATGATCAAAAATAATATTTAACACATAAGGAAGCTTGATTTGCCAGCACACACACAACTAAATGCTTTTTGCAAGTCTATACCTATCAATGTCATACGTTCTTTGTTAAAGCCAACAAAACCACATAAACATTTTCTTCCTGAAATTTTCTAGTACCCAAGTGGAGTGCAAGGGGGGAATGGAAATATTTTCAGCAAAAATCATATGCAAGGGAGTAGAAAATTAATAAACACCTCACTCCTTTTAACTCCCTTCTCCTGCCTATGTTTGCATTACAAACAGAGATGTATATTTTCCACAGTGGATTTCTATATTACATTTACTTGAAGGAAAATGAATCATGGAAACTGTTATCCAAGACATGAGTCAGTTTCTTTTAAGTTTTCACTAAAAGACAAACATAGGAATGGGCTCAAGGAAGCAGAGGAATCATTTAAACATTTGTTTCTCTCTGAAGGCCGGAGCAGCTTCTTCATACTACCAACTTCGAAAACTATTGTCTAGTCAGTGGCCACGCTGGATGTGAGTTCTGGAGAAACAAGTGGTCCAGTCTCTGCTTTCAACATGAAGACGTGCAGCATAACAAGCAATGCCCCTGAAGTGCACTCTACTTCCAGTTTCTGAAATTAACTTATGTTCAGATTCTTTTCTTTCCATGGTGTACATAAGAACATAAGGACATAAGAACAGCCTTGCTGGAACAGGCCACAGCCCATCCAATCCAGAATTCTGTCTCCGACAGTGGCTCACCGTTTGCTTCAGGGTATTCCCAAGCAAATGTCTTCACCTGCTTATAATTCCCCACAAATGGCATTGAGAGATATCCTGCCTATCTCTCCAACCCAGAGGTTGTCCTTAGGCATCCATAATGACAGCCATTGATACTCTTGTTCTCCATGAACTTGTCTAAACCTTCCTTAAAGCTGTCAAGGCTGACAGCTGTCACCATGTCTTCTGGCAGGGATTTCCAGAGACCAGTGATCCTCTGGGTGAAAAAGCACTTCATCTTATTTGTTTGAGATCTAGCACCCAGAAGTTTCATGGGTACTCCCAGATGAATACTGTCCTCCTGCCCATGCCCATTTTACCACGTTATGGCACCACGTTCTCCACCTCTGGCCATAAAGAAGACAATTAAAGTGCATTCTTGGTGAAGCACAAAGCCTCACGCACCACGGGACATGAAATATCTCTGGGCTGCTCTTTTCTCCCATGGCGAAGGCTTGCCAAACCATATGATGGAAATGCCCTCCATCCTGGATAGGCCCGGCATATGAATGTGTAAATGTGTGTGTCAGTATGATTTCAGAGCCTGACAAAGATCTGAGATCATTCTAACCTTGTAATACCCTCCACATTTTACTAAGAACAAACTGAATTTTATAAATATCTGAGCAGTGGAAATTAACCTCCTGATTCACATTAGCAACACACTCAGTTTGACATAAAATATGGATATGGGTGACATAAATGAACATAGCTTTCATCAGAAACAAATCACATAAATGTGAATTTAACCTTAGGAACACCAAATGGAGGTGTTGTAGAATTCAAGTTAATCTGAGGTGTTTAAGAATGCAAGTGAACTTTTTAAAAGCTAAGATTAAGATGAACTATAATTTAGTGCTACATCTAAGTTGGCACATTCTCTAACCTATCAGATAGTGCTACTATACAGGTATTTACCTTAAACATAAGAAAGGAGCATAAAAATTACACAGAAATACCCTAGTACTAGTCACATGGGTAACTTGCACATATATGTGTTTTCTTCCCTCATGTTTTTCAGCACCTGATGAAAAGTTTTAGAGAACTGAAAAGCTAAACTGATAAGCTTTCTGGTCAGTTAAGTAATGTCTTGCATAACCTCAGTTCATGTTGCTATGAATGCATCACACACATACCTTCAGAATTCAATGGACCCAGAATGATACATGCCTTAGCAAACTGAAAGTGTCTCCCTGACACATATTTTTGTCAAGCATCTTATAAATGCTCCTAACATTCTCATGCAGATGGTAAGATACTGAGCAGCAGATAACTGAAGCAAGCTGACAATTCCTTCATACAATGACTTTCTTAATCACAGAATATACAAGGAGATCCTCTGTAAGACACAGAAAGTCAAATGAGATCCAAAATGGCTGAAACTAAATGAGTTAAAGCAATATTGTGGCTTACTCTGATCTGCTTGGGATGAGAAAGAGGAGACATAATACAGCTTAAATCAATTAATACAGGGAACAAATGGCCTTATGCACTCGAGAAAAAGAAAGAGAAAATATTTCCTCTCTCTTGACCATTTCACAGCATTTCATGAAGGAAAAGGTTAAACAAGACAGTCTATTTGCCAGAAGCAAGTAAATACCTATCTCCCACTGAAAACTGAAAATACATACCCCCAAAAAAATTATATCAATGAAAAATGCATTTGACCACAATCCTGGTTGTCTATTGCACTGGAAGTTCTGAAGTAGCAGAATATTTTAAAATGGAACCCTCCAATGGAATAAGACTTCATTCTAGCAGTGTGAACATACTTTCACCTGATAAATGTAAAAACAAGACCAAATACCACTGATAATACATCCTTTAGTACATGTTTCTTCCAGTGCATGTTTCATTCTCTAATGCATGTTTCTTCCAATGCATTTTTCTTGCATATACAGTGGATCCTTGTATAACAAATGGTTTGTATAACATAAAATCTGTACAACATAAAAAATTCCAGAGATAGGGAAAATTTGCTTAATATAATCACCTATGAGGCGAATCCATAAAAATGGTCACGATTAGGGATTACTCCGTTTTCATTGCATTCCTATGGGAAATTTGTATAAAGGAAAACTTGCTTAACATAATTTCATTTGGAATGAATTAATTTATACAAGGTACCATTGTATATGGTTGTGAGGGTGGTGCTCATGCCACACCATTGTTATTGACTGGAATGCTATCATCACATAACATTGTAGCATCATATGGGAAGGATGTTGCAATCATCAGATGCTGGGTTGGAAACAGCATTAGTATAGTTCATTGTTGTGCCATTATGGACATTTCAAGTGATTCTATTATCTTGTATCACCAATGGAGGAAATTTTTGGCAGAGTATGAAAATGTTGTGGCTTACAAACCTCTAGCAACACAGCAAAGAAAAGTTCAGGGACCTGCAGAGAAGAATTAGATTAAAGTCTCCCACTCAGTAGACAACCCCTTATTGCTTAGATTACTTCAACTGGCACTTAATGTCTCAATAATTCCCCCTGATAAACTGGTAAGAGAAAGAATAAAGTATTCCGTTTACTCACAGTTCTTCATAGTTTAAAACAAACAGCTTTCTGTAGAAAAGTACTAACTGGTTTCATAAACAGAGGTTAATTGATTAAGTAGCTTCATGATTGCAAACTAACTATATAGCTAACTCAGTAGAGTAACTTTAAAAATGGTGGGAAAATAAGTCTTGAGTAGAGAGGCATGTGTCTTTTTAAAATCTGAGAAAGAGAGGGAGAATTAGTCACTGCTGGATTGACTGTCAGCCAAAAACTCTAACTAGTCATATGTAGGTTTCTAAATTCCAGCAGGAATATGTTCCACTCATTTCATGAGACAATCCAACAACTCATGGAGTTAATACAAAAGTAGCTGGCTCTAGTCTATGGGGGTTCACGGTGTATGTGCTATATTCTTGCAGTGTACAGAGTTAGTTACATTTCTCTACAAGGTACTTTGCATTTAACGTAGTTACCATCATCATGAGAAACCTCTGCTAAATGCATAAACTGAATGTACAGATTAGTAGTACAGTCTTCTTGTGCTCAAATGTTTTCAGTTATGGCCCTTAGCTTGAATTATTTGCCCACACTGGCTGTTTGCTCTCAACTGCAAATGTGATAGATAGCATAGATAGCATCAAATCCATTTTGGAGTCATAATGTTGTAATCCTAAACAGTATGATTATAGGATTATTATTATTTTGCTCATTAGCTCTTGCTGGCAAATTTGGAGGATTTAGAGAGCAATACTACACCTGTTTAGAACTATTGCAAGAAACACAACCCTTTTCTACCAAAACTGAAAAGGCCAGAAAGCTACTTCCAGTTTTTTTTTTTAAAAAAACTTTTCTTTTTCTCTGTGTTAAAACAAGAAAATGCATTTGGGTGACCTTGATTTAAAATAGAAAATAGTGCTTCCTGAAGCATGATTCTCCGTGTTTCCCCCAAAAAAATTGAAAGCCAGAAACACTGGTGAGGGGGTGGCCAGCAGACTGCAGATAGCCTACCTGAATTTAATTAGCATCATCAATATGGATGGGGCTTTTATTTCTAGAACAGCACTCAGTATTCATGGGGCAATGTTTGGAAATGAATATACACTGCAGCAGCAACTGAAAACGGACTTCAAATTATCATTGCAAAATAACGGAAGAGAAAGCTGCTTTCCAACAGGAAGCTTTTTATAGTGCACTGGACTAACTATATGTCAGATCCAATAAACTAAATTGCCTGAAACAGATAACTATAATCTCATCTTTTCATCATTACAGCTATTTCCTGCATGAGCCATGAATTTTAATTCTGGATAAACTGTACACATACAAGTCACTGCCAATTATTATCGGTGGAAAGACTATTATATCTGTTTCCAAAAAACGCATTAAAACATTAGGGCATACATTTGAAAAACCTTAATAACCCTGCCACTAGTTGCTTGCTATCTGGATTTCTTTGGACTTCCAGGATGGATTTGTTTGGATCCAACTCAGACCCAAACTTACAAATATTGAAATTCCCCTCACTTCAAGTCTAGCTTGAAGTTTTCATAGCCTATCTCTGGTCTACCATCTTATTGAAAGAGGAAGCTGGCCAGGTACTAGCTGAAAATCTCAAGGTTGTTTCCTTGTTTTAACAGAAAGCTAGGCTGAAGTTAAGCCTTTCTCCAGGTGAATGCAACAGGTATCTGTTGATGGGGAGCTGTTGGGTGGAACTCCCAGAATGGCATCCAAAAAGATTCAAATAGCATATCCCTACCTGTCACACCTAGCTTCAAACAATAGTATCTTTTTTTTCAGATGATGGATTAAGGCTCACAGGCAAGCTAAGGAAGCCATCTCTGGCAGGAGAGTAAATAGCTTTTGAAAAGAAGAACATGAGTCATTCATGGTAAGTCAGCATATAGTTCCATGTGGATTCAGCCAGTAGCTTAGATCAGGGGTGTCCAAACTTTTTGCAAGAAGGGCCAGATTTTGTGAGGTGAAAATGTGTGGGGGCTGACCATTCAGCCGCATTTGGGCCCCGGGCCAGACTTTGGACAAGTCTCTATAACATGCAAGAAGGTGGGGAGGACACTGCAGCAATGGAGCTGGGGGCAGGTAGTTTGGGCAGGTGGCTGGCGGGGGATGGACAGAGGCAGGGAGGGCAGGCAAACCGTAAAACTGCAAGCTGGTGTCTCCATCCAGTATGGGGAGGGGCCAGCTGGTGGGGATGAGTGACAAGCTGAGCCGGTGGGAAGAAGAAGCCGCGGGCGACTCAAAATTTGAAAGCGGGCCACATTTGGCCCCCGGCCTGACTTTGGACATGCCTGGCTTAGATCCTAAGTTCTCCTTCTGCAATAAAGGGTGCTCATTTGATTTTCTGGAAAACAAATTATTTTTCTTAAATTCTCCCTCCCTATGCCACGTCCTATCTGAGTTCCCTAAAGTCTTCCAGACTGACAGATCAATATATTTGGAGGCACAGAGGCCAATAAGAAGGGTGAGGGTTGGGATCAATGAAAATTCCCTCCCCCGGCTTGCAAGACCATCCATGAAAGAAACTCTGCTCATAAGGATGCAGGATCCAAGACAGAATACATATATAATAACCACCAAGAAATCTAACATTTTATGCACTGCATGATTGTCCTCAGAGACTACTGTGATCTTTGCTAGATGAGAGAACTGAATACGAATTAGTCAAGAATTTATTTGTTTTTTTGCTTTACTTTCACTGCTTGCTCTCATTCTGACAAATTATGCAGCATATACCTGCCTTCATAAACACCCACTCCTGTATAATGCTAATATAGATATATGTATTCTGAGGAAAACTCTTGTTATATACATGCAATTGTCACTATCAAAAAAGCCCCACCCACCTGCAAACAAATTAAAAAAAGAAAAAGAAAAACCACCACATCTACAATGGCAATAACAGAAACTCTTAAAATTACATTAGAACTTTTCAGAACTTGGAACTCTCAATGTATTACTCTACATTAACAACTTCTATTCAGTTGCTTCCTTCTGTTACAGAACAAGCACTTAACATTTTTCAATAGTCATCTGGCAGACACAGAAGTATCTGCCTAAAGAACAGGCAACAAGCTATTTGTTTTTTTCAAGGTTACTCAGTGATGTCATATCTTCAGGCATCCAACAATATGTCAAACCCACCAATTTTATGATCTGCATTTTATGCCAAGTCCATACACTGATACCATGTAAGTACTCATAACTAAGATCCACGTTGTAAGAACACAATAGGCATTATAAAAGAAGAGGGAAGGGGAATAAAAACATTAGCCTCATCTTTCACTATACTAGGTGTGTGGTCTGAATTATCTGTCCTAATAATGACTATATATATGTTCTTAAATTATGTAGCAATTCTTCCACTATCCCCTTTAACCTAGAAAAAGACCAATTCATCAATAAATTTCACTTTTAAGAAAAGGACTGAATTCTGTTTTTTTGTGACTGTTCACATTTCTCTAAACTTCCTAGGAAATATCTTTAGGATTAAAAGATAAATAAGAACTGTATTGAACCTGTCTGTGGATGTTTACACAACAAGAAAGATGTAGCGATTCTAACAGTAAAAAGATGAGTGGTGGTTGTGAAAAAAATACATTCATGTCCTTTTTGATATTTACATTTGGTTGCCCAGAGTAAGAAATTATTTAAGTAGCTACTAGCAATATAATCCAGAAGTTATGAAATATGGCTGAGTGAATCGTTATTTTTATACAGTATCACTGAAACAAAATACCAGTATACCTTTTGTAACATTGTGGTCATCTGAAATGTCACTTCTTCATATCCAGATTTGTGTACTTACCTAGAAGAGAAAAGAAAAATATAGACATGAGATCTGTACACAGTCTTAAATATGTCTTATTAGATGATCAAAACGTTTTACAACACTGCCTAGTTTGTGTTTGATTTTTGTTTATGCACTGCCTGAAAAAGAAAACTATTACAGTATCTGGCAACTCATGTCAACAGAGTGGGACTTACTTCGGAGTAAATGTTCATATCATCCCAAAAACAATAGTGGGTAACATCTTCAGTAGAAATCAAAAGAGGAAAAACAGAATGAGCATTTGAGTTCTGATTGACTTTTATCCAGGCGAGTAATTGCAGAGATTGTGGGGAGAGGAAGTGAGGGAAAAAATTCCCAAACTCCACCTGGTCAGACACCAGGGCAGCAGAACTTATGTCAAGATGTCAAGATGCCATGATGCCTAAGATGTTTTAGAATGCTGTTTTATATTGCTGTTGTTGTCTATTACTGTACTGTTGTCCAATTTGTTTGCCCTATATTGTATTGTTCGCTGACTTGCTCCGTTTTTGTAAGCCGCCCAGAGTTCCGTTTCAGAAGATGGGCGGGGTAAAAATCCAATAAATAAATAAATAAATAAATAAATAAATAAATAAATAAATAAATAAATAAATAAAACTTGTAAAGTAACAGCCCAAGATGGAAAATACAAACCTGAAGAATGAACCTGAAGCATTTTGTTTCATACCTGGTGCTATAGGGGTGGAAAACAGATAGACAATGGCAATCAATTTTACATCAATTTTTGGAATTTTTTAAATACAAAATCCATGACCTTTCCCCCACCCTCTTCCATCCACAGGACTGAGTATGCTGTGAATTCTTGTCACACGCCCTTCTCTCTGATCCCAATGCCAATTCTCGCTTTGCCCTGCCACTTGACTATATAGGCAACAGCCTTTTTAAAACTCCATAGAAATAAACATGTAATCTTCACTTCATTTCTCTCTTTTTCACTGCCACCAACCTTTAGCTGTTCCTATGTGTGGATATTTGCTTCTCTCAAGAAAAAAATCCACAATATATTGGGACTGTAATATATGAACCACAATGTGGTGGTGTCCATTTGAAGGACAAAGGGCACTCTTTTAAAGATGAGGATGTACACATATTAGACAAAGAAGATAGGTGGTTTGAGAGAGGAGTAAGGGAAGCCATTCATGTGAGCATCGAAACCCGCTCTCTCAACAGAGGTGGCGGCCTCAGGCATAGTCTATCTGCTACTTATCAGGGTGTGCTTTCCAAAGTACACAGACAAATCAAAAAGCCTTCACCACCAAGGCCATAGCTAAGGACCCATTCTTGATAGGTTTCAGCACCTTAGGCCATTGTTCACCTAAAGGCTATGGATACTATTGTCTCCCTAAGGAGCCTATTCAGGCCATTGTTCATCTTATGAGCCTAATTCAGACCAGGGTGACAAGAGGTCAAAGATGGAGGACTCACACTAGCTGTATTCAGACTGATGAAGCTGTTTGGATGAGCAGCAAAACGTTTCTCTCTCTCAAGAGAGAGAAAAAGAAGTCCAGTAGCCCTGACTCAACTTCCAGAATTGTTAATTTTGGATTTTTAAACATTGTTTTAAATAGGGTTTTTTTTTTTGTTCTACACAAACTAGTAAACAGTTCAGGAGATTGTTACTCCATTTGTTACTTACAATTACAAACAAATATTATTTAAAAAGTAAATTATGTTTGTAATAATTCTTTGGCTACACTATATTTTAATATGCTAGTTGGGATAATTTTATGCCAAGTCAAATTGTCCATAGTATTATTTTGTGTTCCTAAAGTAACAGAATAACTTTCAAGCTGTAAACAGGGATGGGGAGTGCTAATGTAGCTTTTTTTTTTAATTTTCTGAAAATTTCCACGGGGGGTCTGGAAAAAATGGAAAAAACTAGCGGGAGGGGGGGTTCCAAGCTTCAAAATTTCTGGAAATTTTACATCTCTGATTGGGGATATGGATTTGGAGGTATGTAAGGAGTGCTAGCAATAGAGGAATGGGGTGGAGGTGGGGAGAGTGAGTGAGATATAGAGTAGAAATGAAGCCCATGTCACCGTGAGAAGTAAAGCTCAAGAAGGGAAGGAAAGAGAAATTAACAAAGGGAAAAGAAAGTGTGGCAATTAAGCCTGTAGAAAATCCAAAGGGTTTTAACGAGCACTGAACTGAGCCATCAGAGAGTCAACATTCAAACAAACTTTTTCTAGTGAGTTTTACTTGTTCCAACAGCTGTAACTAGACTTAATCAAAATTACATAAAGGCTGTTTCACAATATTTTAAAGCCGTTTCTGAAGCAAAAATCTGGCAACAGACTTCTTTGTTTCTCATAATATGTGTGAAAAGCAACACAAGAAAGAATTCCAATACTTCACATAAAGCAAAGTGATGGAATGAGAAAAGTTTCTCTCAATATGCCAAGCAAACTTTATAGAGGGCTCTAAAGAATTGCCAGAATTAAAGAGTCTTTATTGTAGACCAGATAACAATAGTTTCAAGATTCACAGCTACTACACAAAAGCAGTTCATTCCTTCTACCCTTGGAAGGCTGTTATCCTATTCAGTTTTTTAGAGAGCTAAACTCATATTATTCCTTTTGAAAAATAAAACTTCAGTCCGTTAGACACGCTGCATTTGATTAGGACCTTCCAAATAAGCTGTAGCTGCCAACGTACAGTTCACAGAGTTTTCTAACTCTTCGGTCTGTTTTTATACATGATCACACTCTTTGTACATTGGCCATGCAACACATTTAAGAGGAATTAAAACATTGTGTTTGCTGCTCCCTCTTCAAAGGAACCGCACAATGCCCTCTAGGTATTTGGCTGATGCTAGTCAACTAATGACAAAACAGAGTGTTTTGGTTAAATGTTCCTAGCATTTTAAGAAAGTTTTTTTTAAAAAAAACTGTATGGCCTTAAATATTAAATTACGCTGAATGTTTCAAACAAAATAACATTTATGCTAATTGTTTATTCACTACACTGTGATGCAACGACTGATGGAAAATCTTATCAGGCGTTTTGCCCATTTCTGAAATTCACAGCAGTTGAACGTTTAGTCCAACTGGTTGAAAGGCTCCATACTAAGAATTAATCCATGATCGATCACACTCATGGTTTCATTTTCTGAGATCCCCTGCTAGGAAGAACCAAAAGCAAAACACCGTGATCCTATCCCAAACCTTATCAAGGGAATCCAATCACCGAGCATGCTGCTTCTGTTTTCCTGCAAATCCTAAAAAATATCCAAGCAATAATGGCTAGATAATGCAAGAGGAATTAAATGAACATGATCCTGCATCTATGACAGTGGAGGTGTAAAATGGATGGGTGACTAAGCCAACAACAAGTGCCTCCTTCACTTTTTTAGGCAATAATGCAATAAGAAGAAGAGCCCCATGGCACAGTGGCTAAATGCCTGTACTGCAGGTAAAACTGTGCTCATGACCTGTGGTTCAACACCCAGTAGCTGGCTCATGGTTGACTCAGTCTTCCATCCTTCCAAGGTCGGTAAATTGAGTACCCAGCTTGCTGGGGGGGGGGAATGTGTAGCCTGCATAATTAAACTGTCAACCGCCTAGAGACTACTTGAAGTGGCATGAGGCGGTATATAAGCAGAAGACTTTAACCTGCTCACCATTGGCATTTCACCTCTGGAGTTCTGGGAGTGCTCATATGCCTGGCACAAAAAAAAAAAAAACACAAAAAAACACACCCAGAGACTGTTATTTCTTACATGAAAATAAACCTTATGCTGTACTTAAAGCCCTCTCTGGCATTTTATAATTTAATTATGCCTAGATGCCCTAAGCACATCCGATCTCGCCTGATTTCGGAAGCTAAGCAGGGTCAGCCCTGGTTAGTACTTCGATGGGAGACCACCAGGGAATACCAGGTGCTGTAGGCGCCTGGAGTAGGAACTGGCAAACCACTCCAGTATTCCTACCAAGAAAACTCCATGGACATGGAGTCACGAAGAGTCGGTCACGACTATAATGACACAGCACACACACACACACACACACACACACACACACACACACACACACACACACACATTGACGCCCAGCCCATGAACTGGAACTCAAATTTACTGACCTCGGAAGCAGGGAACATTGAGTCTACCTCAAGCTGGCTACCTGAGCCCAGGATCAAACTCTGGTTGTGACCAGAGTCTGCACTGTAGTACTTCAGTTTTACCACTACACCATAAGGCTCCAATAAGGATAGTGTGTTACATTTATTTGTTCCTCCAGTGAATTCAAAGCAATATTCATGGCTTTTCTCTCTTTCACACTTTCATCCCACAGAAGCCTTGCAAACTGAATTGAACTGAAAGACAGTAGCTGAAATTCGGTAGTAAGGTGCAAATAGAAAAGGTTCATTGAATCAGAGGGGACTTGGTGAGTCAATTTCTGTCTAAGTTTCATTGATTCAATGGACCTCCTCTCGGTGCCTCTGGCTACTGGCTTTTATCCAAGAAGTGGCCCAAGGTCACTCAGTGAGTTTTATGGTCATATGGAAACTTGAACCCAGGCCCCAGGCCCAGAATCTAATGATTGTATCACACTGAATCCTGCCAGAACTTGTTCAGACGTGTCCTACATTTTCTGCCACCAACCACAATCCTTGTGGTTCTAGCTGTCTCTGCTTTCTGCTGACTGACTGTATATGTAGAACCAAATGTATATGTATTCAGACCTGAAATGTACTGCATCAGAGAGTTTCAAGATAAACACTAAGGTAGTCTCCTCTAAATAAAAAAAACTCAAGGACTTCAATACAATGCCCAAAATTATTTAGTGCAGATACATTTTTGTGCTGTGAAATTCACCAATTAACACTCTGACCGTATGGTCCAAGACAAAATATATAATCCCCAGAAATAGAAAATTCAGCCCAGAACCTAATGTCAGGTTAAAACTGGATTGCCTTTAAATTCAGCCAGAGAAAGCGAGGGACAGTATTAAGAAACTAAAAACAAAGAAAAGGAGGCAAAGCATCAAAATGATGCCCAAACAGAAATGAGTTATTATCAAATATATTGTGCCAAAAACCTTTACACTCTTTATTTTCAAAAATGAGAAGGTATAAACAAAAATTAATAGGAGCTTTTTTGTTCCTAAGACAAGGCATACACTCCTTGTAGATCTTGTTACTCTGAGCATCTGTTTCCCTATGAGTGCTCTTGTCTCTGGCATTGGTTCTGAACCAAAGGTACTTCAGTAGTAAACACTCCACTCCCGTACTGTCATGTTTCCATATCAGCAGTGGATGTACCCAGGAACAAGCAGCAGTGGCAGAGAAATTCTTACTGTGAACTCTAAAAACCAATATGGAAAGTATGATGTGCCAATGGTGAGTGGAAAATAGCCTATAGAGAAGCTTTATTGGCCTTGCCGGGTTTAATGGAAGGTAGTGGCTCCATATCAGAGTGGCAGTACATCCAGTTCGGATTTTAATTAGGCAAGTGTTTAGAAAATTGGTCCAGCACCTTAGATGGCTCCTTCTAAGTTCAGGATAAAACCCAGTTCACATTCAGGGCTTTACTAACACTTAAACCACTAAACATCTCATCCATAAAATCACAGATGGTGAGTTTGTTCCTTTCTCCATTTCATATGTGGATCTGTTTCTCTACTTTGTTGTCCACTTGACTGCATTACACCAATCAATTCTAATATATTTTACTAGTAATGCTGTAACTGATCTTGCTTGGATCTAATTCAGGATGACTCTGAATAAGAGTCTCACATGCCACATCCTAGAGCACTGACCACATTTTATTAAAAGGCGTAGGTGTATTTTCTAGCTTCTTTAATTCCGAGAACCATGGTTTACAAGTTTGCAAGTTCTTCTAATAAGAAGAGTTACCTAATTACCATGAATTCAGAAATGATTTATTTTTAGTTAACCCTACATTTAAAACAATGTTGGAGTGAATGATTCACTTGGGAATCAAATATAAGAGAACAGATGCTTCAATCTTGAATAGGTTTAATGAGAAGTACCACTTGATTCACAATCGTTTCCCAGGAAACAATTGTCATCCAAACAGAGAGCTAGACAGATAGGTAACCCAGTAGTTTGTTTGTTTGTTTGGGGGGTTGTGAATAAGGCATTCGATGTGTAAAGAGATAGGTTGCCAAAGCAGGGATTTTGGCAGATGATAACTGATTCAATTTCAACTGTTTCATGTTTGAACTAAAGGCTACCTTATACAGGACAAAAAAAGAGTCTCCATGTACCAATAATTAAGACTTTTTAAGAGTGGGGGCCTGCAGTCCAAGCAGGTCAGATGCCTCACTCTTCAGTGATGTGGTGAAGTCAGATATGATTCAGTGAAGTACAAGCACTTGTATGACATAAAAATGCATCTTATTGTTCCATCAGAATTAAAGCCCTTGGTTTTGCTCAGAATACAATTTAAAACCTAGATTCACTGAAAGGATGTGGGTCTAAATAAATAAAATAATGCATCCTGAAAGCCAAAAACAATAATTATGTCACACAATCTGATGCATCTTTACTTGCAGGCAAAACCTACTGCATTTCATGAGATTTATTCATAGGTAAATATGAAGGCCACACATTCTCCGTCCTTAGATGGAAGTCATAAATTTACGTGTTCCTTTCTGTAGTGTCCCTGGCAAATTTTAAATGAATATTATTTATTTATTTTATACTTATTTATTTATTTATACAAATTGTATGCTGCCCACTATGCAAAGGTCTTTGAGGGTTTTTTTATTACTTTCTTTAAAAAGGCCTTTAAATGAATTAAGCTTTCATCTTTGGTTTTACTGGACACTTTGCAAGTGAGCTGGCTGACTATTTCCCATTAAAATCTGACCTAAAACTACTTCTTTTTTTTCTTTTTCTTCCCTCCTTTCTCTCCCCACTCCCTCTATTGACACAAATACCTCAGGAGAACATGTCTGGAACTGAATCTGTGGAGTCACATTAAGAAGCAGAACAACTACTGTCTTTGTCCCATTTTCCTGGAAGCAAGCAAGAGTTTTACTCACAAGCATAATACAGCTCTAGAGAGTGTAAATCACACTGTCCATTCAAACTTAAAAAAATAATTATGGTCTAAACTCTTTATTCTGACAAATGTTTTCAAGGCAATCAAGTGATCTAAATGGTCTTAGAAATTCAGTAAATTTTTATTTTACTTACAGTCAGCCATTAGGTCTGCCAGTAAGCCACACTGCTGTAGCACAGATGTAATCTTGCTAACAGGGGATGAAAGCTGTGCCATTCTCAATGTGCTGCCCCCTTATGTGCATATCTTCCCTTGCTTCTTCCATTTGTGCCATGTTTTCCCCATTTAGCAAGAATTGTGCCCATTCTCAATGTCTTTTTTTTTCTAGACAAATATATTTGCAGAGTGAAATATTTGCATAGTTCAGACCAGGGTGGGGTGACATGAGGTCAAAGTGAACTATAAAATGGAGGACTTGCAACTAGGGTTGCAATTCAGACTGACGAAGCTGTTTGGATGAGCAGTGAAATGTTCCATTCTCTCAAGAAAAGATGTCCAGTTCCCATGACTCAACTTCCAGATATTTGCAGAGTGGTTCACCTCCAGCTTTGAAGAATATTGCTGTAGTTTTGAGGTCAGAGCCAATGAAACTTATGGGTTTTCCTATTACCTTGGTGTCTTTTCAAGTTGATAGTATCAACATGCAAGCCACAGTTTTTTTGTTTGTTTGTTTTTAGCTTTCAGTTCTACCTCTCTTCCCCACCACCCCAGTGTACTGAAGACCGTGTGTGTGGTTTTCCTACTCTCCACTTTATGCTATACACTGACACTATTTCACTGATTTTGTTGGAGTTTTTTTTTTTAAATCTTGCACACTGCCTGCAGCTTTTTTGAAAGGGAGGGACTTTTCTAGCCTGGGGTAGTTATCTTTCCAGTACTAGCCAATCATTACATCCAGCCTCTGAATTCAAACAGAGCCCTTTTCTTTCCGTCTCTTTCATCAATTAGAAGTCAGTCCATCATTATAACTAATGAAACATGTTTATTCTTTTTATTATAGATGTCTCAGAGTTAGTAACTGAGACTTTGACTGCTAGTTAAAGCGAAAGGGGTGACTGCTTGGGAAACTTGGAGCATCTTTCCTCTGGGGGTCCCTGTGCTTCTACTAGGTAGCACAAGGGATTTTAACAGGAAATCCAACGCTTTGCAACAGATTTAACATTTAAAGATCTCACACTAAGTCAAGTCAGTTGCTTTGTCTTCATCTTGTACTATTTCCTGGCCATACTGGCTTAGGGACCATAAGAATTACAGTACTGAACAAGCAATTTTTTCTTGAGGTAATGTTATTGTTCGGAGATCTCACGAGACTGACCATCCCCGTACTGACAAGACTTCAGAAATATATTACATCAACATGGATCTGAGCAATAGTGTAACATTAACATTAATTGAAAGGGGAAGGGAGAAGGATCTCAGAACAAAAGCAAAAATAAATTGTGATTAATATATCCCCAGGTGGGAAAAAAAGGAAAGGAGCCTATATGTGATTAATTTGTGAACATATCTATTGATGTACAGTATATCCTACTTTGCACCTCAGAATGGAACTCAATATGATGGTTGAATTTGTGTTATTCACGTTAAAAACCCCTGAAAGTTGACAGGAAAAAGTGGAATTGAATTATCTATATCTGTGAAGAAAAATAAATTTCAAGAGCACATTATCTGAGGTAACTTCTCCAAGGTCTTCCAAGGGTTATTCAGTCCCTCAGACATTTAACGTGAGTAGCAAAACTGCTGTCATAATATTGTAAATTCCACCCCCCACAGAGAGAGAGAGAGAGAGAGAGAGAGATCCAAAAACAGTTTATTTCCTTCAGGATCCAATATACGGCAGGTTGGGACTGTTTTACATTGTCTGACCATGAAGGTGCATCTTAAAGTATGTTATCATCACTTCACAAACACAAGTGATACACCTCTTTATCATGCCAATAATGCAAATATGTGCATTAAAGAATGGTATTAAATTCACTTAAGATGAAAGGGATCTTACCAGCAGCACGCGCCTAACGGCGCGTGAAAACTAAAAAAAAAAAAAACACCTTATAATTTCTTCTGGGTATAATTGCACTGGAAACTTCCTGACGTGATTGCAGTTGGAGTAGAGGTGCTATAGCGGCCCCTACACAGTTAGATTTTTAATAAACAACAAAAGAAGAAAAGAGTCTTACTAGATTAAAAAAATTAGTGCAAGTTTACATTTTTTGAGACCTTCAATACATTTTATAAAATGGAGTTGGAGGAAGCAGCTGTAGTTACCTGCAGTACTTGTGCCATGTTTGTTATCTTGACAGAGCGTGTGCAGAACTACATCTGCTGCAAATGCAAGCTGGTGGCGCTATTGGAAGAGAAGGTCCAGCAGCTGGAGGCTCGCATATCCGACCAGCAACATATTAAGGAGCTTGAGCGGTTCCTGGACAGAGCGGAACAGACTATCCAGGTCCAAGAGGAGACAGGGCAAACTTCAGAGGAGGAGTCACTCCCGCAACTCAGGAGGTGGATGGGTGGAGGAATGTGACTCAAAGGAGTAGAAGGCCAAGGCATCGCTCAGAGAGTCTCATCTTGTACAATCAGTTTGAAGCTCTTTCCCTCAGCACACCTCAGGAGACACACATAGAGGAAGAATTGGTTCCACCGGAGGATCTCTCCCTCATCACCATTGATGAGATACAAGATCAGGTATATGTTGATGACCAGGCTGCAGGAGAGAAGCTCATTGTACTAGGGGATTCTATAATTAGAAATACAGAGGGATGGATTTGTGAGGAGCATGATAACCGTATGGTCACTTGCCTGCCGGGTGCAAAGGTTGCAGACATCACCAGAAATATAGATAGCTTGTTAGAGAGAACTGGGGAGGAGCCAGTGGTCATGGTACACATTGGTACCAATGATGTCGGGAAGGCCAAGCGGTCAGTCTTGGAAGCCAAATTCAGGTTGCTAGGTAGAAGATTGAAGTCTCGGGCTTCCAAGGTAGCATTTTCAGAAGTGCTACCTGTTCCTCGTGCAGGACCCGCCAGGCAGGCAGAACTCAGAAGCCTCAATGCGTGGATTAGGCAATGGTGTCGAGAGGAGGGCTTTAGATTTGTCAGGAACTGGAGAACATTTTGGGACAAGCCAAACCTGTTCAGGAGGGATGGGTTGCACTTGAATCATGATGGGACCAGATTGCTGGCACTCAACCTCAAAAACGCAGCAGAGCAGCTTTTAAACTGATAACTGGGGGAAAGCCGACAGGAGCTGAGTGGCATCCGGTTCGGAACACCTCATCCTCAGGGAATGAGGTTGGAGAGGGTAGAGAATCACATAGAGAAGACATAGCAGGTATAGGTATTAGCACCGGGAGAATAACGGAATGTGACAGTTCATCTACTGAAAATAAAAGCTGTGGGGTGAATAGAACAAGGCAGCAGCTGTTGTTGCGGGACCCACTGTACAGGTGCTTCTACGCCAATGCTCGAAGCCTCCGAGCAAAGATGGGAGAACTTGAACATTTGGCAGCTAGGGATAACATTGATATAATAGCCATAACAGAAACCTGGTGGAATGCGGAGAACCAGTGGGATACAGCAATCCCAGGCTATAAACTCTATAGAAGAGATAGAGAGGGGCGGGTTGGAGGAGGAGTGGCCATCTATGTCAAAGAAGGGGTGAAATCCAGCAGAATGGAGATTGACAGAGGGTCTGACTCCACCATAGAATCACTGTGGGTTAAACTACCAGGTCCAAGGAGTGATGTGATCATTGGAGTATTCTATCGTCCACCAGATCAAAACCTTGAGGGGGACCTTGAAATGGGGAGAGAAATCATGGAGGTGGCTAAGAGGGATAGGATAGTAATCATGGGGGACTTCAATTATCCCCACATTGACTGGGCCAATGCGAGCTCCGGGCAAGAAAGAGAAACTGGGTTTCTCGACTTGCTGAATGACTGTGCCTTAGAGCAACTTGTCACGGAGCCCACCCGAGAACAGGCAACTCTGGATCTAATATTGTGTGATACTCAGGACCTGGTCAGGGGTGTGAATGTCACTGAGCCTCTGGGGAACAGTGACCATGCTGCAATTACCTTTGCCATGCATGTTGGAGGAAGAGTGTCAACCAAATCAGACATAAAAACCCTTGATTTTCGAAGGGCAAACTTCCCTCAGATGAGGAAACTAGTTAGAGAGAAACTGAAGGGGAAGGTTAGAAGAATCCAATCTCTTCAGAGTGCATGGAGCCTGTTTAAAACAACAATAATAGAGGCCCAGAACAAGTGCATACCACAAAGAAAGAAGAGCTCATTTAAGTCCAAGAGGACACCGGCATGGTTAACAAGTGGAGTTAGAGAGGCTCTAAAGCACAAGGAGAGGTCCTTCAGTAAATGGAAATCCTCCCCAAATGAGGAAAATAAAAAGGAACACAAACTCTGGCAAAAGAAATGTAAGAAGATGATAAGGGAGGCAAAGAAAGACTTTGAGGAACGAATGGCTAGCAATATAAAGGGTAATAATAAAAGCTTCTTTAAATATGTTAGAAGCAGAAAACCTGCCAGAGAACCAGTTGGCCCTCTGGATGGTGAGGGAGGAAAAGGGGAGGTTAAGGAAGACTTGGACATTGCAGAGAAATTGAATGAGTTCTTTGCGTCTGTCTTCACGACAGAGGACCTTGAGCGGATTCCGCTGCCTCAGCCGCCCCTCTTGACTAAAGAATTAAATCAAATACAGGTTAAAAGAGAGGAGCTTTTAGGACTAATTGATAAATTGAGGATTGACAAGTCACCGGGCCCAGATGGCATCCACCCAAGGGTTATTAGGGAACTGAGAAATGAAATTGCAGATCTCTTAACGGTTATATGCAACTTGTCTCTTAAAACGGCCACAGTGCCGGAGGACTGGAGGATAGCAGATGTCACACCAATTTTTAAAAAAGGAAGGAGGGGGGACCCGGGAAACTACAGGCCGGTTAGCCTTACATCTGTCCCAGGGAAGATGGTGGAAAGCCTCATCCAAGACAAAATCTTAAAACACATAAAAGAACAAACCTTGCTGAGAGAAAATCAGCATGGCTTCTGTAAGGGTAAATCTTGTCTGACAAACCTCTTAGAATTTTTTGAAAAGGTCAACAGGCACGTGGATTTGGGTGAACCAGTTGATATAGTCTATCTGGATTTTCAAAAGGCTTTTGATACAGTCCCTCACCAAAGGCTGCTGAGAAAATTGCACAGTCAGGGGATAAGAGGGCAGGTCCTCTTATGGATTGAGAACTGGTTGCGTTTTAATGTAACCAAATGTAAAGTAATGCATATTGGGGCAAAAAATCCAAACTTCATCTATCAACTCATGGGCTCTGAGTTATCCGTGACGGATCAGGAAAGAGATCTTGGTGTGTTAGTGGACAGCTCCATGAAGGTGTCTCCCCAATGTGCGGCAGCGGTGAAGAAGGCCAATTCCATGCTAGGGATTATTAAAAAGGGGATTGAAAATAAAACAGCCAACATTATAATGCCATTATACAAAACAATAGTAAGGCCCCACCTGGAGTATTGTGTACAATTCTGGTCACCGCATCTCAAGAAAGACATAGTGGAACTGGAAAAGGTGCAGAAGAGGGCGACTAAAATGATTAGTGGGCTGGGGCACCTCCCTTATGAAAAAAGGCTAAAACATTTGGGCCTCTTCAGTCTGGAAAAAAGGCGCCTAAGGGGGGATATGATTGAGACATACAAAATAATGCAGGGTATGAGTAAAGTGGATAGAGGGAAGCTCTTCTCCCTCCCAAAATACCAGAACTAGGGGACATACACTCAAATTGAGGGCTGGGAGAGTAAAAACTGACAAAAGAAAATATTTTTTCACCCAGCGCGTTGTAAGTCTATGGAATTCCCTGCCACACAATGTGGTGATGGCACCTGACCTGGATGCCTTCAAAAGGGGACTGGACAGATTCCTGGAGGAAAAGTCCATCACAGGTTACAGACCATGATGGAGATGTGTAATCTCTAGGATTTAAACCAGGATACTTCAAGGGCCAGATGCAGGGGAGTGGTATCAGGAGACAGATATCTAGTCTCCTGAGCTCCCAGATGCATCTGGTGGGGCCGCTGTGAGATACAGGAAGCTGGACTAGATGGGCCTTTGGCCTGATCCAGCATGGCTCTTCTTCTTATGTTCTTATCTACAAAAACTTAGCTTGGTAGATTCAAGTCAGTCTGTTGTGAAGTCCCACCTCCACTCCAAGACAAGATCGGAAGGGAATCAGCTGGAAGTCTATGAAAGGAGCTTTCTTTTTTCCTATATATTACAGCACTTAAAAGAAATGAGGGATGTTAAACTGAACCAACAGCTGCATAGATGCCCTAAGCACATCCAATCTCGCCTGATTTCGGAAACTAAGCAGGGTCAGTCTTGGTTAGTACTTGGATGGGAGACCACCAGGGAATACCAGGTGCTATAGGCGCCTGGAGGAGGAACTGGCAAACCACTCCAATATTCCTGCCAAGAAAACTCCATGGACATGGGGTCACGAAGAGTCGGTCATGACTGTAATGACACAACGCACACACACACACACACACACACACACACAAACTGAAGCAAACCAAGCAAAACATAGTGACACTTCAATATAGGAGTTTCTGAACCAGGCTTTGGAGTTTGTTTCATCTAGTAAACGTAAACCATGAACTGTGCTTTACTTGTATCTCTGCTTTAATCCAACATTAAAAGACAAGAAAACCATTTTGGGCCTTTAAATGCCATAATTTTAAATACTGACTAATTAAAGGGCACCTCATTATCCTACCATTATTGTATGTCCAGTCTAGTTATTCTGTACTTTAAAGCAACATTTCTTATCTATATTTTAAACAATTCTGTCTTCAGAGTGCTTCAAAAAGCATTTGCAACTCATAAAATTTTAAAACATCTTAAAAACAACTGGGACTTAGGAGCACAGATGTTTGCCTTAGTGATCCAGAAATTAAAGCTTTCATCTCTGTGAGTAGGAAAAGTGCAAACACTTAGTTTCCTCCTACAGTCTACTGGCTGATATAATAGTTCTCGAGACAGTTGGTTTAGACTTTTTATTTGTACTGCTGTTACTCACACATGAAGTATATTTTTAAATGTGACGGGAAATGGAATTTCACCTTACGGCCAGATGTTGATTTACATTGCAGTGGCGAATCCAGACTATGCAACAATGTGCACCAGTTCCAGCATTGTTTAAAAGGACTGCAGTCAGCAAAGACAATGGAAAGCTCAGCCTACAAAGTGACAAGATAGTTACAAAACCTAGAATTTCTAACAATACAGTAGGACTCCCATATCCACTGATTCATTATCCACTGATTCAGTTATCCACGGTTGGCAGAGGATAAACAAATAAATAATTCAGCAGCTGCAAAGTAAGCTACTGTCATAAAACAGCAGCCGTAAAGCAAGCTTCTGTCATAAAACAGCAGCCGTAAAGCAAGCTACTGTTGCAAAACAGCACCTGTAAAGCAAGTTACTATCACAAAAGAGCAGTTTTGGCACTCTCACTTATCCATGGTTTTCATTATCCACGGGAAGGCTTGGAACCAATCCCCAGCGAATACTGGGGTCCTACTGTACAAAAAAATACTAAATAAAATCTAAGGTCAGCCCATGTAGGAAACCCATCTCCACATTCAAAAGGAGACCTCCCCTGTATAACAGTGAGAAAGCTCAAGCTCTTCCCACCTCCACCATATTGCAAATTAACATGCTTTGTTTCATTTATGGCCTGTACCAGATCTCTGTTGTGGTAGATCTGGGCAGAAATGATGGCAAGAAGTCTATTTCTATAGCAAGCCCTCCGTAGACTAAATTTCACTAACTACATGTTCACCCCTGTCATTATATTTTGACAAAGGAACTCATGCATGCCTTGGACAAACGATCTCCTTTTTCCTACTGTTTTCAGCATTTGTGATTGATAATGACTGTGACGTCACCCCTTTCAGAGACTGAGTTTTCAGAGGCACAACCGGGTTTATTTCGACATCCCACCACTGTGCCACTAAATTGTGACAACACCTCCCTTTTACATGTGTAATTGTGTTGGAAATGGTAATGCTGCCACCTTTTATTCACTTGGTAATGCTGCCACCTTTTAAAATCGTCGCCTCATGAATTGGGACAGACTCAGAAGAATAATATAAAAATAATAACAAAGTTTATTGAGAAAATAATAAATATAACAATATCTGAGGATGGTATGCGTTGCCTTTAACATATACTGTAATAGATGTAATCAGCTCTACAAGCCTCCCTATCTTCAGTAACTAGTAAACAGTATAGCCCTCACTGCCTGACAGAATTCTCAGAGAACAGTGCTCTCTCCCAGCACTCACTCTCAACTTCACTTAACTCATCTGAACTCCTTCAACTGACTAGGCTCCACCCTTTTTATATCATACCATTCCCCGCCCTCCTGCTGGGATTGGCTGATGATTTGTATATTCATTACTCTTTGTCACAATGACCCAGAAGTTCCACCTAAGGCTAAACACATTGAAACTACTTGCATTCAAGTTCATTTGTTCAGTGCTCATTTCTGAGAATGTGATTGAGTAGAAATCACAAACACAGTACAGGAAATATTAGCAAGATGAACACCGCACAATGTTTCTTGGAAGAAGGCTAGGGTTTCAAATACTCTTTGGAGTAAAATCTGAATGAAACAACAACTACTCCCAACACAATTATCTCATAAAAGTTGGGTTGCCTGCAGGAAAGGTACAGCAGGAAAATGGCTTGTACTGAGTCACTCCAGTCATTTCTCTGGCTATGTGTATACACACACTGGCAGGACTTCACTAGGTTCTAGTCAGAATTCTTTTCAGGCGTACCTGGAAATGCTATAAATTGCACCTGTGTTACCCTTTGTATATTTTTTCACATACTGGTATTATTTAATCATTATTTCATTTATTCATTCATTCAATTTCCATCCCGAACATAAGAACATAAGAAGAACCTTGCTGGAACAGGCTACAGCCCATTCAGTCCAGCATTCTGTCTCACACAGTGGCTCCTCATTTGCTTCAGGGTGTTCCCAAGCAGATGTCTTCACCTGCTTATGATTCCCTGCAAATGGCATTGAGAAATAACCTCCCTATCTCTCCAACCCGGAGGTTGTCATTAGGCATCCATAATGATAGCCATTGATACCCTTGTTTTCCATGAACTTGTCTAATTCTTTCTCAAAGCTGTCAAGGTTGACAGCAATCCCCATGTCTTCTGGCAGGGAGTTCCAGAGACCAGTGATCCTCTGGTTGAAACAGTACTTTCTCTTATTTGTTTGAGATCTAGCACCCAAAAGTTCCATGGAGTGCCCCCTAGTTCTAGTGTTGTGCGATAGGGAAAACAGTTTTTCCTTATCTACTTTGTCCGCACCGTGTATGATTTTATAGACTATCTGGCAGCATGGCCATTCTGGGCAGCTTATATCAACAGTAAAAGAAAATCCACATCATAAATTACGATACATAAACCCAACACACATATCAACAATCAAAGTGATTACAATTCCACAAAACAAAGCTACATCAAGCTTAAACTTACTAATGAACCAATGCCACGGTATCAATTTATATCTGTATCTCCCCCCACCCTGTAGTCTCACTTTGATGGAGTAGATTTGACCCAAGAAAGCTAATTAATAAAGCAGTTCATTTTTAAGGTGCCACAAAAAAAGATTACATGTAATGATATAAAATCATTGTGTATTTTTCTGGTGTTATTTTCTAAACATTTTCTAATGGCTCTGGCACTGCTTGCCTATAGAGCAGACATTTTAGAGAGTTTTTGAAAGAATGCAGTGATGGAGCTAAGCAGATATTGGGTGGAAGGACATTCAATGAAGATGGTGCAATCGTCAAGAAGGCACTTTTTTCTTTCTTTTGAGAGCTCCTCTTATGGTTAAGGCTCTCAAGTGCCTGGTCTGAGAGAACCAGGTATTATGGGCTGATGTAGGCAGAAGAAGGTGTTCAGTCAGGTAACAAGGTCCCAACCCATTTAGGGCTTTGTGTGTCAGAGTCATTACCTTGAAGTTGCCATGGAAGCAAACTGAGATCAAGTGGAAGGCAACCAGGGTGAAGGAAATATGCTCATACTTTTTACCCCAGTTAGTAATCTGGCCGCAGCATCCTGGACCTGGACCAATAATGAACAAATTATTTGGAAATAAGAAGTGTTTATATATGCTGCTCTCACAATGTACATAATAATGAAATTTGTCCTTGATCTAAGTTATACAGACTACCAAATACCATCTGAGCCTCGCACTCCCTGTTGAAAGACATGATCTTTTTTTTTTTCAAATCTCCATGTCTGAACTCTGCTCCTTGAACTCTCTCTCTCTCTCCTGACTTGCCTCTGATAATTACTAAAGGACAATGTACACTTGAACATCATTTAACTCAAAGGAAAGCTTGGGAAGATTGTACAGTAGAAGGAAGCTTCCCCTCTTCCTAACTACCTATAAGTATAGGTAAGAATCTCATTAGCAAAACCTTAGTTATTAGAAACATTCTTCTTTGTGTTAGTCACGCAGTACACCTGAGACAAAATAAAACCTATGCCAACATGACTTATGTTTATCCATATATTCTAAATCTTACTCAGATGCCCAGAAAGCAGATTCATTATAATGCAAATAAAAACAAAGATAAACCAATCCCCCTTCACATCAAACTAGCACACAAGCTACTCTTGACTCTTTTATTTTTATTTTTAAAAATGGCCTAGTTTATTTCTTGAAATATGGGCTCTGACCATATCAGCCCACCTCAGAACATCCCAAAGTTAAATGCCTTGTTTCCTACGTTCTCACCAAGCAGAGACTGAAAACGGTAGCATTAAACCCACACTGTCTGAGAACAAGTACAAAAGGGTAATCCATAACTTTAATGTGTTTGAGACATTTAGATGGATGGGCTGAATGCCCAGTGTGTTGTAATAATGCTGAAAAGCTCTTGGCTCCAACTGTGGAGACATTAGCATTAACTTAAGTCTGTGGCTTTGTTTATACTACGTGAGATAACTGCTTGTGCTTCTCTCCAATGCCACAATCAGCCTGCTCTGGTACATATTTTAAAAGCAAAGATGGTTGATATCATGTTACCATTGATACATTTTTCTGCAAGTCACAGGAGCTTGTTAAAAAGCTTTTCCTCTGCTTTAAATTTCAAGATTTTTCAGATATACATAGATAAAACAATTAACATAATAAAATTTAAGTAGGGTCAGTTCCCCTGGGTCAAATTAGGAGTGTCCCTCAGGTGGTAGACTGCAAGGGTCAGTCCATTTCCATCTCTTCCATTGGTAGGGTGGCTATTTGGCCTCCTTTAGGGAGAGCAATCCTCTGTTTCAAAGTATACCGTACTCATTTTGAAGATGTCCTTCATTTGAAAGGCTGTCCAGTCTTGATTTAGAGATAAAGAAGCTTAAAGAGGAATATCAAGGGCACTGATGTCACCTATCCACAATGAGCATCCGGACAGCAGATTCGGCAGGCCAACAAGTCATTTGAACAACGCCTTCCCTGTTGGAGAAGACCTCTATTCCTAGAGGCACAGGCAATCTCCCTGGCACCCTGTTTACAATTCCTAGCTCTGATAAAAGACTTTACAACAAGAATTTCAAAGTACTAAAGGTCCCTCCAATTCCAGGATTCCCAAAGGATATGTTATATCAGCGGTTCCCATCGTTGTGTAACTCAGGTGTTTTGGGATTGCAACTTCCAGAAATTCCAGGTAGCACAGCTAGTGGGGAAGGCTTCTGGGAGTTGCAGTCCATCCAAGAACAGCTGGGTTACCCAAGGATGGGAACCACTACCATAGATCAAAGGGATCCATAGGGAGCCTTACAATCTGAGGGTGGGGCAGGGGCATAACAGAGAATAACACCTGTGTCTGGTGTTATCATCAGCCCGTTTGAGAGTGGAGTTGTGCAACAGGATTCCAGGTGGCGTGTCCATTTAAAATTTACATACCCAATAAATTGTCTTTTCACAAACCTAAACAACAAGAGTTGAACTAGCCATTGCTTGGTGAAAGAAGTGGCAATTCCTTGAACTGTAAAACCATCAGATTGTAAACCCATAAGGTAATATCATGGTTTATGAGTGCCATAGTTTGTGAGTCTTTTGCAAGAAGAGCAACCATTTCTGATCAATTTTACCTTGATCAACGAGCAATGTCTTGCAAAATGAGCACTGGAGCAGGTCACCTCATCACAAGTGAGCCAATGGGTTGCACTCTCCCTCCCTCCCTGCTGGACTGTGGGGGATGATCTGGAACATTCCTCAGGCAAGCCTCCAAAGCAGAGGGAGGAGAGAGGAGCAGAAGGCTCCCTTACCCCAGCCATGAATGTTTTCAAAGGAGAGTGCAGGTTAGGATTTTGTCTTTCTATATATTTATATATTTTTTTAATTTCTTTCCAATATCCTTTTGTGAGTTTTGGCATTTTGTGTGCACAATATGTGATCTATGCAGCCCCAGAAAAACTAATCTGAGTGTCCATTATTTCTTATAGGGAAATTTGCATTGATATAAGAGTGTTTTGGACCCCGGTATCTGCTAGGGATCAGTTCCAGGCCTTCCCGTGGGTAATGAAAACTGTGGATAAGAGAGAACACCAGCCCCCCCACCAAAACTGCTGTTTTGTAATAGTAGCTTGCTTTACAGCTGCTGTTTGTGACAGTAGCTTGTAGGGATGGGAAATTCATTTCAGAACCAGTAGGTTATGAAAGGAACCACATGAGCCCAGGTGGTCCTCGGAACCAGCTGATACATGCAGATCCAATTGCTTTACCTTCTCTGTCTTATGCAGGGTTAAAATCAACGAGGAAGCATGCTGTGATATCATCTGTGCTAGATCTGTCATGATGGCCAATCAGGAACTGTGCAGGGACAGGCATCATCGTGCCTCCCTCTCTGATTAGCCAGCAGCACGAAGCAGGAAAGATGATGTCACAGTGTGCTTCCTCATTGGATTTTAATTCTGTGTGACTGTTTTGGGCGCTATCCTAACCCAAAGATCACCCAGCAATGTTCCCTCTAGTTTTCAGCCCCATTGGGCAGGGCCCTCTTGCTTGCACACAGGCACATTCAACCCCACCCCCACGGATCCCATCATAATTGAATAACCACTATAGCTGTGGGTGCAGAGGGCTAGAGGAGCCCTGAGTCTTCTATTTGCAGAAATGTTTTATGCTTGCAGAAAACTCCCCACTCACCCACAAAAATTGGGGGGGGGGGGAAGAAAGTATAGATTAGGAAAACAATCAAATAATGCAAAAGCCATATGTCCTCCAGCCCCATAGAAATAGCCACTTTGCTGGTAAAAAGCTAAAGCAAAAGGAGAGAGGCATCAGTAACTTTCAAAGATCCATAGACTCAGAAATGTTTGGTTCCAGTTAGAGATGGGCACAAAACGAACAATTTTTCATTTCCGTTTTTGCTTTTTGTTTCGTTACGTAACGAAACGACAAACGAATTTTGTCTCTAAAATGAAACGAAACGAACAGAAACACCGGAAATTTTGTCGTGCGTTTCGTTTCCATTACTGTAATGTGAGTGAATTGCTTAAAATCCTAAAAAAATCACAAAAAATTGAAATAAATGGTAACAAAATGGTAACGAAACAAACGAAAACAAAAATGAATTTTTTGCAAAAATTCACGAAAAACAGAAACGAAACAAAACGGACCCTCCAAATGACAAACGAGAAACGAAATGCCATTTTTTTTATTCATGCCCATCTCTAGTTCCAGTACAACTCCAGCTGAGGTCCTGTCCAGACTGGCCATTTGGGGTATAGGCTACAAAGGTGTGTTAAGATGGGATGGGGTCAAGAGAGAGGGGAAGGGAGATCAATGATATATTTGGCATGCTCCTCCACAGCTATTAATAAGAACATAAGAACAGCCTTGCTGGAACAGCCCATCCAGTCCAGCATTCTGTCTCACACAGCAGCTCACCATTTGTTTCAGGGTATTCCCAAGCAGATGTCTTCATCCACTTTGATTCCCTGCAAATGGCATTGAGAGTTATCCTGCCTATCTCTCCAACTCGGAGGTGATCCCTTGTATCTTGATAAGCTGTCGATTACTGTAAGTGCTTCCCTGATTGCCTGTGGAAGGGATATAATTTTAAAGTAGGCGTGTCTATATATTTATTTACATTTTGTTCTGATTTAAGTTAGAAATGAATCCAGTATAATTATGATTTTTTGAACCTATGATTAATTTGCTCCCAAAATCATGGGACTGAAGGGCAAAATAAAAATATTAATAATAAATTTTATTACATGCTGCTCTGAATGTGCAATTCCTGCCCAAGAAGCAAGCAACAATATATCTAAAAGAAATTAACAACAGACTTTTTAAAAGATACAAATTAAGCTTTCAATAGCGCTACCATTACCCTGTATTTCATACACTGAAGCATTGCCTACAAGTGATAATTTACCCTATCACTGGCATTTATTGGGGGTGGGGGAAGGATAGTATACATTCATACACAAGCATAAACAGATGGCAGTGAACAATTAAAAACAATTCTGAAAATACTCAACAAAGACAAGACATATCTCTTGACCCCTATTATTTATCAATGAAAAAATAGTGGCATTATTAAAGTTCATGTCTCTGCATTTGTGCACTGGGGAAACAGGGTTTATTCTGGACACACAACATTATTTGTATTTCAAAATCATATTAAGGAGCCTTTCCAAAATTCAGAATTAATATATAATTGGCAGCAATGGGCTAAGCATAACACTCTCACTTTAATTTATATTTGAATTATAATATACTGTATATTATATTTCATTTATTTTTCTCCCACTCTAATTCGGATCCAGAGACATCAGGTTTTCTTTCAAATATGCATTCAAATTAAATTTTGAATTCCTTTTTTCCTCCAGTAAACATAGCCTGAATTAGTTATCCTATTAATGTATCAGGCCTCTTCAAAACAAAGTGCTGTAACTATGGCAATTTGGCTTTTTGCTTGCAAATAGAACTAAGCAATTCATAACAATGGACACAATCCAAGCAAGTCCCCACACATTCCAATAGGAGATCCACAGACTAAATTGCATTGTGTGTTTACTCTGAAGTAAGCCCCAGTGTATCCAGTGACACCTACTCCCCATTTATAGTTGCAGCCTTAAACACATTAACATTTTGGCTTCGCAATATGTGATATTGGCCAGGAAATGGTCTGTGTGGGAGAGAGAGAAAGACAATCAGCTGCTCAGTAAAATATTCATAGAAGAAAGAGTGGGGACATACAGTGTTCTAGCACAAAAATAAAGAATGCACTGAAGGGCCCTAACCTCTTACATTATATTCAGATAACATCACATCGCATCCAATGATATGTTGATTTGATAGCAGAGCTTTTGGGAGTCAACATGGGTGGCTGAAAGCTGGCCAATTATTATTTTGCTTCAAAAATGGCTGTGACAGATGAGAGTAGAGCAGAGATTGGTTGGTTGGTTGGTTGGTTGGTTGGTTGGTTGGTTGGTTGATTGGTTGATTGATTGATTGATAGATATACCATCCATCTGGCTATAGGGCCACTCTGGACAATTTACAATAGTGCAGTGATGCAATTAAACAGGCCAATAACAATTGCTAACAATTACTCAACAAATATAAAAAAGAAAAAGATGGCATGACTAAAGATCTTTTCCTGGAACAACAGTGGGCTGTGAGAAAGCCTGCCTAAAAAAACATGTTTTAAAAGACAATTTGAAATTCCAAGTGAGGGGACTAGGAAGATTTCAAGCAGCAAGCTCCTCCAGAGGTGAGGGGCACCCACCAAGAAAGTCCTCAACTGCCCTGCCTGGGAAGAAGAATGAGTTATACAGGCAATTCTAGGAATCCAGGTAACAAGGTCCCAAACTGTTTATTTAGGGTTTTGGATGTGTGTTAGCATCATCACATTGAAGCTGGTGTGGAAGCAGAAGGTAGCTAATAAATTACAATCAATGACAATCAACAATCATTAGAGAACAAACCATATCTGCTAGACTGCAGGATTCATTTTCCCACACAGCATGGCATTTTTTGTTGGCTAGGGGCTGACCACAGTTACTGTTCAGCACACTGGGATGACAGCAGGTTGGTAAATAACACTCTTAAATAAGGTTGTTGCTATTATATGTCATTATATTTAGATGAATATTGCGGAAGAGTCTAACAGATAGATGCAAAATATTACATCTATCACCAGAAAAAAATTACGCATATTAGTTATTCAAATAATGGCTTATAGTAAATCACTGTAACATACTAACAGCATGAAAATCCTGATGCACTTTTCATAGCATCAGACAGTGGATGCAACGAATTATTTTATCAAGGAAAACAATGGTTTGCCCTTCACATTCTCTGGAGTCACTGTATGTTTCAAAAGAACATTTTGTAAGGTCTTTACAAAGACCTTCTAATGGGAGTCTTACCGTACTTTTGCAATAAACATTTTATTCTACAAATGCAAAGGTTGAGACAGATTGTCAGCAGCATCAGTCTCCAAGAAAAATAGCAACTCCACCCTTTGCGTAGCGGCTGCAAAATCCCCAATGCTTTTATCTAGCTTTATTCTTGTTTCTCTCTCCAACTCATTTCATCCCCCAGCAACCTGGCCTTAGGAATAATGCTGACAGATAGGTGGAACCTGATCCCACCAGCTAACCTTAACTGGCTAGTAAACTTTAATATTGGCATCTTTAACACACCTTCAGATTAATCCGCAAGCCAATAATGCATGGCTCACAAAGATACAAATTGATGGCCCTTAACTTCCATGAGATAAACTTCAGGTAAGCATAGTCCATTTACAGGTACTCATAAGATCAGGTTAGCCTGTTGCATTTCCATAGATTTCTCGCATGTTCACAAATACTGATGCTCATATAACTGCCATCTGAGAGAACAACCAGCACATTTACCTGGGAAGAAGCCCTACAGAGCTCAGTGGGTCTAGACACGACTACGCTGTTACTTGTCTTCTTCAGTTTCACTCAGTTCCATACCCCATTCCATGAAAATGTCCCAATTGACATTGCTCCCCTCCCCATTATTAATTCCTCAGTCTCCGACATTCTCCTCACTCCTGCCTGCTAACACTGCAGCCTCCACTGAAAGCAAAATCCCCCGACAGAACAGAAGGGCCAGTCAAGACACATCACAAACTCAGGGGGAAAGCAAGTTAATCCATCTGATTACAATCCGCTATATTCTACAACTATAACCAAGTCCTGAAGAAGATAAAGTGGTGCAACAGTTCAAGGTAAAACTACTGGAGATTATAAATAAATAAAGAAAATGAAACAGATGACATTTCCCACCATAAGGTACATCTCATCTCTGAACTGCAAAAATACAGCCACTCACTGCCAAGCCCAGTTGATCCTCTGTTCCTCTTGACACCTCCTGGCAGAGGAAAAACCTCCAGGCTTTCTTGCAAACTGATGTCAGGGGTGGCAGATGTTTTGGTTACATCCTTTTTTACTGCAACCCATGTGCTTGCTTCTGGCCACTCTCTGCTGGCCACATAGCACCGCACGACCTCTTTTGAATATAACAGTTCCTCTAGAACACACCAGCTCCTGGCAGGCAGTGAATCTGGCTCTGATCAAGTGCATTTACGCTTGGCAGCTGGGAGGTACCAGACTGTCTGGATGAGAAAGCAAGGAGGCTGTTCCTCTTCTCTCCAGTATGCACTTCTGGAGGAAAAGAAGTCATGGAGCATGCATGCATTGATACTAAATATATACCCATAAAAAGAAGTTGGGGGATGTAATGAACATTTGCTTCTCTTTATGTCTAAAGTAAACAATGCTTTATTAGTCATTAATGACTGGTCCAAAACTGTCCATGGGAAGTAAGCAGCAGGGATGTATCGGGGCGGGGGGGCAGAAGGGTACATATGCCCTGGGTGCAGCAATCAGGGGGCACCTGGAGGGGGAGCAGGAGGAGAAAGCTGTGCACCCTCCCGCCACCCAGCAGTCCTCCTTTCCCCAAAGGCTTGGCAACGGCACCCCCTCCACTGCCTCCGCTGCCATGCGCCAGGCGAGTGGTGAAACAGGCAGCAGGAGCACGGCGGCTGCGGCGCCCTCCTCCTCGTCTTCCTCGCCTTGGTGGCAGATGTGTAAGGCATGTGCATGCTACTGCATGTGCACCCCATCCACCTGCACGCACATGCGTGCATCCACCCAACCACACCCACAGGGTTCGTCCTCCCCATTGCTGGGTGGGTGCAATGTGTGGGGGGGGGTGGCAGAAGGGACGCAAAAATAAACTTTGTCCCCAGGTGCTCCAAATCCTGGCTTCGCCTCTGGTAAGCAGCAAACTATTTACTGCATGAAAAATATGAAAGCAAGGTCACTGAAGACCAAGCTATATTTCATAGAATGTCCCTAATTAGAAGACAAAATGCATTAGTGTTCCAAAGATGAAATTTTCAGTAAACCTTTGTGATTCAGCAGTCATACTTGGAAATAAAGCCCAAGTTTGGATTGCAGAGCAGATTCAGCTAATTTGCAAACTTGGGGAGGCACTGAACACTGCTGCTGGGGTAACCAACATTCTCAACAAGTAAAGAATTAATGTAATGATGAGTTATTGTATGCATTTATCTCAAGAAATAAGATGAAGGAGAAAATAGAGATAGAGCGAGTTTTTACATATTGTTGTGGAATAGGAGATTCCTGGTCACAGCAAATCCATCTGTGGATAATTAAAGGGATATAAAATAAGCAGGAAGAAAAGAGGAAGGGTCTGGTAAATGAAAGATTTTAGAGCATACACTAATTGAAAATAAATCCCCAGGGGACATTTAGATGAATATATTTTCCCTGGGATAAATGAGAAGATTATTTTATCTCTCAAGACTAGACACAACTGCAGATAAAAGCCAAATGATGTACAAAAGCATTATTAGAGAGTGGTGGGCAGAACTTGTGCCAACATGGCCTCTATGAATTCTAGACTGGTAGAAGTGTATGAAATTGATTTTATTGAACCCAGGCAGTGGAACACAGAAGAGGTTGGCTTAACAACCACCCCCTCCCAGTCTATCTACCTGTCAAGGTGCTGAGTTCCCACCATTAGTCCCAAGATCAGTACTGGTAACATGACCGTGGTAGATGGGGCTTTCTTTCAACACTGGAGTTGGGGAAGAGTGGGCTAGAATGACTTTTATATGCACCACTATACCATACAAATGGTTCTTGCTGTTGTTGATATTGGTCTGGTCCTCTGCAGAATTAAATCAGCTATAATGAAACAGCCATCAGCGTGGATAATATATTCTAATGAAACCATAATCAAGTTAGATATGTTAGTAATGTTCAGAGCAAAGTTGTCATTGGTCCAATCTGTTATTGATCCAATCTCTCAAGAGAAACCAGTCATTTCTCCTCCTCAACAAATTCTGCACAGCAGCAGCTAAGCCAGCATCCGGAACATGTGGTCATCCATGTACTCAAGCCTACAACCAGTACTGGGCAGGTTTGGAATAGTACAAAGTACAAATACTTTTTTTCATTTTGACACCCTCCTGGCGTGATGCCCTGGGCACATACCCAGCTTGCATACACACCCCAGTTGCAGCCCTGCATGTATGATTCCTTCCTATTTTAGTTGGTATGGAGAGATTGGATAGGGTAAGCAGAGAAGTAACAAACCTGTCCCAAGAGCAGAGGTAAGCTGTAAACAGGTTGCACCCAAATATGTCCTTAGTACACAACAAAATCAGGCTAGGAGGCCCTGCCAAAGGTGCCATCTCTCAAAGAGGTGAGGGGGGCGGCATGTCAAAACAGGGCCTTCTCGGCAGTTGCCCCCTCTGTTGGAATGTCCTCCCAACAGAGATCCGCCTGGCACCAACACTTTTGGCTTTTCAGCACCAGTCAAACCTTCCTGTTCAACCAGCATTTTAATGATAGCGATCTTTTTAGCTGGGCTCATAAGCAGAAGGGTTTTATTATCCGTATATTGATTGTTTTAAATTGTTATTTTGATGGTTTTGAACATGTTGTTTTATAGTTTTAATATATTGTTGTATGCCGCATAGAGACCACTTGGTAGTGGGATGGCTAGAACATTCTGTAAATAAATAAATGAATAAAAGTAGATCTTAAACACGAGCATAACACTTGGCACACACAACCAGCTGATTTCTTACAACTCGTTTTAATTGGACCTACCACGCCCACCCATGAAAACAAATGAGTCCATGAACCTGCCTGTCAAAGAGACAGGTCCTGTATACTATACTATGGATACTGCTTGATTAAATATCCTCTGACTATGACCTAATGGGAGCTCCATTGGAATACAAAATGTTCATTATCTTTTAGTTAGGCCAAAATTTCTCAGATACTTGTATTGAAATGCAGAATTAAAGGGGTATTTACCATCAAATGAAACAAAAGTAAATAGGGTTCTTTTCCTAGCTTCATGTGATTGTTCCTCAATAAAAAAAGATTAAAGTATCAAATATAAGAAAAAATAAATATATCTGATGGTCTTTTCAATGCTAACTTATATATTTTTTAATTTATTTGATGTTTAGAGGTAGTATTGAAAAAGCCATTTAGCATAGTAAACAAATACTGTTTTTTCAATGCTATTCAGCATAGCATCAGATACTCCCATAGTTCACGTGGCCTCTTTTGTCTGAAGAAGCGGACTTGTCCACAAAAGCACACATTAAAACAAAACAATTAGTTTTCAAGTTGCCACAAAGCTTGGCTTCTTTATTTTTATTTTGTTTTAACCTAATACTGTATGTTAGCACAGACTAACACAACAACACAGCTACCTCTTCTAAAAGCACTGCATTCAGTGTATTTTTATGTACAATGAACCCATATACAACTCTGTGTGTGTGTGTGTGTGTGTGTGTGTGTGTGTGTGTGTGTGGTGTCATTACAGTCTTAACTGACTCTTCGTGCCTCCATGCCCATGGAGTTTTCTTGGCAGAAATACTGGAGTGGTTTGCCAGTTCCTACTCCAGGTGTCTACACAGCACCTGGTATTCCTTGGTGGTCACCCATCCAAGTACTAGCCAGAGCCAATCCTGCGTAGCTTCCTAAATCAGGCAAGATCAGGTGTGCTTAGGGCATCTAGGCTGCTTATACAACTGCATAGTTAGGCTGAAATTCTATTCAGATTTACATGTAAGTACAGCATCACTGAATCCAATAAGCTATTGACATGTTCTACAATATTCAGTCTAGTGCACTATTAATAGTTACTAATTATAAAACACAGTTGTGCATTTGTTTGAAGGCTTCTTTATTTTACTGCATCAACTGAAAATTCAAGGCATGAAACAATAGCTGTTAGTACAAAATGTTCCATTTTCCTCAGAAGTGAGACCTTGGCTCGCTCTTTTAAAGCTCTGTAGACCCAGACAGCAACAGGAGACAGGAATGCAATTTTATGCCAAGATGTTTATGCCAAGATTTCTACATTTTCTAGCTTGATTAACATCTCTTGGGATCACAGAAGCTGAACTGTTGCACTGATTTTAGTGAAAAGTTTTCCTTTCTGAACACTTGCTGCATGGACCTAGGTTAACTACCACACCCTGGAAGGTTTTAGATAAAATATCCATTATCTCATGACAATTGTTCATGTGCACCTTTGCAATTTGATGTGCGAAGGCATAACTGCAAAAGCTTTGCACAAATGAAAGGGGAAGCATTTTCCACTCCCCCCCCCCGCCCACACTACAGTATGCTCAGCTTTTAAAGCGTATTACAGACTCAACTGTATTCTGTAATATGAGCTTCTTATTCACATGCTAATAATAAAACAAAAAGAACAAAAATCCACCCAGAGTCCTGCAGGTCTTGGAGACTTTAATGGCCTTGTCCTTGATAAGAGATCTGGAAGCACATTCATTTCCTGTTACCCTGACTCATTGCTAATGGACTTTCAAAGTGAGGCCTTTCTACTAGCTCTTAATGACTTGTTGCAATGGAGATGGGCGATTAGCCCACAGCAATGCCATCTTCTGGCATAGTGCTGGTGAGAAAGGGCGTTTCTGAATGCAACTCAAATAAAGCTTCTTTTCTTTGGAAAGAAAAACTCAAGCAACCAAACTATAAATCTTCAGATTCCCCTCTTATCCAGTCCCAGAATACATAATGTTGGGTTGTGATTATTTAAGGAACTGAAATAAAACCAGAATGGAGCACACACAGTACTGAACTGGAAGAACAAATTCACTTTTTAGTGGGTGAATTCACATGTTTGTAAGTATGCAGACAATGCCAATATACAAAAAAGGTTTCACGGTTCCCAATCAAGCCTCCCTGACTATGGCTATTAAGCCACACTACTTTTTCTTATCCTAAACTAGGCAAAAAGTTTATCCTAAACTAAGAGTGCTCAGGTAGGAGACAGATATAGTGAAAGCTATAGAAATAGACTTGGAAGTTGGAAGTCTTCCAGGGAGTCTAAACAAACAAAAAAACTCTGAAACCTAGGCACCTAGAGCCAGTGTGCCTGTCTTATAAAGTAGCTGACACCACTCCCATACAAGGACCTCAGAAGAATTGGGTTTTGTACCACACTCTACCAATCAAAATTCTCAACAGCAGTTTGATTTTTTTCAGGTTATAAGAAAGAAAGAAAGAAAGAAAGAAAGAAAGAAAGAAAGAAAGAAAGAAACCAAATCAAAAGCATAAAAGGATCAACTTGCCAAGCAGTTACAGGAAAATGTTTCTCAAAATACAGGAGCAAATCGATAGACAGACTTATAAAGCATCCAAGAGAAAAAACACGACAGAAAATAATAAAGGGTCATCAACCCTATCTAATACTTATACCTTGGTGGAGAGACAGCATAGTTCTGAGACTTGCACAGAGTGCATCTTCCTGTAGGGTGGTAAATGGACCCAGTTTCCTCTTTAGTGTCAATGTCAAACTAGCCCCTTCTGATAATACCAGAACAGCAGGGAGCAAATACATGCTAATTAATTTGCTCATTTCCCTTTTATACAGGTAAATGGACCATTACAAATCGATTGTCAACAACATCTCAATCCCTTTTTCATGTTTCCTCAAGATAGAAGGTGGCTTCCCCAACCAGCTCCCAAGTGCACTATCAAATTTGCATAATTCTCTGGGAAGGAAGCAAATTGACAACCTTCAGGTCAAGTGTTTCTCTGAAGGTGCCCCTGTGGGATTGCTTTGAGATTCCTTCTGATAAGATAAACATGGAAGCATCAGTTCCTATCTCAGTGCTTTCTTTGAAGTACTCTATTCAATAACAAGAGATATGCTGAAGGTGTGAGCTGTCATTTCACACACTGAGCTCCTAGGCACTCACACAAGCACTGTAAGTGTCCGACAACTGGATTCCATATTTCATATTCCCAACTTCTCCATGTCTACACAATAAACTAGGGAAAATGAAAACTATTTTACAAAGTGACCCCTGTTGTGCAATGATTAAACTTCAGTACTGCAGTCAAACCTCTGCTCATGTCTAAGTTTGATTTGGAAGGATTCAAATAGCCTGTGGAGTCAACCTTTCATCCTTCCAAGATTGATAAAATGAGGATCCAGATTGTAACGGGGGGGGGGGGACAAACTGTTTTTTTTTGTTGTTGTTGTTTGTTTTGTTTTTTTGCACAATTGCACTGCTAACTGCTGGGAGTGCTGCAATAGTATGGAATAGTATGAAGTCGAAACAACAAATATATCCCATTAGATCAGTTGTGCCCCAGGCTAGTCAATGTAGCTGAAGAGATTATCATCTAGTGTTCTGCCAGCAAAATAACCTCTGTGCTTATGACAGGTAAATGGGTGAATTATTTGTCAAAAAAATAAAAGGCACCCCCAACAAAGGACAAATTACAATAATAATTTACATATGTTAATCTATGCATACATGTGCAAAATAGGAACATTTGTTGCCTTGTTATGTCATGTTAAGTTGAGAAAGACTTACAGTGACCTTAACAGAGTTTTTGTTGCCTGGAAAGCTCATTGAGTTAGCCAACTGGCTGAAGAGCCACAATGTTGGGAGTTTCATTCCCCACTGTGCATCCCAGAAAACTGAGCCTGTGTGGCCTTGAAAAGCTGCACAGCACTAGTTCCATAGAATCATAGAATCATAGAGTTGGAAGAGACCTCAAGGGCCATCCAGTCTAACCCCCTGCCATGCAGGAACCCCCATCACAGTATTTCCAACAGATGGCCATCCAGCTTCTGCTTAAAAACCTCCAAAGGAGGAGACTCCAACACCCTCCGTGGCAGCATATTCCACCGCCGAACAGCTCTATCTGCCATAAAGTTCATCCTAATGTTTAAATTGAATATCTTTTCCTGTAGTTTGAGCCAAACTGTACATCGTAGTCTCTGAAACCATGGAAAGCAAACCAGTCCCTTCTTCAATGTGACACCCTTTCAAATACTTAAACATAGCTATCATATCCCCTCTCAGCCTTCTTTTTGTAAGGCTAAACATTCCCAGCTCCACCCTCCTCTTTGCTACCTGTAAGAAAGAATATTTAAAGCAACAGCAAACTCTAGGTTTTAAAAACCCAAGCAGCCCTGAGAAACAGCCAAAGCTCCAGCTCACGTGCCCCCAAAACAAAGAAATGAGTGCTCTCTAGAAAACTTTAACAAGGATGTAAGTCAGAATTGACTTGATGGCATACAATTATTATTATTATATGACTTTCAGGGTAAGTGAGAGACATTCAATGAGTCATTTTACCAGTTATACACACCCAGTGAGATTCCCCAGTGAGTTTTAAGTGGGGATTCAAAGCCAGGCTCTCCAGAGGATCCAACCAGTCTATTCACTACACTACGCAGGGGGAAAAAACATATCATTTGAACAGAATCACAGTACCTTAGTCTAGTTAATGGGCACAATATGATGCCCAGGTGCTGAATGCTGATAGTCAACTTCAAGCATCCTGCTCTCATCACTTCTTAAGTTTTTGTTCATCAGTAGGATTTGCCTGAACAATCCTTAAAAAAGAGAAGTAGTCTCTAATAATTAGGACCCATGACCACCCTTAGAGTAACAGAGTAGGGTTTATTTTTAGCAACCTTGGGGAGAGGAGAACGAAACACAAAGAGCAAATATGACTACAAATACTGTGGGAAAGAACAGAAGGAACCACAAAACATAATTTGTAATTCCATATAATTACTTCCTACTATTAATAGAATTCTTCATAAGTATATTGTACAAAGAACATTGTGCTGTTCCATATGAAGAGCACATGTATTTGATTATGTTGTTTGACTGTTACAATAGGCCTGGGAACTCTTAAGAACCCTGGCTTATTAAGAATGATAAGCACCTGATACATATTGTTAAACTATTCCTGTTTGCTATGTAAGTAGCTAAACAAACCCAGCAGAAGCTGGCTTGTCTCTCTCAGGGTTACCTGGAGAAAGAATCTGGTGTTTAATTTCTTTCTCAATAGTTATACTGCAAGAGAAGATAATACTTACCATATTTTACATGCCAGATGTTTCTTCTTCCTTCCTTTTTAAAAATCTATTATAATATCAATCTCTTCTTTGCATTTGGAGCCATTTAAAATTTGAAAGCTGCTAATGCTAAGGTTTTTGTTGAGATATAGATTGCCAGCCTGTTTTTTTAAAATAGTTCTTTATCTTCTTACAATTTTATAGGAAAGAAATGAAGAAGAATCTTCCTTGATTAGGTTATAGGTCTGTTTCTTTCAGAGTCTTGCCTTCTATAGTGGTAAGGCACCTAGATACAGTACCTCTGAGAAGCCCAGGAGTGGAGCTTGTAAAATAATAATTTGATCCTGCCTTTCAGTATCTTGGCAACACAACTTTCAGAGCTAGCATCCACTGATAAGAGCTACCTGCCAGGAGTTTATCTGACATGCATTCAAAAGCGACCAAGCCTACTCAACGATCTAATATTCTATAATATGGTTTGCTAGATGTTTAATTTGTTACACATGTTTTCTTTAGAAATTCTGTTTGCTTATCAGAGGGAGTTCCAAAACACAACATATGTTCTGAAAATAGAAATAATGTGACGGGCAGTGGCTGTGCTGGTCTTGACAGGAAAACTGTGGAGAGATGTGCCTTTGCACACTATTCAGCTTGAGTGCTTACAGATTTCTGTGAGATTTACAACATGAATAAATCCAGAAGATCCTAGATTTAATCCCTGGCAAAAATATATTTTTTAAAAAATCTTGGGGCAGCAAGGGCTAGGAAAGGAAACTTCAATGCTAGGAATCTTGGAAAGCCACTCTATTAGGGATCCATGTAAGCAAGATATAAAGTGTGTCTTCCCTTTTAACATGTACTTTTTAAAAAGCGAGCAGTACCTGTTCCTGGAAAGTCTCATCTTACTGGAAATGCAGGAAATGGGGCAGAGTTTAATCCCACTGACAACAATAATAAGTAATTTTCAAAACGACCTCAGTAGAGAAGGAGGAAGAGAAAGGGGCCATCTAATCTAACCCTTATCTAGCCATTTAGACACAGCATAAAAATTATGGGCCTGGTTTATTCTTTATTGTCATCAACAATCTGACAACTCATATTGAGACGATTTTCCCCATAGGTAAAGGTAAAGGTTCCCCTCGCACGTGCATGCTAGTCATGTCTGACTCTAGGGGCAGTGCTCATATCCGTTTTCAAGCCAAAGAGGCAGTGTTGTGCAAGTCTGTGGCCATGTGGCCAACATGGCTGAACGCATTTCTGCACACGGAACACTGTTTACAATGTTTCTCTCATTCTTTTTCCTACTCAGTAGTTTCATACTAATTGCTTAGTGCTTGGGAGTTTTATTCTCCGCTGTGCACTGTAGGAAAAGAACTAATCTGCAAGGCCTTCGGAAACCTATGTAGTCCCAGATTGCCCCAAGAAGAAGGGAATGGCAAACCACTTCTGAGTATTCCCTACGTAGGAAACCCGGGCAAGGATCACCAAACATTGGAATCAATTTGTCAGCACACAATGAACTAATTCTTAATTTCATACTGGACTGACGGCAAGAGAAAACTTCTTTTGCTATCCCTACCCAAACTAAAGTATCATTCCAGCATAGAAGAACATACCAGAAACATAATTTCAGTGGAATAAGCTGCCAAACTGGTGATCAAAGTGATTATTGAGTTTGGCATTTAGAACATCCTTCCCCAAACTAATGCACTGGACTACAGCTCCCATAAGCCCATAGTTATGCAGACTGAGAGAGTTTGGAAGTGGTTGTTCATCACATAAGCCACTGTGGTGTCCAAACCTTGGCCCTCCAGATGTTTTGGACCACAGCTCCCAGAATTCCAAGCCTGTATTGCCCATGACAGAGGACTGTGGGAGTTGTGGTCTAAAACATCTGGAGGTCCGAAGTTTGGACACTACTGAAGGAAAGCGCCAGATGTGCTGGGGGGGGGATGCAGGCTTATAGGGATGGCATGTATGGAAATTAATCCCCCCCACCCCACTGCATACAAGAAGGCCTGTGTACACATAAATTCAATAGCTAGATAATAGATATGAACCAGACTTTAATTAAATACAAACCCACATCTTTGATATCCAGGAGAAATGAAATACCAAATCTCTTCCCTCAATTAGTATCACTGATCGGCTTGTTATGGAAGGAAACAAGACAATGGCAGATTTGAGAGTTTTATTTTAATTTCACTGAGTTGAATTACATAGGGACAAATATTGATACAATTATGATTTTATAATAATAGTATGTTACTACCTTTTGCTACTAGTAGGATTTGGAATTTTTTTATAACTATGACTTTCCTATTCTATTGGAGTGTCTTAAAATGTTATTCTTCAACTCCCTCATGCTATCCCTCATTCCTGGGCTTCTGTCTTCATATTTCCTTTTGTTCTGTAAAAATTCTTCGCTTCATGAAATGAAACAAAAGTGACATCATTTTATGTGCCCTGTTAATGAACTTGAAAGATGTTCTCATCACACATTTAGGGAACCAGACACCCTCTGGTGGCCCTTCTAGGAAGCAGAAATGTAAATTATTTTGCTGCTACATCTTTTGGATTAATTCCTGAAAATGAAAATGAAGTAAACGGAGCCAAGAAGTGCTTCTACAATTTCACACAGTCCAAATTATCTAGTGATTTGGATATAATGCCAATTGTGGCTTGTATTATCAAGTACCTTTTCTGAACCATGCCAGAGAAAGGATGATGCCAGTGTTCATCTCTTTCTACTCCACCAACTGGAATGTTCCTGCACACTTGTATGTATTATCCCCTCCCCTCCACTACTTGATGCCCTTCAGATGGGCTGGATTCAAAGTTCCTCATCATATTGGCTGAATTAGCCTAAATTATTTGAAAAGTGCCATACTGGCAATGCCTGCATTTGCGTGAGAACTCAAAAGAATAAATTATTATTATGTGCTCTGTTTACTACTTATCTTTGTAACAGGCCTGTGGGTTGTTGGTTAAACAGAGCAAATAGGTTACATAGAGAGGTGTACACCAAAGCCACCCCATAAACATCAGGGATGACTAAGGGTCAAAACAGATCTCAACTGTCAATGTTCAGAACTCCAGTTGCTACACCAGCCTGATGCCTTGCAGGCAGATCTGATACCTGGGGGAAAAGGGAAGAAAAGGTGATGACCTAAATAGTACTTAAAATAAGGGCATTCTACTATCTCATTACATTTAATACTTTAAATTAAATCTCTGCTTCTCTGTTTTGCTTTCTTGTGACCTTTTCCTTCTTACAAATATACTGTCATCCACATTACTCATTTTCTTAAAAGAGTTAAGGAGTGCATTTACAAAAAGGGTGGAAGATTACATCCAATTCCAATTAAAACTATACATATGTGTGTGTTGTATAATAATAACTAAGTGCCATCAAATCAATTCAAACACAGATTCCTATATCTATGCCTACATGCCCTAAGCACATCCGATCTTGCCTGATTTCGGAAGCTAAGAAGGGTTGGCCCTGGTTAGTACTTGGATGGGAGACCTCCAGGGAATACCAGGTGCTGTAGGCGCCTGGAGGAGGAACTGGCAAACCACTCCAATATTCCTGCCAAGAAAACTCCATGGAGTCACAAAGAGTTGGTCACGACTATAACGACACAACACATGTATATTATAATCATTAGCTTATGTTCATGTGCAGCTTGCTCAGGACTTCATGGGCTAGCTCTTCTCCCAGAAAGCATACTAGGGAATAAACTCCCAACCTTTGGTTCTGAAATCAGCTGCCCAACTCACGGATCTAGTCATCTGTGTCTTGTATATATACATATATAATATGTGTGTGTTTGCATGTCTTCATCTTGTATATTGCATTTATTGTACATGTGTGTGTGCGTGTATTTGGATATAGCAATGTAGAACTTTCATTTGAAAGGGGATTGGACAGATTCCTGGAGGAAATGTCCATCACAGGTTACACACCATGATGGAGATGTGTAATCTCCAGGCTTAAAACTGGGGTACTTCAAGGATCAAATGCAGGGGAGTGGTATCAGGTATCAAGAAACAGATATCTAGTCTTGTGTACTCCCAGGCACATCTGGTGGGGGCACCGTGAGATACAGGAAGCTGGGGTAGATGGGCCTTTGGCCTGATCCATCATTGCTCTTCTTATGCTCTTATGTTCTTAAAAAAAATTAAGTAGACTGCCAATTAGAGCAGGACATAGTTACCTAAGAATCACGATTTTTCTTATGAAAGAAATGAGCAAAGTGTTGGTTCCAGTGAACTCAAGACATATGGCATTCTTTTACTGTGGAAGCAAAGCACTTCTGGGTCTGGATGATACCTGCAAGCTTGCATGTGAGAGCTACCTTGCAAAATGAAGGGGAAAGTTGGGTGTTTACCATACATAAATAGAAATAGTATATTTATTTCAACCTTCATATGCTACCTTTAAAAGGTATTGGCCAGGATGGATAGATACTTCCAGGCGACAGTGACTGTCAATTAATCCAGCAGCAACCAACTGTTCTCTCTCTGAGTACCCAGCTTGCTGGGGGGGGGGCAATGTGTAGCCTGCACACTGTAATTAAAATTGTAAACCGCTCAGAGACCACTTGTAGTGGTATGGGGCGGTATATAAGCAGAACACTGTGAGAGTTGTGGTCCAAAACATCTGGAGTGCCAAAGATTCACCACCACTTATGTAGTCAGGATGAAAATATAAGCTCTGCTCCTGTAACCAATCGTTTTTCTACAATATGCATTTTTTAAAATCTATTCAGAACTCTGAATAAATGAAAATTTTACTCTTCCTCTTACCAGTGTCCCCGAATGAGTTATTGAAACAATAAGTATCATTGAGAACAAACAATGTGATTTCTTTGGTGCTGTGATTTTTTTCTGTAAGCCACTCAGAATATTGCTTTGTATTAATGGGGTGATATCCAAATATAGATAGATAGATAGATAGATAGATAGATAGATAGATAGATAGATA
>JAHTLZ010000330.1:22536685-22551742 GCA_023846285.1 Phrynocephalus versicolor | reverse complement strand
ATAGATAGATAGATAGATAGATAGATAGATAGATAGATAGATAGATAGATAGATAGATAGATAGATAGATAGATAGATAGATAGATAGATAGATAGATAGATAGATAGATAGATAGATAGATAGTGGTCTACTTTGATGGCATTTGAAGCTAATTCTGCTTTGTAGGTTTCTGATTTTTTCCCCATTGCACAGCATGTTTTAGCCAAAATATCAGCCTTGGTCTAGAAACTCTAACACATCTGCATCCACAACCTTGACTTGAATAGTTTCTAGCAATAGTTCAAGAGAACTGAGTGTTTCACTTTCCTTGTTAAAATTCAGAAACATTGTGGGATATTTTCCCCATTACAAAGGGTGTTTCCAGGGAGAGGAGACACTAAGGCTCAGATTGTACCGGATTCCACTGTTTGGAAAACAACATGATTTGGCTTGGACTCAACTTGGATCAAAATCTAAATCTCAGTTTACAAATTCAAATCTATCTGCTTTGTTCTGTCACTGGAAATCAACAAACATCTATAATGTTTCTTTCCTAATTGTGAGAACTGGATGGAATGCAAATGCACATTTAAGTTCTAAGAAGGGAAATACACATGTCAAAATTTATACAGCCATTCCAAGCACATGCAGTTATGACTGACGACAGGCTGCCGTGTTATCTCCTTCAGAGAAATGTAGAGACTTTTAGTACTTTTAATGACAACTCTTATTCATTAATGCTGCAGTTCAGCTCTCAGTCCTGCTACCATGTGAAAGCTTGATGTTTCTACTTGTGCTTTTTGCCCAACATAGAAAGCAATATACTGTATGTGAAAATTATGTCATGAAAACTGTGGTTACCTAACCTACTCCTTTGGTCGGACAACCTAGACTAGACGATGTCTGTTTCTGGAATGAATTTTCTAGCAGCACACTGATATGTTATGGGAACAGATTGGCCAGTAATACCACAATTTGTTTAAACAGTAATTCCTTCTCTTTTATGAAAAGCTGTTGTTTCCTTAAAGATCTAACTAGAACTGGTTGGGAGAAGTTGGTCTGTTTCATACATTGGATTCTAGGTGAATTACATTACTGTTGACCATTTCCTTTGTTTATTTATACAGCAGATTTTTTAAAAGAAAAGTATACTAAGTTTTTAAATAAAGGCAGTTATTTTTCCAACAGTCAGATTCTATAATTTAAAAAAACAGGAAAAATCCCTAAGGAGGGGTGTGGGAAACAGTTGGTTAAATTTTAAAAAGTTAAGATTAAAGCAATATCCTTAAGAAATTCAAACTACTGCCCAACCTCCTCACTCAAAATGTGGGCATGCTCTTCATATACCTTGAATTCTAGTTGGCACAAGAAGTAAGTTCCCACTAAACCAAATGAAAATGTCTCCAGATACAGATCTAACTAATGAATGAGTAAAATTACAGTGGTGCCTTGTATAAAGGAATTAATTCATACCAAATGAAATTATGTTAAGCAATTTTTCCTTTATACAAATTTCCCAAAGGAATGCATTGAAAACAGAGTAATCCCTAATAGTGACCATTTTAATGTTATATGGATTCGCCGCATAGGCAATTCTGTTAAGCAAATTTCTCCCATCTCTGGAATTTTTTATGTTGTACAGATTTTATGTTATACAAACCATTTGTTATACAAGGGTCCCCTGTATGTGACTGTAGGCATGACTGTACTGATAAACTGCTCTTTGTAGAGCTGATGCTATTTGTCAACTGCCTTCCATTTTAGCTCTTCCACACTATCAGTGATGCAACATATAAGCAGCAGAATACCTAGCAGGGTTACATACCAGTGTTTCCTTGGGACTGGAAACTAAAATATAAAGAGGGCACATCAGTGTGCCCATGTTTTGAGTGAGAGGTTGATCTATAGTCTAAAATTCCTTGTTTTCAAAGGTGTTTAGCTTCACCCAAAACTCATGGATTTAAACCAAAGCTTTTTCCTTTTTGGTGAACATATAGGCCTAAATCCATAGAGTAGATCCAGTGTCAGAAGTCATGTTCCTTAGTATAATACATTGCAACTAAAAGGGGTCCATTAAACAAGGGGGCCTTACTGAGTTTTCATCCAGTGAGTTTGTTGGACTGTAGTTAAGACTAGCAATTAGATTTGGGGTTTAGGTTGAAGAGGGATTTTGTGCTGCGCACGTGTACTTTTTGATCTTGATTTTTTTAAACAGGAAAGTGCACATAATCCTGTTTTCCTCCTTGACAGAACTGTATGAAGTTTGTAGCAATAGTACCTTCTTTAAGGGAATCAGGGCTGCCATGTCTTAGAAGGAAGCAAATTCATTAGATTATTTTTATTGTTATTTCGATCACAGGATGAATTTCCACTGGAGAGTTGACCTGGTAAAACTTATGGAAAAGGGAGACACAAAACAATCTAGCAAGGTGAAACAGGTAGCATTTCTGAAGCTTGATAAATATACAATTTGCCTCCCTGCAGAGCATACACTATAGCAAATGTGAGGTAAATGAAATTAAAAAGCACTTAGCAGCAGCTACCATGGCTGCACAGGCTGGTAGCTGCATGCACTTCTTTCCTGTCTGAGTCATCTCTTTAGAGATGTGTAAATAATGAAAGTCTACACCAAGGAATAAATATAATATTAGCATGAATATACAAAGGGTTCTTCCTTAGATAGCAGGTTTATTTTCCCTCAATAGTTTGGAAAGGCACAGGATGTGGTAATCCACAATTTTATCAAAATACTTCATGCAGGGATCGTACATATTGAAAACACATCATTTATTTATTTTTAGTTACTTATTTTGAATATTTTCACCCCACCTTGGATGGGGAAAAGGACCCAAGGCAATATAAATTATAATTTATTTTATATCATAAATTTATATATACATTATTTTCCCTCTAAGGATAATTGCAAATAACTCACATTTCCTCCTCACTGGGAGGAAAAAATCAGGTCCAGGGAGTGGCCAGCACTATGGGTGGAGCAAACAACATGCTGAGATAGGTTCATGGAGGCCATGGACTCCATGAATTCCAGAGCAACTCCTGAAAGCTCTGCCTTGGCATGCACGTTGAAGTCCCCAACCACCAATAGATGGGGGGACCCCAACAGGGCAGCCGAAACGAACTCAATGATCTCTGGAAAGGATTGGGCTGTGTTGCGGGGAGTACGGTACACCAGCACAAAGCCAAACCTCTCTCGCTGACCCACCGATAAGTGAAGGCATCCTAGCCCGGGACACACCAATGTCACAGCTCTGCTAATGTGAAGGGATTCCCTGTAAACAATGGCCACCCCACCCCACTCCTGACCCTCTGACCTGTCTGCCCACTGGACCTGAAACCCAGGGGGTCACAACAGGGAGAGGGAAACCCCTCCCTCAGCAACCACCCTGTTGAAAGGATTCGGATTTCCCTCCCACCAGCAGGAGGAGGAGCAATCGGCCCTCTTAATGGATCCTTTTCTCTTTCCCCCCACCACACACACCTCCATGGTAACCAGCCATCGCCACGACCACGTGTGCATGCGAAATAAAGGCTGGGGGAGCCAGAGAGCTGCACCCCTCTCTCTGTGCGCCCCTTCTCTGTGCACCCACAAACACTTGAAGGAGGAGACCCGGTCCTCTCTGCTCACAGGCCGAATGCCCTTCTATCTCTTTCTTGCTTCCCGTCACAACTGGGCCAAGTCCTCAGCGGCTTGGTGGGTTGGGAGGGGCAAAGTGAGTGTGCGGGCATGGGTGGGCGTTTGTGTTTGTGGGTGTGCACGCTAGCACAGGCATGCACCTTTCACCTTTCTCTCCTCCCATCCCACCAAGCTCCAGGGAAAACTTGATAGCTATGTGACTGACCAGTGCCAGGGAGAGTGAAATATGACGTTGGAGGCTTCTTCCTTGTTGGAGTTTAGCCCCGTATAAGCCCAGCACAAGGTAAGGGATTGGCTGATTGCATTCCTGCAGTTCCAAATACCACCTGGGCTCCCGCATTTCATTTCGGAAGCTGACCACTTCCGAAATAAGAAGCCCATCTCTAGAACATAAGTGATCCTGTATTTGTGGACTTGCCTTGTAGATGGGGTTATGGGAACCCTCAAGATGAGTACCTGCACATCAAAAGGTAGTTATCCTGATGTGTATGAGCCACCACACATCAAACATCATAAACAGGCCCTTCACCTATATCTAAAACACAGTTTCTTGCAATCAACTTTAACTCAGGGAATAGCCAGGGGCAATAATGCTATAAATATACCCCTGAAAAATGTGTGGATGTGGAACATATTTTCCTTCTACTAACCCATTTGATGGACACACTTCAAATCACCATGGCAGTTTCATGGAGGCACATCTAATGTGCCATGCGGCTCTCCAGCTGTAGCTGCCACCACTCATCACCAAAAAGAGACATTTCAGGGCATCCTAGTAAAATATCCTCAGGTGCCTTTGGAAAGCTACCTCCTATACTACAACCTCCAGAATCTCCAAGCCAAGCTGGTCAATGGATATCCTGCCTTGGCTACTCTGAGTGTTATTGTTCAAAAAGCAAGGTTTATTTAGTTTATATATTAAATTTTGCTACCACCCATCTAGTGTCATACCATTATTCTGGTTGGTTTACAAATATACATATCCAATCAAGGCAAAAAGGAGTTGAGCCATGTGGCCCTCACAAAACACAATTGCAAAAATAGGTTACAGGCAATACCTTCATAGACCGCTATTAAAAATTTAAAAAGGAACATTGCAAGCTTTTGAGTGCAGTAAATCACCCTTCTTCAAAGCAGGTCCCAGAAGTTCAGACATGGTGAAAGATGTTCTTCACCAGAAGTTACTTTTAAAGTTAAAGTCATGGATTTTAAAAACATCATCTAACTAAGGACTTTAAAAGTAGCATAAACCTAAAACTATTATGAAGGGATGGGATCCAGGAAGGCTTCTTTAAAGAGTTGTGTTTTTATTAGCTTCCGGAATGCTGAGAGGGAAGGGGCCTCCACCAGCTGGACATTTCACAAAGTAGTAGACACACCTGAGAAGGCCCTTTCTTGGGCATAGATTTTTGGGACTCCCTGAGGATGGCCACCTGCTGCATCAAAGCTTGAGAAGATCTGGTGGTCAAGGTAGAAAAGCTCAGAAAGAAGTGCTCCTAGAAGCAACAATGATCCAAACGGTTTAGGGCCTTACATGTTAACATTAATACTGTGGCTAGAATTTGGCACAGAAGCATACAGCAACCAGTGCAGGCAAGCCAAAACTGGGCAGCTACGATCATATCTCCAGAATTTCCTAGCTCTAGTTATTACAGTAGTAGAGTAAAATTATGAAGTCCAAATAAATAATCAAGATCACACACTCCTTGTTTATTTCCAGCAAAGCTCATTGGCCAGAATCAGCTATGATAATTTCAGTCTAAAACTTTACAGAGGAAAATGCTTTCCAGAAGATCATTGTTGAGGTGCAAAGTTTTGCCATTTTATTTTTGAAGTACTGTATATGCATACAGAATTCCCCCTTGAGTTTATTAGAATAAATACCAGCTGTTTCAACAGCAGCTTCCCAGTAATGGCAGTATTTTCTTTATTTTCTTTCAGCTGTGTATTTTTCCAAAACAAATGCACCAATAAGAGTGTATGCATTCTCATTTAAAACAAAATGTTAGAACAAAGCAGGAATTTCTAAGCAAGACAGTATACAAAGGTCAATCAAATTCCATCGAGGCATTTGCACAACAGAAATGAAACCCTACATATTGTATGTTATGGAAGTGGCAAACAAAAACAAAATATTCCCTTTCAGAGGATTTCTTGTAGCTATGAATCTATAAATAATATACATGGAATAGTTGATTAAGGGAGACTGTAGTCATATGATAAAATAATAAATAATGAGATGCTGTCTGTGAATAAGTCTCTACACCAATACCACTCAAAAGATTGAGAAATATCCTGAAGTCATTTAGTCTGGCCTCCTGCTTAATGTATATATACATTAACTTTTCTATACATTAAAGTAGATTCACCAGGTGGTATGCTTGAACCAGATACAGGAATCAACACTGTATTCCACAACAGACAAAATTGGAAGGAATTTAAAGAGCAGTAAAACAAATCAAGAAGAGTAACTTGTGTAAATACGAACATGGTTACACTGGGGATGAAAAATTAGATTTGAATTGGGTTTAGCATGTTTTATATAGCAGCTGTTCTGAGTTTTGCAGGCTGTTTAGCCGTGTTCTCTCTGTGCTCTAAGTTCCCTGAGCTGCTTACCTTCTGAAGATGCCGGCCACATAGTCTGGTGAAATGTCAGGAAGAAAAACTTCCAGAACATGGCCAAACAGCCCGAAAAACTCACAATAGCTATCAGATCCCAGCCATGAAAGCCTTCGAGAATACAATGTTCTAAATGATTTTTTGATGAGGGGAATGCTGTGGATATTTCTCATCTGGACTTTAGTAAGGCCTTCGATAAGGTTCCCCATGGTATTCTTGCTAAGAAGTTAGTAGAAAGTGGGATAGATAGTGCTACTGTTATGTGGATTTGTAATTGGTTGATTGATCGCACCCAAAGGGTGATCATAAATGGCCTCTCCTCAGCTTGGAGAGACGTGACCAGTGGGGTGCCCCAGGGTTCTGTTCTGGGTCCAGTGATGTTCAATATCTTTATTAATGACTTGGAGGAAGGAATAGAGAGCATGCTAATTAAATTTGCAGATGATACCAAATTGGGAGGGGCCGCTAATTCCCTAGAGGATAGGATGAAAATACAAAAGGACCTTGACAGATTAGAGTGCTGGGCCAAAGCTAACAGAATGGATTTCAACAGAGGGAAATGTAGGGTGCTACATCTAGGTAAAAAGAATGAATTGCACAGATATAGGATGGGAGATACTTGGCTGGAAAATAGTACCTCTGAGAGGGATCTGGGAGTCTTGGTGGACCACAAATTGAAGATGAGTCAGCAGTGTGATGCGGTGGCCAGGAAAGCACTGCGATTCTTGGTTCCATCAACAGAACCATAGTGTCTAGATCAAGGGTAGCGATAGAACCACTCTATTCTGCTCTGGTCAGACCCCACCTGGAGTACTTTGTCCAGTTCTGTGTACCTCAATATAAAAAGGATGTTGACAACCTCGAGCGGGTGCAGAGGAGGGTGACCAGGATGGTTGAAGGTCTGGAAGAAATGTCTTATGAGGAATGGCTTAGGGAATTGGGAATGTTTAGCCTTTCAAAAAGAAGGCTGAGGGGGGATATAACAGCTATGTTTAAATATTTGAAAGGATGTCATATTGAAGAGGGAACATGTTTGTTTTCCATGGCTTCTGAGACTAGGACTCAGGGCAATGGTTTCAAACTACAGGAAAAGAGATTCCATTTGAACATTAGGAAGAACTTCATGACAGTTAGAGCTGTTCAGCAGTGGAATATGCTGCCACAAAGGATGGTGGAGTCTCCTTCTTTGGAGGCGTTTAAGCAGAGGCTGGATGGCCACCTGTCGGAAATATTGTGATGGGATTCCTGCATGGCATGGGGTTGGACTGGATGGCCCTTGAAGTCTCTTCCAACTCTATGATTCTATGATTCTATGAGGTATTTTACTCTTCTGCCAGAGGGTTGTTGATTATAACTTGGATGTGAAAGTAATTTGGTTGGAATTGATTTGATAGATGTGAAACCTCCATCAGTGTAAATTGTGTCTGCTGGTCTTGCCATTCAATTCTTCCAGTCCCTCTCTGTGTTTGTGTGCATCATTTGTCTGCAAAAATACCTCTGTTTCATTTTTCCTCCTGTTGTTCATTTCTAGCACTATTCCAGACTGCAAGAAATTAAAAAGAAATTAATAAAAATAACTCCACAACAGCAGCAACTAGTGGCTGTAAGAGGAAGCCAGTACAAGGAAGGAAGGGAAGGTGCAGAATAAAGCCCTAAATGAAACAATTCTAAAAGTTCATGTAGCCTTCCTGACTGATATACAACACAGATTAAAACAGATCAAATGTTTTCTGAGAATATACAAAACCTATGTGTGAATACCGTATCACTTTAAACTGAATTCAAAAAACCCTGATCTATCATCCAATTTATTTCATTAATGTAACTGCACTCTAAGCCATGATACTTACTGAAAAGACAGAAAAATCCACATTAGCAATCTGTGCTTTAAAGCACTCAGTACACTGGACTTTTTGTGTCAGAAATACAGACTAACAGCAAATGCACTGTTTAACAGCAATCATGAAAACAACATAACACAAACTGGGACCATCCAGGTATACTCTGGACAACAGAAAGGTCTGTATTTATCAAGCTTCAGATACAGCAGCACAACTGAATTTAAAGAGTTAACACAGCAAACACTCATCTGAAACATACTACAGGCTTTTTTAAATGAATGAATCTTTTGTTACACAAACAAAGATTCCTTTAGTATTGGGAAGTCTCAAGTCCTTCCCCCATTGTACTTCTCATGGGGGAGCAATTAAGCCATGCAGATAAGCAAGAACAGTTTACAACCACATAGGATTTTGTTTGGAAGAAGAAGAGTGTACAAGTGATGCAATGAAAGCTACTTTATAAAGTTCTCAGACTGCCCAAAGTCACTGTGGTCATTTTCTTACCACAGTGGGAATCTCAGCTGTGATGTATGACTCAGCTGCAGCTTTGATTGGATTCTCTCTCTCTCTCTCTCTCTCTCTCTCTCTCTCTCTCTCATACGCGCACACACACACACACACACACACACCAAAACAAAATAAAACAAACCCCTGGCTACAGCAGTTGGAAGGAAAAACAAACAACTATTCTTTCACAGTGTTATCAAGCAAGTTATTGATACTGTATCTATCTTCAAATAAACCCAGGACTAGATTTTCTAAATTGTTATTATATGCTATTAGGACCAGTTATTGTCTTCCATGTGGTAGTCACTGCAGATTTGCCAAGATATTTACCAGGAATATATCAGAGCATAAATTTGTTTATTTGTTTTATTCTAGTCTATTCTATTCATTTTAATTTGATTTGATTTCTATCCTGCCTGTCTCTCTGTAAAGGAACTCAAGGCAGATTACAAATACATAAGAATTAAATCGTGAGGTTTGAAAGATTAACAAGTTCCTGCTGCCTCTTGTGTGTGAAACTGCCCGCCCAAACACATTTTTTAAAAATTCTAGTTGAATTAATTGTTTACCTGTGAGGGATCATGTTCCTACGCAGGGATCATATTGCATGCCAGGCATATGCACTTTGCATAGTTAGTTTCCATGCCTTGCTCAATGCCTCCCTTACAATTCCTAGGACTACAGAGAGATAGAGAGTTTAGCTAGTTAATGTGAGGGCTCTGGCAGCCTTGTTATTATTTTAACTCAGCACTGCCCATGCAAGTTCTAGATGTATTTTTGGTCACAAAACCTTTTCCATACCCTGACTAATAACTGCCTTAATCTCTAAGCAGGAATTTAAATCCTGTGACCCAGTCAGTCACTCTAGCCACTACACCAAACTGGGCATCTATATATGTGAAGATTACCAAAATTAAATGCACCCCCTTAACCAACAAGGCCAGCCCATCAATGCATCACTATAAAACCATTTTGTATATTCAGGATAAATTTCTTAAGCCACAAAAATATTATGAATGTAAGATGATTCCTGCCAGGTGAGACCAAAAACTCATTTAGTCCAACATTCTGATCACACAGTGGCAAGTTAGACACCTTTCAGAAGTTTACAAGCAGAAAATGTGCATCATGATTAATCACTGATAATATTATCTCCTTTAAAATTTCCAGATGGGCAGTCTGTTCTGGATGAGGATAAAAATACTTAACTGTAGGTGAAAATACTTCCCTTTCAGTATCCCAAAATATTCACAATTTCAGCTTCAATGGATGACTACAGTTACTAATATTACAAAGAAATGGAGGAAAATACTTTCTTCTTTCTCCAAGGCGAGAAAAAACACTTCCTTTCTACCATGCATAATTGTATAGGTTCCTCTCACTTATCCTCTCATTCACTTTTTGTATAATTAAACAGTTCCAAACATGGCAACCATTCCTCACTCCTGACGAAGGAGTCATTCCAGTCCCTTAAATCTTTCTTTTTTGTTACTCTTTTTTTCAACCTCTCTATGCAACATAATTTCCTGCAAGTGCACAAACCATGTATTGTGTTCTACTTGCAAAATGGTCCTTTGCCATCTACTTCTAGACACTGCAACTCCCCCTATGCACTCCAACATACTAAAAAAAATGTTATGTGGAGAAGTACATTTTGGAGTGCTCCGTGGGGTGGAAACTAGGAACCTCCTTCCCCATCCATGGAAGCAAACCTCTGAGCGAAACCGAGAGACTTCTGGAATTCCAAAGGCTAAAAACATCATTGTAGCCTATGATATCTAGAATGCAATAGAGTTTTTAAAATTTTTATTGTTGACTTGTAAGTGAAAATCAAACTAACTGCTGTTAGCTATCTTGGCAGATCAAAATATGTGACCAGTAGATTGCACTGAATTTGGTACTGGATAGATTGGGCTGGTCTACCATCAGGTCAGTGTTTAATACTGACTCCTCCATATCCAAATTTCCCTTTACCTTAGCTCTGGTCCATGGCAGCTAGCCAAAATTCCATGAAAAGCCAGATCACAACTAAAGAGAAATGTGTTCCTGATATTTATTATCAGGAAGCTATTGACAATGCCAATGGCACTTGTCAGTTGTTATTTCTGTCTGACCCTTGAAAGTTGATTTACTGGAATCCTGGCATCTTTGCTTCATTCTTCACAATTTCAAGCCCACCTTTGCCTTGAGAAAAAGAACAAAGTCATTTGTTAAACTCACCACCACCACCCCGCCGCCAGGAAGTCTTCCATTCTGGTTACAAGGTACTCAACAAAATTTACTAGAGATGTTTTATCACCAAACTAGACATAGTACAGAATTTCTTCCCCCTTCTTTTCCACTATCTTGCTAGCCATAAGCTGCCTTGACAGACTCTGTATTTCAAAATACACCAGGGCAAATGAAGAGAGACTGCTTAAGTTACAGGTATCTATTCCACCCACACACCACCCACCACCCACACACAAACGATAAGTACAAAACTAACTGGAGAAACCATTTTTAGGGGAGAAATAATATTAAGCCAATTGTTGGGATGTCTCTCCCTTTACTTCTGTTCAATTTCCTAATGCATACTTCCAAGCTAAAGAACACTATATCATAGCCCGTTTGGCCCTAGTCATCCATCTAATCCAAAGGTAGCGCTACTGAACAGGTTGAAGGACTATTTTTATCCCTGGATATCTGCTAATCAGTATATCTCTTATACTGCACAGTCAGCTCAAACCACAGCACCCACAATGATCTCTTTGAATGCTGAATTGCCGGTGCATGATAACCATTGTTCCTACAGGAGAAGACCTAATAAATTGTTGTGCTCACACATTTTTCAGCCTTTTCCAGTTCATTGTCTTCAGTATGTTTTCAGTATGTGTCCTCTGCTTATCTCTACATATATGTGCATGTATATATGTTTGCAAGTGTGTATGTATGTAAACAGATACAGATAAGAAAAGGATAGGGATTTATAGGCATATTCAGTGTTTTTGTTGAAAACGAAGCCTTTCTCATTTATCTATACATTTGTTTATGGCATTTATACTGCCTTTTTATAACCAACAAATTATGATGTGCACTTACAAGATGGAGGTCCTCCTTTTGAGAGACAGATCAGGAAATTTGTCTTCATTTATTTGTTATTGTTACATGCTACCTTTCTTTCAAAATGCCCCAGTAGCATACAACTTTCCTCCTCTTCAATTTTATCATAACTCTCAGATATCAGCTAAGCTGAATGAATAGCACAAAGTATAGTAATCCCTCATTTATTGCAGGCATTAGGGACCTGACCTGACCCACGATAAATGGAAATCCGTGTTATGCGGATGCTGGGTAGGGTTGGGACGGGGGTGGGTGGGTCATCCTACACTTATTTTAGGCCTGGTACTACCCTGGACAGGCCTCCGACGGGCTTCCCAGGAAGCCTGTCAGAGGCTCCAGAACTGGTTTCTGGCTAACGGGAAGTCACTTCTGGTTTTTCAGAAGTCACTTCCAGTTTGTCAGAAACCACTTATTGGGCCTCCAAAAGCCCAGGAATCCTGGTCGGAGGCCCACTTGGGGCAGCGCCAAGCCTGGGGTAAGTGCAGGAGGCACCAAACAGGCCCACACAGCTTGCCCCAGGAACCCTTGCCTCCGTACACTGCGGTCCCACGATATACCGGGACTGCAGTATATGAGCCACAATATAGCGGGGGACGACTGTAACCCAAAAAGGTTCATGGCTCTGTGGTACCTAGAACCTTGATCTTCAGGGCATCAACACAGTTGAGTCCCGCTGCTACCCAGCAGTTCAGCATGAAAACACTGTTGGCCTTTGTAAATGGGATGGGATTTCCAGTGGTAGAAGGGTAGTGATAAGTTCTCTGCCTGGAGTCCCACTGGGTCATATAACAAGACTGTGACATGTACTGCAAGTGGGTCTTGTTGCTTATCAATATCTCCCCATACATACACACACACACAATCCAGCTTGAAAAGTATAATGATATATGGTCATAAAAGCAAATAAAAATTAAACAAGAGAGCAAACGATTCAAAATCTTGAGACAAAATGCATATCACCCCTAGGCCTCAAGTTGCATGCACACACCTCTCCTATACCATAAAGTAATATCATCATGAAGAGATCTAAGCCTCCCTCATTTTTACTGCTAAGATACAGTAAACCCAGCCACCTACGGCGGGGGTTAGGGACCCACCCCACCCACGATGCATGAAAATCTGTGATATGCAGAAGCAGGTGAGGGGCCTGGGGGCGGGTGGGGGCGATCACATGCCTGTCCGAGAAGTCTTGGTGCGGCGCACACAGGTGGTGTTGCGGGATCTGACCTCCCCCCGCCACCCGCCCTCACCACCTGAGAATTCTCGGAGTGCCCGGCGGACAGCGGGGAGCAACCCAATCGCTCCCTACCGCCCTTCCACATGGCTCCGAGGCCTTTCAGAGGGGCCCGGGAGGTGACGGGGAGCGATCTGATCGTTCTCCGCCGTCCCCTGCGCGGCTCCGAGGTGCAGGTACTGCGATCCCGCAATATAGCGGGACCGCAGTATCTGAACCGCAAAATGGTGGGGGGTGACTGTATAGGAAAAGACTGGAAGTAAAAGCGTTCAAATACAGATTCTAGCAATATTTGCCAAGACCACAGTATCTCAAATGCTACAAGCAGTGGAAAACAGTAACCTTGGCAGTGGGACCAGTGTAGTTTGGGAAAAGTTTATGCCTCTACCACTTACCAATAATCTTGGCAGCAGGATCACTGGGGTTCATTCAGTAGGACATTTTAATACACTCACACTTTCACTGAGACTGCAGTTCTTCTGCTGCTAATAGTTGTGAGGCAAACCCCAGCAGCAGGACAGCTGAAAGGGTTGCAGGACAACAGTAGAATCCCCAGGAATTACTATTCATCCTGGTGAGTGTGGCAAAGACAGAGAAGAATTATAAGGCATGTTCCAACAATTTCTGTCCCTGGCATTGGTTCCCCCCCCCCGAACAATAAGTCAAATTTAGGAACATGACGGAGGTATACTTCACAAAATAATAAGTGCAGTTTCAAGAGCAATGGCTTGAAGAATCATGAATTCCACCCCACATAATTTCTTGATCCCAAAACCAACTGGCAGCAAATACCGTATTTGAACAATTTCTATTTGGGATTTCAAATACAGATCCCCCCCCAATGTAATTTCAAAGCACATAAAATAAAATAAAACTATATGCAAAAAGGATTTATTTTACATCCATTGATCCATTATTTACATATTATTAAGTTCCTGATGTAATAATGCACACAACAATTTTCAGTCAAAGAAAATTGTCTGAGCCTACAAAAGCTGCCCACTCATGTTATAAAGCTGGCTCTTGTAGCTGGTCAAGCTCATAGCATCCAGAATTTTCTGGAGCAAGACATAATTGCTTTTGTCAAGTTGTTGTGGTTTGGAATTAATATTCCAAGTAGCAGCCCATGGTAAAAGGAGAAGAACCACAGGCAGAAAAGCAGGTATCAAAGAGAAACAATAATATGGTCAAACATGGACTTGGCAGCATTCGATCACTTGACTGTCTAGGACTGTAGCTCCTCAAATTAAAGAATGCTTATGCGTGGCTCTCAGCCAATCAAAAGACTGGGCATGGATCCAATCAGAACTTGAGGAATCACCGAGGAACCAAGAAAAATATGAGAAATTTCTGCAGTTTCACAGACCTTTTATTCCTCTGGTTCTCAACCTTGTCTGAGGGGTACAGCACCTAACAATATCTTTAAATGCTCCAAAATCAGCAAATGTGCTTACCACTATGTTTATGTTACTCAATACAAGCTAGTTGCACAAGTTAGCTAAACAAACTTGTAAACAAATGGAAACACAACACCCTGAGAAAAAGGCTTTCAATCTAAAGTAACATATTTTGTATATACTGTACATAACTACAAAATCTTCATCTGTTATGACACCGAGAATTGTTCATTTGTTTGTTGTTCCCCCTTACTTCTCGTGTTAGCACTCACAATTTGTATTAACACATAACTTTTCTAGAGTGATAGGCAGTGGGGCTGTGATGGAAGGTGCTCACCATGATGTCCTCCATAAATAAGTTCAAGGCACCTAGATTAGTCTGTATCAATAATTTTCTTTTTAGTATTTCATTGGCTCTTAATTCAACAAGACGAAACTCCACTTTGCATTACAACAGGGCCAGCTTGCAAAAATAACCCATTGATGTACTTGGAAAATAAATTTCTCTTCCAATCACTGAAGAGCTAAGATCAGAGGAAACAGGAACGGCTTAAGCAGGTGGACAATAATATGATAATCACTCTTATTAAAAAAAAAGCCCTGGGCTTAAACTTTGTAAGTCCTGACTCTACTATACCACTAGTAATATGATCATAGAAGCATAGAATAGTGAAGTTGGAAGGGGCCTAAAAGACCATTGAGTCCAAACCCCTGATCATGGC
>JAHTLZ010000330.1:22501379-22525326 GCA_023846285.1 Phrynocephalus versicolor | reverse complement strand
GTTTTCTGAAGTCGTCCAGCAGACAAAGAAAGGTCTGCTTTTAATAATACAGATCTTCATCATTTTTTGAAATATGTTGGAGTGTTGGAGAGATTAGCTGTTGAAAATGTTAAGATCAAAAGTGCTTTAACCTAATTCATCTCATGGGAAACGCACAAGTTTGCTTGGCAGAATGTCAGGATCTGGACTTGTTTTCGCTTTTTCAGATAGCCATGGTTTTGTTTTGGGTTTTTTTTTTTTGATACATTTACTGCTCCTTTTCCAATGCTGAAGCTGTTGTGTGACAACTTTTTCCTTCTCTTTCCTACCTAAGGTTGATTAATCTACTACTGAAAAACATTAAAGGAAAAACTGCTGTTTAGGTGCCTCAATCACTTTAAAATTATTGAATTAAACTGTTCACTTCTATATTCCTTTCTATATGCTGAAGTAAACTATATAAAGCTTGCAACATAAATTATTGGTCTTACTAACAAAACCGTAACTGCTGCAACGTAGCAATGGGATGCTAAACTACTGGAAGCTCATTAAGAGGTTTGACTATCCAACTTCTGAAGTAGAAAAGGTAAGCATTTTATTAGAGGTGAGCAAAATACAGCCTTCCAGATGCTGAACTCCAAATTCCATGAATCCCATCCAGCAGTCCTAATGATAAGTAAAGATAGGATTTGCATTATGACAATATTGGGAGAGCCATATCTGCCCACTCTAATTCTCAGCATGTGTGTGGATCAAAAAACTGTTAATACCAAGACAACCCATCAAACCATGAAGAAGAAATTTCATAGCTATTTTTTAAGCTTTTGTAGCAAGAAACACAAAACCGAAGATCATACAACACAGCTCCTTTCTGCCTTTCTCCTTTTGTCCCTCACAACATCAGCTCTACAGCAATGTGCAAAATATGAAAGTATTAAGCCCTCTAAGGTCTCAGTCTAGTTCAGATCTAGCATCTTCAGTTAAAATGGAGTAAACCTGAGATATTACTGTTTTTTAAAGACATTCTCTTATCTTTGAATTAGATGACCACAAGATCCAAGAAGTCCTACAGTGTTTAATCTTACCTTTTCTGTACCCCGTTTCTTTTCTCGTGGCTGATTAAGTTTAGCCTGTCGGTCTACCAAGATCTTCTGCCAATATCGCTGTTCATGATCACCTAAAAAGAGAGAGCACCAACTCATTAGTAGGTTTATACCGCACACACAGCACATTATTTTGTTTACTATGGCTATGTCAATAGATTATGGATGAAACACAATTGTACCTAATAGCTAGTGGTTTATTTCTACATAAGACAGTGTGGTCTGAACTGAACATTGTGATAGTACACGAATGTCCTTACAATAATATCTGGTTGTCGATTGAAGGTTGGAAGTTCAATTCCCCACTGTGCCTCCTTGACAGTGGCTGACCTTAATGATCCATAGGACTCCTTCTAGTTCTGTAGTTCTAAGATGATAATTATTATACAGTACTGATTATCCCTTTAAAGAAAAAACAGTATCACTGCTTTTGGACGTGGAACCTTTTCTTTCTTCACTTTCTACTGGGTTTTGTATGGCAGAAATAGAGGCAGCCAATGACTCTCTCCAAGTTCTAACTAAGGATTTCACAAAATACTCTCTGTCTGAGGAGTGTGGGGGCAGGGGCAAGAGGAAAGCATATAAACTCTTAGCTGCTCCTTATTTCACAATGCACAGGCAAGTGAGTGGGTAACGGGAATGAAATAGGCTCTGTGTGTTATTTTAACAGAGCATTTTGAGAACAGGCCACAGAAACAAGGGAATGCATGTGCTGATTGTGACTCATTATGTCCTTAAAACACACTATCCTAGTTACACACATAGCAAGGGACTGTTGTGAACATGCGTCAAGCTGCATATATTGGGACTGCTTCTGCTGAGGAAATCGAGAGGCAGTGATCCCGCCACCCCACTGAGAACCTGCTCTAAAGAACTTAGAAATCGTTTACAGAAAATTCAAACAGCACATGGAGTACTGCTAATAGGAAAGAAAGAACATGGGAGAGATTGGACCAGCAAATAAACCTCACCTGTCAGGATCTCAAGTTTCCAGCTGTTTTTAGTTTGTAGCTCTTTGTATGCCTTTATTAGAGTTTGTGCATCTTCAGGTGTTTTAAGTCGGACATAACATTCTGTATCTCCTTCCAGCAAATCAACATAAGCAACATTAGCAGCTGTTGATAACATGTCCTATAATAGAGAAACAACAAATACTGAAAAACAACAGATATTTTTATACTTCTTAAATTAAGGACACCTCATATACCACAAAAAACACCTTCATATAAAACAAACAATTACTACACTGTTGGAATGTTTCTAGTATTTAATTCTCTTTACATGACAGCAGTTGCTATAATCCCACTGGATATCAGGACATGCTATCTATTTCTTACAGCACAGTTCTGGAAACACAATCATGAGCCACAGGGAAAGGGAGTAAGTAACTGTGCTAATACCCACATAATATGTCTCTGTGAAATACATAAAAACTGCAGGTACCTTTCTCCCTTTTACAGGCATCCTGTTACTGGGATAATACAATACAAATCAGGCAGATAATTTTATTCTATATATCAGCATACTTCCTTTTGTTTAAGGATATTAGCTCAATATACTGTGAGGTAGGTTATGCAGGAAAGATTACTTAAGACTACCCAAGACATGTAACAGAAAGTGAAAAACGTAAAATGTCATTTGGTTAAATGGCTTTTAGAAACAAGAACTTATGTTTTATTCCCTCTTCTACCATGACACTTCCTGGCTAGTCTTAATGTGTTTCCTGCCACATAAGAAGGACAACATATACATAAAATGCATTACATGTCTCTCAAATATTAATTCCTCCATAAAACCTAGCACTACTAAGCAGTGCTTTAAATTAATCTAAGTAGTTAACATATACTAACTTGTTGAAATCCATAAAACAACTGTGTAAATATAGATGATTCTTATCAAGACCATAGAACAGACTGTGGGTGGGAGGCTGATGCTGGAAGATGTAGCTGTCTTACAGCAGAGTGAAGCAGCCTGATGAATGCAGAATTTCAAAGTAATGTACACCTTTTCATTCATGATGACTGGGCATGCTACAGGAGTTTCAGCCTACCTTTTGGAAAGCGGCAGGATTCTTACAACTAATATAAAAACACCTTTACTGAGTTAGCTGCAGAGGCAGAATCTGAACTGGGAATTAGTTTGTAGATCAGCCTTGTAAACAAAACTCTAAACATTTCTATATCAAGCCTAAAATACGCATGTGACTATCAAGTTCATTACGTTGTTGTGGCATAGAAAAGCCCAACATATAATTTTTAAGTACTAGAACTGGAGGAAGTGCTATGATCTCAATACTTATCATAGTTTGGTCTAAAAGTTATAGACCCTAAAATCCAAGAGACAAAATGGAAAAACACAACTGTTACTTGGCTCAATAAGAATAGTTCATGGCAAATGAAGGGTGAATCTGTGAAAATATAAATTATTTTAATTGTGGAATTACAGTATAAATAATAATTAAAAACATAACAATTAGAAACATTCTGTATTCTATTTAATAATAAGAGAATCAAAGCATTTCCATTTATCTATTCTGGTAGCAAAGATATGGCAGAAGAATAAAAGACTTCACTTCTGAATTCCCATACAACATTACAAAGAAGTGATTTTCGCAGACAAGCCCTTTTCTGTATCCAAGATATCAGAAAACTTGTCACACAGAATTAAATTTCCTCAGCATTGTCATCCAATGAGACAATTCACTCACAGATATTACTCAAGACAACTAGCTGGCAATCCAAATTACATATCAAAGAGGCAGTCAAAAAGACAAAAGACTTCCATGAAAAAGCCAAGAATTACCCTGAGGTTCCAGAGACTTTACCTTGATGTGTTTTCTGCCTGGTAAAGGTTCAGCGCTAATGATCTTCACAATTACTCCACTCTCAAACTGGGGCCCCATTGTATGAGCCTTTTCCACAGGGACTGACACATCTTGATTAGCTGTTGATTTCAAAAGTTGAAGAATGCAAACAAAATTATATGTAAGATTTTTAAAATTGCTGGTTTTATAGATAATGTTGGGGAAAAAACATTCCAGTACAGTGACCTGATATCCAATATGATTTATATTTATGAAACAACACTTCTGCATTCCCTATATATGTCAGCTGAAATACCTAATGTAAAAAGCATATTTAGTGTGATTTAAATAGGTTATTCAAATAAATTCAAAGTTTTGTGCTTGCCTTTAAATTATAAAAAATCTGATTATCTAACTTTCCTCTAAATTACAGAGGGAAAGATGCTGAAAACTTTAGCACATTCAGATAACATGTTGTAGTTGTCTATTTAACTCTTTCCAAAAACAATTTTATGTTTCATTAAGGTAAACGAGACACCTCCAATTTAAATGTCATTGGCTGGAATCCTGCAGCTTAACATAAGTCACACTAGAGTAGGTGCATTGGATCAGTGGAAATCTGGTGAGTCACCTTCTCCGCTAGATTCCTTTTATTGAAAATACATGGTTACAAGTATTTACCTCAGAAGAGTAAATTACAACTAAAGTAGGTCCATTTCAATGAGTGGAACATACAGAGGAGTCGACTCATGAAATCTCCATGGATGCAGTGGGCCTTCTCTAGTGCAACCTACTATACTAAGCAACAGGATTTCAATCATTTTGTTGAACTACATGTAGTATTTAATTCAGATGAGGTAAATCTTATACAGAACTATTGATTTGGTTAAAAACCGTAAATAAAGATTCATTCATTCATATACAGAACTATCTATAACAATTCTTACTGATGGATTTCTTGAAACAATTGTTTTAGAAAAAGGAAATTTCTACAAAATGTTAAGTTCTGGACTATGGAAAATGTTATGCCCTATATCACTATGCACAAGCACCGAGTTATCAGTACTGTATAGCTTATACTGGGTAGAAAAGTATTGTTGAATACACATGCTTTCTCTTTAAATTTGGCATATATCAATTGCTGTGAAATGGTACAACATATACTACAATGCCTAGCCAATCTACAGTTTGTAATTAAAAGCATATCTATGATCCCTAAATCATCCATGAGGAACTTTCCATAACCTTATTATGGTATTTTTGTAACTCCAAACTGGCCCTCTCCTGATACAGTATTATGAACTGCAATTCCAATCAGTTCTAGTCTCAGCACAATCAATGGTTAGACCTGACCATATTGCCTCTGTTAACTAATGAAGTTGAATGACTTTAAAAAGAAATAATTGTAGGAAGCATGAACATAATCCTTCTAAATGTGAAGCTAAATGAATTTAGACTGATTTGATTTTTTTAACTCAATGGATGGTGAATAATGAAGCTTTCAGTGGAATCAGTACAAGAGTAGTCTCCTGGATCTGAAAGTACTGCATTTTAATTCAGATGTTACATATTTTAAAAGAACAGTTTTTAATTTAATATTAGGAAGTGTTTCCTTGTAGTAAGAATTGTTTAGGAGTGAAACAGACTGCCTCCATGGCAGAGGAAGCAGACTGAGCAGCCACTGAGAGCCTCCCTGCATTGTCAAGAAGTTGGACTGGATGATCCTTTGAATCCTTTCCAGTCCTACAACTCTACAATTCTACATAGATTTGTTTATTAGTTCTACATAGATTTGTTTATTTCACCCTTACACAATCTACTTTATATTTTGCTGGAAGCCCACAATCTAAAATAATTGTCATCTGGGGACAGCATACACTTAAATTAAGGAGCAAGAACTCTCTGAACCTATCTTCAGCCACAGAATTTGTTTCGAGTCCCAGAGACTTCGGACATGAAGTGATCACCAGATGCGCTATTTTTATAGTTGAAAAATTGGAAGTCAGAACTAGCATAGGTTATATGTCAGGAACAAACTTTGGCAATGTTCACTAGTTGCACAACGATCACAATTTAATACTATGGGCATCAGCCAAAAAGGCCATGTCAACATCTCTCCCGTTTTACACCGACACAGTCAGAAAGAAGAAAATCCACCCTTCTGCTTTATGTTGACAACTTCCTGGCTTGTTGTATTAATGCAGAATCATAGTTTAAAGTAACTCTAGGCTTTTTGGCACAGGACAACTAATGTAATGAAAATTGCTTGCTTAGCAACTGATGCAATTAGGTTAGAGAAATCTGATCTATATTTTATCTTAAAATCTGATCCCTGATTCTCACACAACAGCCCACTTAACATGCCAAACCAAACACTATGTTGTTTGTATCCCAGCTGAGAGGGGAATAGCAAGTAAGATCTTGCTAAATAAATCTGTCCCTGAAAGTAATGCTTTTTGTGCAAATTTTCCACTCACATCAGCAAATACATGTATTTATATATGTATTTATATTATCACGGTAATAATGATGGCTTTAAAAATCTCTTAAAATTGACCTTGGATATTCAATGCATTTTTATTATTGAAGTTAAGATTTTCTTCTCTCTGTAATATACAAAGATATATTAACGGTGGTTTTATATTCTAAATAAATTTCACAGTATATAAACTACAATATATTTTCAGCATTTGAAAACCTTTTGTCCTTGAATCTACTTTTTTCATGAAAACATTAAAATGATCACAGTTCTTGAATTTTGTTCCAATTCCGATTCCACCTCTAGAATCACTCTACTAAACAATTCAAGATATGATTAAATTTAAAATGCACCTACTTTTGCCATTTTTTGCTGTAGGATGGTCTGGTGTAAAGGCATTTGTTTTCATTTCCCCCGCAGCCATATTTTTTGTCTGAGCCATTGCTTTTTTCAAGGATGACATGCTTGCTTTCTGCAGAGTCAAGTATTCTTGTTTCAGCTGCATCCATTCATTTCTATAAACATAGGAACAGAGATATGTCAGTAGTGAAATGCAGTAACAATGTTCTAAAAAGAAATCTAACTATAATTATCAGAAACAAGGCAACAAGAGGTAGACGACAACAACTGAAATCTGTTAGCAAATGTATGCTGTGTAAAATTGTTGACACCAGGAACCTTGGCAGACATGGGAGATTGTTTTTATTTCCATACCCACTACAGCTAACATTATTAGCCTTCTGTGGCACAAGGAATGCTACTTGATTTCAGTTGTTGACTAGGTCCAAGGGTCTTGTTGCCTGTTTGAAAATATGGGGTAGCTATAGCAATGCATGTTTATGAAAAACGAGATTGAAAATACATTAAAGGGTATTTGAACTAGGTCTATTTCTTATGGTATATATAATTTTCTATCCATGTTTTAGAAATCAGAGAAAAATCAACAATAGACTATAGATTTCTATAGTTTTGAAAGCTCATTCAACTAAAAAGACAGGGATACAAGCAATAATAAACATACAGGAATTATTCAAACATATGCAAGTGATGAGGTCTGTACATTAGATTCATTAAGATTTGTAAATTAAAAAGGGTTACTTTGTTTTGTTTACCATTTTAGTGTGGTATTTGTTTTTAAAAAGATTTGCATACCTACTGTTTCTAGCATTTAATTTTATTTTAATCATATTAGCCCTCTTGAGACCCCTTTAAGGTAAAACATTTCAAACAAATAAAACTAATAATAATTCACTTGTTTAATTGAAGCTGTATTGTTAACTTGATATCAAAACTAAAGAGGTGAAAGAATATAGTATTTGATCCAGTGGATCATGTTGCATCTACTGATATCAGGAATCTTGCAAAGTATACTGGATGGGCCAAGCAATAGTACATATTCATAGTGAATATACAGAGATTAATGGGTTATCTGTAAGGAATCACAGAGATTAATTATTACAAAAGTAAACTAGAAAGGAAATCAGTCCAGTCAACACTGAATTAATATTTCTGTATTTGGCACAAAAAAGGGGAAATACTTGAAAAACTAGTTAAGCATCCCAACATCTGTGGAAATAGGAATATTTTAAAAAACTCAAAAGTTGTCAAATACCCCACAGGTGAAAACCCAGCATGGAACCAAATTATATATCTACATTCATTCACAGTGAGATTTTTTTGGCAAACAGCTAGACCTTTGGAGAAAGAAACACAATGGGGGACAGCAGAATTGTTAGAATGTGTCATTGTTAACCTAAGTTGTGCTTTCAAATAAGATACAAGATTTATAAACGATAAAGGAAAACTTGAAGTACTAGGTGTTAAATGTTAATGGTGGCAACTGTTTGTAAATAAAAAATTGCCCCCCAAGTAAGAATTAAATAAGAAAAGACCTAGTTAATGATTCTCTGAGATAAAAAGCCCATATTAAGTCTTTGTTAAAATGTGGTATAAATACAACCCAAGGAGGCAACTTGTTATGACCAGAACAAGGTAAGGAAAAGAAAAAGTGTTTTGCTGAAATTTTTCTGCGTGATGATTGTTATTTTCAACTGTTTACATGGACCCCTTCTACTTTAACATGGAGGTGCTTTCTGTGTCTACAAAAAGTAAGTGCTTCCATGTTTTGGTAGAAGTGAATCCTGAACTCCACTCCTAATTCCCACATTATTATTTTATTATTTTAATTTGTTTATAACGTAAATGTTTTGAACTGTCCATTGTGGGGGGGAGAACTAGTATCAAAATATGTTTGTTTGTGTTCAAAACCCAATTCTGCCACAGAAATTTTTTTAAGTGTTATTGTTTTAAAGGACCATTACTATTTTTAAATGGAAAACTTAATTCCTAAGGTTAAATAGGTTCTGGAATGTTGCACTTGTAACATTTCTTTTTGTTCAGTAAAGCACCTCATTTCATTATTAACTTCCTCAGCCCATGCACAGTTATTGGGCAGCAAATCTCATTTTAAAAGGGCTGCTATTCAAGGAAATCTGTATAGGCCTATAAAATAAATAGCCTGTATAATATTGTATAATATTCTTGTGAAATGCAAGTAGAAAGTCTTTCAAAACTGTATCAATATAGCTACATTGGCAGTCAATAAAAACTTAAACCTAAGTTTGTATCCCACAGTAAATACAGAAATCACAGGAAAATACCTCCTCTCTGTGAAAAAGGACCATCCACTACTACAATGTAGGAGTACTTGTCTTGTTTCTTAAGAAGTGCTTTCATTTTTTAGTGTTGGTACATCCTCTTTAAACCAACTACTCAACATTGGAAGAATGCATTATTTACTGGAAAAGGATTCAGAAATTTGTAACTACATATATGGTATTCAGAAGGCAACAAGAAGAAACAAGTTTGTTATACCAAAATATATAACATTCTTTTTTATTTTACTTAAAAGGCATACCAGTATTTCTATACATAATGCAAATTTCTGGAACTGTACCTTGCTGTAATCTTTTACTGTTGCTAATATGCAGCTCTGTCATGTAAAATCTGGAATTGCACTTTAGCAATGGTGAGGGACTATAAGCTATAGAATACTTGTCGTATTCACCCAACCTAACAGCTATACTAAGGTATTCATACTGCATAGAGTAGTTTATATTGTCGCAGTTACTATTCCTGGTTTATTTCTTTTTTCTTTTTTTTAAGGATACTTTATTCTCTTTGTCAGCTTTCAAGATGCTGGATATGGAAGTGATATGCAGCTGGGTTTTTAAAAAAATACTGATTGATAAAAGAAATAAATACTTGTCACGTTTTTAGGTGAAGACCTGTCCCGAATTCTATCCAGGTATAAAGTATTTGATAGCTTTCTTCACACATAACTGGGATTGATAACCTGCTGTGCAACAGTATAATACAGCACAAGTGCATTAGCACTAATGCACTTTTAAGTGCTACAATGAAACAAAAAATGATCACAGCACTGGTTCTACCAAGAAAACATTCCCTTTTCATTGACTTCATCAGAGTTTTACTGGCTTAATTTTGCCTATGGACTCCATGGTCCATATGGCTCTTTCCAGCTCTAGAATCATTAATTTTTTTTTTTATAAAAGGAAAATAAGGTATGTAATCCATGAGCATGTTTCTTAAGACATTTTAAATCTATGTTTCCTTCAAACTTGCTGTGGATCAAGAATCTGCTTGGCAGAGGCAAAGGTGAATGAGCATTGCCTACCAGAAGTTAGTTTTAGCAGACTCCCAGGGTATGTGTGAAGTGGATGGTTTTTGAGAGTCACTTTTAAAGTTTCACAGTGGTACTAGTCATACAATTTCCACTGCAGGATTCTCAGATTAAAAAAAATAGAAACATAGAAACATACTGTGTACAAAAGGGTAATGTAATGAGCAATAGGCACTTGTTAAACTATTTTCTAAACATTTTATTTTCAAACTGTATGCCCTCTCCCTGAAAATCTGATTTGCATCCCATGAAGAGGAATTCTGAAAGGATAAGGATTTATCTATACCTTGTTAGTGAGAAAGCTACTGCATGCAAAGAACAAAGTTGAGCTGTTTAGGAAGTTTCCTGTGAATTCCTTGTAAGGTGATCACCCCTAAATAGCCAGCCAAGCAATATATGTATAACACTAGTCACATTTCCTTGTCATCCTTCCCTTTCCCCCTACCCCTTTCCTCCCCACAATTGGTTTTAAAGACAGATGATTTCATCTACCCACAATACAATGCCAAGATGATTGATAATTATTTTTGGGTGGGGCAGGATGAAAATTACATAGCCTTAATTTCAATTAGCTCTTAAGTTTTATCTCACTTGGAAAACATGAAATATCAAATGCTGTTGCAACATTATCTATGTCAAAGGCAAATGCATAGGAAAAGATGCAGTTATTCTGTTTGAGTGCTTGCTGTCACCTAGATCATTAAAAATCAGAACAGAGATGTTGACGCTTTTTTCCTATCTGGCTATCTTTGGGGGCTGGAATACTGTGATCTGGAATATCTTTGGGGGCTGGAATTCCCTAACATAGGAACTGGGCAAATAGTATATTTCTGTTGAATTTAAATGCTAGCTTCCTAGGAAGCCAGGAAACATGTCATCACTTTGACCAAAAAAAAAATCACTTAAGAGCTGACAGTAGTATTGTTGTTGTTGTGACTCTTTGTGACCCCATGTCCATGGAATTTTCTTGGCAGGAATACTGAAGTGGTTTGCCAGTTCCTCCTCCAGGCACCTACAGCACCTGGTATTCCCTGGTGGTCTCCCATCCAAGTACTAGCCAGGCCCAAGCCTGCTTAGCTTCCGAGATCAGGCAAGATCCGATCTGCTCAGGGCAACTAGGCACTTTGACAAAAAAAGATCACTTAAGTGCTTACACAGTAGTAGTATTTTACACTATAAATGGAAAAAAATCAGAACAATTTTTGTATGCTCTAACTTACTTTGAGAGAACTCTTAGTGGAATGACCTCTTCACCCATCTTGTGTCTCTCTTTATGTTTCTTCTTATGTTTCCTTTTAGATTTTGAAAGAGATGTATCTTTCTTATCTCCCACCTCTCTCTCTTCTTCTGTGGATATTTCTAAACAGAAGAACAAATAACTTTTATGTTTATGAATGCTTTCATAGATTCATATAATAACGAAGTTAGAAGGATCACTACAAGGTCAAGTCCAAAACTATTCAAAGCAGTCATCCAGTTTAGAGTATATAGACCAGTGATGGCGAACCTTTGACACGCCAGATGTTTTGGACCACAACTCCCAGAATTCCAAGCCTATATTGCCAGTGACAAAAGACTGTGGTAGTTGAAGTCCAAAACATCTGGAGAACCAATGGTTCGCCACCACTGATATAGACAATTCTCTAAATTTTTCATTTAGAGAACTCAACACCTCCTGTTGTTCAATGATAATATATCTCACTTGCACATCTGATCAATGTTAAATGAGTAATTTCTTCTGTTTTAGAGTTAGCAGGTATTATCTGGTTTATCTACATTTATTTTCTCTTCTGGTTTTGCAAAAAGTTACAGGGTAGATTTGATTTAAATACATTTCATCAATTTTATTTTATTTCATTTTTATTTTTTAGTATTTTGCCTGCCTTTCTCCTTGGAAAAGGACCAAATCACATTTTAAATTTAAAATCATTTTGATAATGTCAATTTGAAGACTGAAAAAATGGATTTAAAATTCAAATATGATCCTTTGGGTCATTTTTAAAGGAGAAAGGTTGGATAAAATATTTTAAATACATAGGTTTGTGTCCACCCTGGCACTTTATTAATTTATATTGTGCCATCTGGCCCAGAAACCACTCTGGGCAGTTTACAAAATTTAAACATAAATAGTACAACATGCAGTATATAAATAAAAACAAAGCAGTGACAGTATAAAAAAAACAACATTCCCATTTTTCTTAATGTTTAAAAGAAACATTTTCAGTTAACATATTGAATCATTAAAACAAGAATTTTCCAGCATATGATGAAAAGATAGGACAATTTTCTGTACATTGTGTCATAGTTAAATTGTTAACTGTGGGATATCACTTCCATCATTAACAGAAATTATTCAGTGGATTCCAAATCTTACCTTTAGAATCTTCGGGTCCTTCTACAGATTCTTCTTTTGCAGAATGAACATTATCTTTCTGAGAAGTTTTCTTTACTTTCACAAGTGACACCTCAGCATCCCCTGAGTGACTTCGCTTCCTTTTCCCATGTCTGATTTCTGATAAATTGGAGGTCTCTGTTCTACCAAGCTTCTTTCTCTCTTTCTTTGAAGACTGCCTTTGGATTTCAGATAATTCCATCTCAGAATTCTCAGACATAGTCCTGCGTCTCTTTGACTTGCTCGTATGTTCTGCCATAATATCTGCAATTGAGTCCTTTGTTTCTGTAGCCTGCTGACTGTTTTCCTTCTTTATTTTTGATTTCTTTTTCTTTTTCTTTTTCTTTTCTTCTACATGGATAAAGTAAGAGTTTGACTATTTTTTTCTAAATATTTATTGCACTGTAAAACCCAGAAAACCCAAAGCCATATAACTTTTGCCCTCCAATACTATCTTATTATCCAATACTATTTTATTCTGACCCTGACACCTAGCGTGAGGAAGGATATTACAGAGCACAAGAGACTCAAGAACAGCCAATGAGTTGCACAGCTAAGTTGAATTTCAACAAAATCCAACAACCTTCTTCTATCTACACCATACTGATTAAGAAGAATTATGTCTAACAAAAAGAAATTAGAAGTTGATAATTGATATCCTGGCTTCAATTTCCTTGGAACATTATGACTTAAGAAGGAATGCCACCACTGTACAGATAAATGGAAAAATATAAGTCACTTTTGATGAGGTCTGATACTACTGTTTGACAATCAGACTTGTGGAATATTAACTAGACATCCATTTCATGTCTGTATAGAATGGGTCCTGAGTGTGTGAATCTATGCTACAATAAACTTATGCGACGACTAACACTTCAGTAATTTGTCATTAAAATCCTTTGTATATATATTTCTTCAGTTATAATGAACAAATATTCATATCAGCCTGCCTATTATAAAACTAACATCACTGTTAGAAAGTCTACAACTCATACATCAGTGGTTTATTGAGTGCACTACAATCCACATGAGTGCTCAGAGGAAGGAAAATATGTAGGGAAGATAGCAGATAGAATTTCAAAATAATCTTCTCATGAAGCATGAGACCAGAACGGATTACTTCACATATTCCTATGATTAATGTATCCACTAGCAATTGTCCTTAGCAGGTGAATGAAAGTGAAAGAATGCCTACATAGCATCAGATGATCATTAGGACAAAATGTGGAGAGAATCCCACCAGTCAAGGTTCTTGCTCAGAGGGAGGAGCTGTACAAACATGCATCCGCTACAAGGATATATAGGAGGACTTCCATTATATCCAAACATGCCCATAGAAGGATAGGTGTAGGCACATATGTATAAATGATTGATTTAACTGAGGGAGGGCTCCCTTTATCAGTACATACACTACATTAACTGAATGGGGAAAACTGTATAAACAGCTCTTGTCTAATATTCAAACTCCAATCAAAGCAACCCTGCTTTGCATGTCGGAACGGACTATAAGTGACCCTAATAGGGCTTTCAAGGTAAGTGAGACATCCAGATGAATTTTAAACAGATAAACCAATGTGTTTCAATGTAGCAAAATGTAAAGTAATGCATATTGGGGCAAAAAAAGATTCCAAACTTTATCTATCAACTCATGGGTTCTGAGCTATCCATCACAGATCAGGAATGAGATCTTGGTATGCTGGTGGAATTGTCTACCAGTGTGTGGCAGCAGTGAAGAAGGCCACTTCCATGCTAGGGATTATCAAAAAGGGGATTGAAAATAAAACAGCCATCATTATAATGCCATTGTACGAAATAATAGTATCCGCACCTGGAGTATTGTATACAATTCTGGTCACCGCATCTCAAAAAAGACACAGTGGAACTGGAAAAGATGCAGTTCCATGGCCAAGTTGCAATTTGAACCCTGGTCTCCTGTGTTACTCTACCATTATCCACTACACCACTCAGCCAGTTTATTACACAGTGTTTTATTTTCCTGTATATAAAATTCCCACTGATGCTTGTTTGTTTGTTTATTTGTTTTATATACCACCCATCTTGCAACCTCTGGGTAGCTGGGATTGAAAAGAAATGGCTACTTTCCAATAATGACTAAAAACAATTCCATCACTCTGAGTCGATAAGTAGAGGTAATTGTTACATACTCACCAACAATGCTCAATTCACTTGTAGGCAATACAGCAACTGTCTTGTTTTTTACCGTTTTGGGGAATATACCGGGTTTTCTTGGTGCATCTTCTGGTGGATTGTTCAAGAACTTAAATGCAAAGATAAAATTCAATATAATAACTGAAAAAATACAACACAAAAAAGCAAAATTCTACCAGGTTTCTATGAGAGCTTGAATGCCCCATGCAACATCATATCTAAAATAGTTACATGAAACATCAAGATAGCTTAGCAGAATATTGTGGTGGGACCCTGGAAAAATGCAAGTATGCAATATGTATTGATTCTCTCCATTAGCCTTCTAAATCTAAAAGCTGATGGATATAAACATGGCATTTTGTTTGAGTAGCATGCTGCTTTACAGTACACTGTACACTGAGCAAGAGATAGGATATCGTTGACACCAATAAGGAGGAAAGTGCAGTGTAACCCATTTCAACATCTCTTCACATTAAAGAAGTACAAATTAATCCCCCTTTTATTGCAGACTACCAGGTTATTTGTTTAATGTATCAAGTGGCCACATTTCCTCAAACAACTGATTTGATACTTCCAAATTCACTAAACCACAATGTCACCACATGTTAGTTTAATGCAACTACACTAGAACACAAACCGTTTTAAAAATAGCAATGTTACAGATGTCAAAATGTTGTATAAGCATGAGAAACAGTAATGCTACAGAAGTAAAAACCACGGACCAAGATGAAAATAAAAAGCAGCACTTTACATTACCCATAACTGACCTCAATTGCCTTTTCAGCTTGTTCTTTTGTTTCAAATTCGACAAACGCAAATCCCTTTGGGTCTCTAGTAGTCTTATAGCGAGGGATGCTGATATAAACTACATTGCCACATTTTCCAAACACGCGTTCAATCCAGCTGTGATTGACATTTTTAGGAAGCAATTCCTAAACAAAGCAAAAATCAACAGAACATACAATACATATATATAAGCATTACTGTACCTACAATGAATATAAAAAGTTCTGAAATGATTTATCTTTGTCTCATTTATTTTCATCACAGACACGACATTTTAACGGTGTGTGTAAACTTTTTATATCCACTGTATATTCATTACAAGACCATAATGACAAATATTACTATACAGTGGTACCTTGTATAACGTAATTAATTGGTTCCCAATTAAATTACGTTATACAAATTTTTCGTTATGCAAATTATCATTTCCCATAGGAATGCATTGGAAGTGGATATAATCCGTTCCAATGCATTCCTAAAGGCCCCGCCAGCCACCTCCCGTTCCAGCCTCTCTCTCTCTCTCTCTCTCTCACTCACTCTCTCACACACACACACACACACACACACACACACGGGCGCTCCCAAAGGCCCCGCCGGCCCATTCCCACCTCTCTCTCGGGGGTGGGGGGAGGGAGTGGGGTGCGCTGCTTGGCCTAGGGCGGGGGGCTTGGGGGACCGCGCCAGGAATTCCCCCCCGCTCGCCTCTTGCCGGATCACCTGTGGCCGCCGGAACCAGTGAGGAGGGAGGGAGGGAGCGAGCCTGTGAGGGGGGCGGCTGAGGGACGAACTGAGGGGAAAGAGAGTGGCCGCCCTCCTCCTCCTCTTCTTCCTCCTCCTCCTCCGCCGCAGTCTCGACTTCCAGCAGCGGCTGCTGCAGCGACGAGACCCGCTCGGCCAGCCCCGGCAGCAGCGAGGCCGACGCCAAGGAGGAATCCAAGGGCGGAGGACCTCCCAGGCCGAGGCCGGCAGCAGCGCCGACTCCTCCTCCTCCTCCTCCTCCTCTTCTTCCTCCTCCTCCTCCGCCACAGCCTCCTCCCCCGAAGCGTCCTCTGCCGGGGTCTCGGGGGCGGGAGAAGGCGAAGGCGGCGTCGGGGCTGCTGCTGCTGCTGCTGCTGCTGCTGGCGGCCCGGCGGCCTGGGGGTCTCCCTCGACGGCGGAGGTGGGAACGGAGGGAGCGACGTGTCCGAGTCCTCCTCCGGCGGCGGGGAGGAGGTGGAGGAGGCGGAGGCGGGGCTGCCCAGGCTGGCCTACTCCTCCGCTCTCCGTGGCCGCCTGGACTTCCCGCCCGCCTCCAGCCTTACACCCGAGGAGACCGGCCCGGGAGGCCACTGCTGGCTTCTCCCACCCGCCTCCCCTTCGGACGCCTCTTCCTCCTCCTCTTCCTCTGCCTCCCCCAGCATCGCTTCCACAAAGCCTGCAAGGGCTTTGGCTTCCTTTCCTCCGGCGGCGGGGAGGAGGCTCTGAGAGGGTTAAAAGCAGCGGAGCTTGGAGAGAGTCCTAGAGAGGAAGGAAATAGAGGGAGGCGGAGGAACGGTCCATCCCTGTGCGGGAGGCAGTTCGCAGAGGGGAGGGGAGGGAGCCGGTGAGTTCTTGGGGGGAGGAGGAGGAGGAGGAGGAGGGGGAGAAGCGGAGGCCATGGGGGGGAAGGGGGGGCGCGGATTTTTTACGTTGCACGGATTTTTCGTTATACGGGTAGTACGATGTACGAGGTACCACTGTATTGTTATATGATTGTACTGTTCTTCATTATGTAAATTTTGATTTAATGTTGATTTTAAACTGACATTTTGTATTTTAATTATTTTATTTTTATATTATGCTTTTTAATCATTTTTTAATTGTTGTTAGCCCCCCTCCCCCCAAGTGGGCAGGATGGAGGGATATCTTTTAGATGGTTCTAGGTGCCATAAAGCTTCCAGAAAAAAGCCAATTTTGAATTCTTTAGAAAGTAGCATAAAATAAAATACAACAGGGTACATGGTAGTAACATCTGCTGACAATTTCTGAATCAGTGTCTCACAGTGTATTTGACACACAGATGGCATGGGTGGACACTCAAATTTGCCAAAAAATGTTAAAAAAATAAATGTTTTCTGTGTAAAGAACTACTTGCTACATGAATGGTTCATAGATTGAAAAAGACTAACAATTATGACTAGAAAATGAATGAGTAAGATAGTATGTATTGGTGGCTCACAACCGGCCAAGATCCAACAGATCTCATATAGTTTGCATACAGGAAAGTGCCTACTGCATCAGTAGTGGGTTACTGTGCTAAAAGTCATGTTATGTGATTCATGCAGTAAATTATCTCTGCTTTAATTCTCTATGGGAAGAGGGAAAGGGCAGGCACTGGTAGTATGTTCTTTATTTGGCCAATCTCTCTACAGAAGGGTCTCTAACTATGGACCAGTGGAGTAGCAATATACAGACTATATGTTCTGGAGTTTCCTCAGTTGCTAGAATCTTTTCACTGATTTGACATGAATAAACAGATTTTTATGTAAAGAAATCTGCTGCCCGAAAGACATTACGGCTATCATGCAAATAAAAAGATTGCTTTTTAATGCTAAGCCAAAGTTTCAGATTACAAAAGGAATAAGAACAAAGTGTCATTGGATTTCTGCTTCCCCTGTGTTATTCCTATGAAACGTGAATTTTTTTTTAATCTGTGTATTCTTTTTACGTTCTGTTCTATAGTTTAATTAGTGCAGTTTAGTGCAGTTTAATGTACTTAGTGTAGTATGATTACAGTTAATGATGCCATACTTCCACTAACAATGATTAAGGTTAACTGCAATTTACAGTTTCGCTGGATATTATGAGCTGTAGCCCACCTAAAATTGCAACAAAGCATCTCATTGTGACTGCACTGAGGTAGGGAAAGTATGAAAGCCTGTACTAAGGATAGATTCACTCTGTTATGGCTATACTCTATCAAGTTGGAACCAACTTATAGTGACTCGAAAAGTGCTTTCAAAACAAGTGTGATGTGCCAGACAAGGAGTGGTTTCTCCAGTTCCATAACCACAGTGAGCCTCCTGAGTCCTAGTCCAGCACTCTATCCACTACCTTGAGTATCCAAATTCACTCTAATAGCATGAAAACATGGTTTAACATTATACTGACATGCAATCAAGAAAAGTGTACAAAACAACTGGTCTAAAATCCTTAAATCAAAAACTACAAAATCATCTCACAATATCCCAAATTCCAACTGAACCAAACATCATGATAAAGAACTGATAATAATTCACTGTCCTTTTGTGAGGAAAAATTATAAATAATAGGGAAAAGGTTAACAAGTCCCATTTTAAAGAAGCAAGCAGGCAAAGTTGAAATTAGAGTTCTTACCACATACACTGTACGACTGTCCACATCTTTTGGTTCCTCACCTAGTGGCTGCCGTCTTCGTATTCTAGTTCCTTCTAAATCCAACTGCATAAAAGTAAATCAAATAGGTAAACCACAACATTACTTCACATGCAGCATTTAAAACAAAAAAACAACCACCAAAACCAGCAGGTCTTATACTCACTTCTACAACAGATGAACTTTTAACTGCTCGTGCTATCAATTTTCTGTCAGTGGTCAATTTCTTCATTTTATTAAAAGAAACCAGAAGCGATATGTCAACATCTAAGAACAAGAGAGTTGAAATTTAGCATCAAATGTATACTACCTGCATTCTAGTAATTAACATCAAATGTATACTATCTGCATTCTAGTAATTATCAGTCTATGCCTCATGACATAGTGGTTAAACTGATATGCAACAGCTAAAACTATGCTCACAGCCCAAGGTTCCCTAGGTTCCTGGTTCATGGCTGACTCAGACTTCTATCCTTCCAAGGTTAGTAAAATGAGTATCCAGCTCACTGGGGAGAGGGGCAATGTGCCACTCCCCCAGAGACTGCTTTAAGTACTATGGGGCAGTACATAAGCAGCACACTTTGCTTTGCTTTTACCAACACAATACCCTCTATAATCCAGGCATCAAACTGGGCTCTGCACCTTGGGCAATCACATCAACAAGACAAAGACTTCAAGAGGAGCAACAGACTCCAAGAGTACTGAAAAATTCACTGGATAATGCAAGTGCCTCATGGTGCATCCAGCTTAACAAGATCAATATAATTTTTAGATCTCAAGTGCATTTCCAAACCTTACAGAACTTACACTCTTCACTAGAAAGTTGGGGTAGTGGTTGAAACTAGACATAAGCATATTTTGCTCCAGAACTATAGAACCCTCTATAACCACAATAGACAGTCTTGCAACAAGTAAATAATCAGCTCAGAAAAGACCCTGTCCCCATTACTGTTTACATTGTACATTCTTTACTACAGTGGCTGAAATTCTGTTGCTTAGCATAGTAAGTCACAACTAAAGTACAGCCATTGAATCAATGAAACTCACAGGAGTTGACTCACCCCATTTCCACTGATTCAATCAGGCTATTCTATCTACAATTTACTGTGCTAACAACAGGGCTTCAGCTCAGGATCATAATTATTATTTCAGAAAAATGTAAATAATGAAAATCTGAGTATTTACCAAAATAATAAACTTTAAAAAGAAAGAAGGCAGGGATTATACAGTTTTCCAAAATAAAGTTGCAGAAGCCTATGAAAACATATCACAAATTGACATTCATAGTGTGCATTTATAATTTCAGTTCCAGAATTAGAATCATAAAACTGCAAGGATTCTCTTTTGAAGAGATACATTTAGATAACCATGTATGTTTTTACCAGTTTAATCAAGAATGAACTTACACCCATCTCTAGATTTTTCTATCTGTTCTCGAAGAAATTTGTCCTTGTGAAGATTCACATCTCCAAACCAGAAGTCCACTTGTTTTGCTATATCTGACAGCACTTGTTTAACTCTAGACCTTTTCTTTTTTTCTCGTTCCTTTCTTTGTTCAGTGGTTTCTTTTTCGATGGTTTTGCTTCTTACAGCTTCAGTATCCATTCTTGACACCAAGTCACCTATATGTTAACATAACATGATTTTTAGGCTTTAGAGAATCTAGTGGTCTTCTGACCATGTATAACAACAAGATTTGTACAGCACTTTAATCATATCCTAAATGTCTTTTCCTAATTAGAATCCTAATCAAGTATTCTTTATGAATGTGAAATACATAAACACATTTTACTGAAGCAGAATAATACTGTATGGTCATTTCTTATCCAATAAGGTCTTAAAATAGGGATGGGCTATTTGTTTTGGAAGCAGTAGCTTCCAAAACGACCCACGCGAGTCCAAGTGCTGTTCGGAAGCCTCCAAAATGCAAGCAGCCAATCACTTAACTTCCTGCAGGGTCAAATCGGGCTAAACTCCAACCAGCAAGAAGCCTTGCACTGGCCAATCAGGAGCTGTGCAGCCAATTAGGAGCTGTGCAGAGAAATGCATCATCCTGCCTCCCTGTCTGATTGGCCAGCACCAGGGAGAAGGACAAATGATGTCAGGAGACTTCTTCCTGGTTGGAGTTTAGCCCGATGTGACCCTGCAGGAAGGTAAGTGAGTTGTTGCTTGCATTGCACTTGGACTTCCGTGGGTCGTTTTGGAAGCAACTGCTTCCAAAACAAACAGCCCATACCTAGTCTTCAATTTACCTTTTAAAAATTCTAAAACAATTGGCAATCAAATATTCACTTTCTAAATGTTAAGATCTATTTTGCAAATAATGTAATGAACAGAAACATGAGTAACAATTGTGTACAATTCTGGTCACCACATCTCAAGAAAGACATAGTGGAACTGGAAAAGGTGCAGAAGAGAGCAACTAAAATGATTACTGGGCTGGGGCACCTCCCTTATGAGGAAAGGCTAAAACATTTGGGGCTTTTTAGTCTGGAAAAAAGGCGCCTGAGGGGGGATATGATTGAGACATACAAAATAATGCAGGGCATGAGCAAAGTTGATAGAGGGAAGCTCTTCTCCCTCTCACAAAATACCAGAACTAGGGGACATCCACTCAAATTGAGGGCTGGGAGAGTATGAACAGACAAAAGAAAATATTTTTTCACCCAGCGCGTTGTTAGTCTGTGGAACTCCCTGCCACAGGATGTGGTGATGGCATCTGGCCTGGATGCCTTCAAAAGGGGACTAGACAGACTCCTGGAGGAAAAATCCATCACAGGTTACAAACCATGACGGAGATATGTAATCTCCAGGCTTAAAACCAGGGTACTTCAAGGGCCAGATGCAGGGGAGTGGTATCAGGAGACAGATATCTAGTCTCGTGCGCTCCCTGACGCATCTGGTGGGCCACTGTGAGATACAGGAAGCTGGACTAGATGAGCCGTTGGCCTGATCCAGCATGGCTCTTCTTATGTTCTTATATGTTCTAACACCATAATATAGATCACCTCCGTAGAGGGTCATTTGGTTATACTGCAATACTGCTTTTCCACAATCATGAAATGGAATTTAAATGATTATACTATAGTAGGTGCAATAAAATAAACTTCTGTTTATTACTCTGGTTATTTCTACTCAGAAGAGAGCCACAGCAATATTATATTGCTCTCCCTTTTAGAGTGAACTCTTGGTATAAAAACAGTAAAAGGAAATCTGATATTAGAGGTAAAATCTTCATCTGCAACATGAACATTTCAAGAGAAATTCTTACATTTTCAAATACAGTAAAAAGAAGTTTGGAGCAGTGCAGCCATAAAAAATAAAAGCAAGACTAGACTGTGGGTGATACCTTCATAAGCTGCTAGAAAAATTTAAAAAGGTTGCTGAGATTTTCAGGGCAAGCCTTCTTTTTCAAAGCAGGTTCAAAAGTCCAAGCATGGAAATATATGTATTTTGCCAGTACAGAGTTATTAAAAGTTCACTTTTAAGGGGGTGAAAAATTCTAGCAGCCTATGAAGGTATCACCCATAGCCTCATCCTGTATTTTCAAAGTCAATATTTCTTTCTTGTCATGGGAAAGGAACATTTTTTAAAAGCAGTAGCAAAAATGTTTCCAATTCTGCACAGCCATGTTGCATTGGCAAACAATATAGTATTGTATCCACAATTTCACACACAATTTGTAAAGAAAACTGCTCTGTTTGCATATCAGATACAAAGTATCAATGAGCACATCTCAAAGAGAAACATGCAAGAAAGTACAGTACCTATAAAAACGCAAGGAAAGTGAAACCTATCCAGCAAATCAGGTCTCTTCCTGCTGTGAGCTGTTCATTCAAGATGATTAAGGTTAATGTGCTTCCAATTATAGGTTATAAGGATAAAGGAGATAATGTTCTCTTCAACAGGATTGCAGAACACCGATATGGCACTTCCACTAAAATATTTGTCTTCTAAAATGGCAACAGTGCTTCACAATTAACTTATGGGTATTGCCAAAAACACATAAGGGTAATTTGAATTTTCCAAAGACAAACTACCAAAGCTGCATCTATTCCTTGATTGAAGCACTATCTGCAAGGTAAACTCGCATAATTTTCTCAGAGTTTCATTACTCCTGAAACAGCATGGGACTGATTATCAGGAAGGTGGACCATAAAGTTATTAAAAGCATTAGAAAGGGGGCTAGAAATATACATACGATTAGTCTTTTTATGGCTGCTGGCAAAATAGAATGAATGAATGAAATTTTATTTACAGTCAACGACCAAAAACCAAAATAGAACCTTTGTGTTCACACACACAGTATGCAGTACAGTACTTTTAAATAAAATCAAGGGACAAATTCCAAGAAAAGGCAATCACTAACATACTCTGTCTATGAAACTGAAAAGTCACATTACTGGTATCTGCTGAAACAATAATACTAGCTTCTCATTAGAACAGTCTCATCTGTCAATCATTTCATATTGTTCCACACGTAAAGAAAAAATTATGAATTTGTCTAACCTTTTAAAGTCTACTACGTTGGGGGCATCACCTGTTTGTAGCAGCATACAGTACAGGTAAATGATGCACTGAGTATTGAAACACTTTTATGCCTCCTAAGCTCTGCACTATTAAACTTCCAACTAATTTCCAATATGCCTAAACTGGGCCACCCTCTCTGAAACTTAAACACTGTTTCCTCTCATTTTAAGCTCCACTAGACAGGGTTAACAATGAGGATACAGCAGGATCTTGCTCATCACTGCAAAGATTGTGAGCCATCCCTCAACAGTTGGGAAAAGGCAGAAGTGTTAGAAGAGCTCATTTCTTTCTTATTAACAAGGAGCAGACATAGGGGCACCCAGGTAGAACGAGGGACAAGCCAGCCAAAATCTTTCTCCACTCACCACATTCCCTAGCTTGGCTTACAGCAGTCCTTTGGTTGGGGAAAGTGCCTGTTAGGAGGACCAAAATACAGGCAAAGGAGTGCATGAAAAATAAAAACGATTTCTTAAAAAAATTGTTTTGATTTAAATCAAACCTACCCTGAAGCAAAGAAAAAAGGAAAGGGGGGACACACCCTATTTTATATTGTTTTAACTTGGTTTACCCACAACACCCAGCCCTCAGGTCTTCTCTCGTGTGTGTGTGTGTGTGTGTGTGTGTGTGTGTG
>JAHTLZ010000330.1:22474212-22501369 GCA_023846285.1 Phrynocephalus versicolor | reverse complement strand
GAGAGAGAGAGAGAGAGAGAGAGAGAGAGAGAGAGAGAGAGAGAGAAGAAAAACTCTCCTATAATTCCTTAACAGGAGAAAAATATTACAAGTCAATTGCTCCCGTTCCCATCACAGCGCCCTTGGGCCCACACGCGGCTCTCTCTCCCCTCCCCACCTCATCATCCTGAGGCGAGCCGGGGTGATGATGGGTGGCTGGGTGGGAATCGGGGCCAGGAAGGTCGTTATTTCTCTCTCGAGCGCCCCCCTCCCAAAACTCGGGGAACAGGTTCCCGTCTCGAGGAAAGGTGCGCGAGTCTCTTCGTTGGGCGCATGCGCGCACGCCACTCCCACCACTCTCCGGGACTGAACCGGCAAGACGCCAAGGGTTAAATCGCCGCCTCCTCCTCCTCCTCCTCCTCCTCCTCCCAGGACCGAACCCAGGACTGACCCGACCCGCACGGCTCCGCGTGGGCAGTACAGCCCTCAAATGACGTCAGCGGCCCTCGGCGCCTTTTCTTCCATTGGGGGTATTAAATCCTCGCGCAAGAGCCCCCATTGGCTACCGGGACTCTCTGCGCACGCGCCGAACTCGCCCACCCGAGACGCCTCTCTGGTTCCCCCTAGAGATAGGAAACGGTTAGAGAGGGAGCGCGGCGGATTCAAAGTCAAAGCCACCCCCCCCCCGTCGAAATGAAGTTTAGGAAAGGGTAGCCGTGTTGTCTTTTCAAGAATTCCAGGCAAAAAATCAAAGGAAAAGAAAAAACAAATTAATAATAAAAGAAAAACAGCTGTCTCTATGGGAATTTACAACCAAGCTTGCATGAAAATACGCCTACATACAAACAGGCAATGAATGTTGGGTATGAAATGTATGTTCCATTACATATTATATGACACATCACATTCCGCTCCTAAATGTCTGAAATGAACATATCCACGAAAATTACATTAAAATGTTAAAGTTAGTTTTTAAGATGCCAGATGTTTTGTGTCCCTTGTATCCTTTTGTTTTGTTTTGATCTCTGCTTGGAACTGTAGAAATGAGACGCTTTCAAGACCCACAACGCGATGCGATGCTTTGCAGTCGCACGTAGCTCGGTCCCGGGGAAGGGGAGGAGAAAACCACAAGCAAGCAAGCAACTAGAGGTTCGTTGCAGATTATATCCGAAAACAGACTAGAGAGGGTTTTTTTTTTTTAAATGGCTTTTCATGTCTCTGTAAATACATTCAATTCTCAAGTCTGGGTTTCCAGAATAAGATTATTTGTGAGCGACGTCTCACAGAGCAAGTTAATAGATATACATACAGTACCTGGTTTCAGTGAACAACAATTAACTCTGCGTAACAGCTTAGCCTCAGAAAACAAGAATTCCAGGCAATTCTTGTTTTCTGTATTGTGCTTGCTTTGTTTACACCGAGTTCAGCACGGCATTATTCTTTGTACGTGGAGGCACCGGACTGGGTTCTCTGTAAAAAGGTGCTCGTTATTAAATTGGTAGGGAATGTAATGTAACGGATCGAGTAACGGGATCCGGCTCCCTCCCCTCTTGGTCATGAAAATTGTTGAGGAGTCGCAGTGGGTAAAACCACTCCTTAAATATGCCTCTTACCTTAAAAGCTTATCAGGGTCGCTATAAATCGCTGCAGGCTTCACGCTCCAAAACAATTATAAATCCCTAGTATTAAGGATGCAATTGCCATGGCCAGTACTTTCTCCCCATAATTTTCATCACAGTTACCTAACAATACACCCCGAACCACGTGTGCTAAATACATACATATATAGATAGATAAGATACCTGAAATCTGCATTGCATCTATAACTGAGCACTTTGCGGTTCCGCCATGTTCTTTCCCGGGCCCTCCGCTTGTGCCGCTCTACCCATCGCGACTCTATGACGGAAAGTCTTTTATATACTCGGCGTCGAGACCACTGTTCAGCGTGAGGCGGGGAAGTGAAGGACGTGCCTTGGAGGGCTTGGAACTCTATGGTGGGGTCCGTGTCGCACAGAGATGGCGTCATCGACAGAGGCTGAAGCGGGAAAGTTCGGATGCTGCTGCTGAGAGAGAAAGGGGCTTAGAGGTGAGCGACGGTTGCTTGCCTGCCTGCCTGCCTGCCTGAGGTTAGAGGTCATGAGGAGAGAGGCCTTCCTCTCGGCCCCGCTGCCTTCACAGAAGGTCTTCTCTGTGGCGGTTTCTGGACTCTGGAACTCCCTCCCACTGGAAGCCCGGCGGGCTCCCTCTTCGCTGCCCTCCCGCAAGCAGGCAGGCGAAAGCCTTTCCCTTCAGGCAAGCTTTCCCTTAATTAAGGCTTAATTGACTGGCTGCCTGAATTTGGTTTTTAAATGGGTGGTTGTGCTTTATTGCTTCGATTGTATTTTGGAGTTTTTATTTTATTTTTTTGCTGTTGTGTTCGTTGATCCTTTTGGTATCTATCCTCATTGTAACTCATCTTAAATACTGTATTTTAGTTAATTACTGTAAGATCCCTTGGGGTTTTTTTTTAAGGCGAAAGGTGGGTTTAAAAGATTGAGCAGCAATAGGTTTCAATCTCTCAAGAAGAAGATGTCCAGTGGCCATGACTCAACTTCCAGATCAATTCACCTGGATGACTGAGAAGAATCTTTACAGACGGTTTAAAAGATTCTAAATAAAACAATAAGAAGTATATTTTTGCACATCCCCCTCAGCCAGTGGAGACTTGGCAAGTTGGGAGGGAAAACCCTGGCCTCTTTCTCCTTTCTGTAAGCAGAAATGGAGGTTGGATGAGGGATATCCAGGTTCAAAGTCTTTCTCAGACACCAATCTGGGTCAGTTTTTATTGGCCAAGCCTCTTAACCAAAGTTCTTGGGAGGATAAATTGAGGGAGAAGATTATTAAAGGGAGTATCCTGGTTTTGATTATTGAAGTAAATAACTATTGCATCTCATATCATGCTTGTGCCGTTAGAGCCATGACTTTCCCCTCTGTAGTTTTTGAAGACTATTGGGTTTTTTTTAAATGGTTGGCTATTTTTTAACACTTTGATGTAGAAAATTTGCATTCCTGTTGTAGAAGATAGAGATTCAGAAATGTCCTACCTTCTGTAGCTAATACTGCTTCATCACAAAAAGTGAAGATTTGCATATGTACTGCAGCTATCAAGTTCTGGGTTAGGTAGTGCCTTTATTGGATCACTACAATGTTAAAAAATAAGGCAGACATTCAAGTTCTACAAAGCTGTTTAGGAGGCAAAGGCATTTTAAAATTTATAGGCCTTACAAAAAAGTATGAAAACTTTTTACAATTTTCTAATGGTATAGTAATGGTATTGTCTAAACCAGAATGCTTCTTCACTGAATGGATGATACACCTATTTTTGTATCTGTATAAATAAATATACATATATGGGTTGTCTACCTAAATAAGTATGAATAATTGTTTCTAAACAAAAATCTAACTTTCCACACATATACAGTACGTTTATATAATAATTGCTTTTAAACAAAAAAAGTAACATGTGAAACATTGTATATATTTGGAAAGTTACATTTCATTTTAAAGGCAGTTATCCAGATTGGAGAATTGTATTTGTGGAATGGATTAATTAAATTTACAGACTATTCCAATTGTTATACACTTTATCCTTAACTGATTGTAGAAAGAAATACAGTACTGGACAGTACTGTATGTTTTAAGTACAAGTGAGACCCCTTGTGGCAGTTGTGTGCATTTGCCAATGTTGAAAGACGAAGGCCAAATTTATTTATTTATTTTATTTTACTTTAGGTGGCTTACAGAATGAGGGATAATATACAGTCCAGTACAATTAAGACATGTTCAAGTATTGAGAACAGGGAATTGAGGGACATCTTACAGCATTAATAGACATTGCATTACATTAAAGCTACAAGAGAACACAGGCAGTTAAAGGGGAGTAAAGTTCCAAGTAAAGTTATGAGTGATGGAAACTAACATTGAAAACACAGTGTCTATGTAAACCCATAAGGTATAAGTAGTTATAAACACAAGGTCTATGTGATCCTATAGATTCAAACTTGATGTGTTTTAAATTAGGTATCTGTTTCTGATACTGCTACTGAAGGATTTTTCTGCTTAGTCGTTCAGACTGCATTCCTGTACTAGGATATGGTCCATAAAAAGGCCAAGAAAAGTTTCATTGAAGAGAAAGACATAGGTTTCATTTGCCGTGGCTTTCAGTTGTTTTTATTTTATTTATGGCCAATTCAGCCCTTTCTTTTTGTATCCTTTTTAACCCATAGTTTCCATCCAGATTTATAGTTCTAAGATTATAGTGACTGAAATACATATTTTTCTCTCTACAGGAAGTATGAAGTTTAAGAACACAACAGTAGTGTGATATAATTTTACGGTCGTAATGGCTTGTCAGGAGTTTACTGTGAGTTTGTTATTTTCACATTACTTCTAACTTAATCCTTCAGATTTTTCAATACATGTTAGATTTATCAGTTTACGAATATAATGTATTAAATCTTCATTCATGTGGAAAATGTCAAAATATTTGTTTCTCTGCCTCACAATAGGTTTTATACACACATCAGAAGACAAAAAAATCCAAAACATGGCAAGATGGCATTTTGAAGGCCACTGTTGGGGGAAATAAGGTAATTGTGGGGAACCTTTCTCTGTGGGGTATGCTTCTTGGGGGTTTACAGTTGAAGGCACAGCATCCTGACCCTGCCACGTTGCATCCCTAGGGGGAAGTGGCCTTCTGTTTCCTCTTCACCTTTGCATTGAGGCAGAATAAAGGCTAAAGGGCATTTGCTCCTAATTAGAGGTGGTGTTTTCATTAGTAATCCAATGTGTATTCATCAACATTAGGTAGATCAATAAAAGGGGGCTGCTTAGGCAGACACATCAGACTTTCTTTGTTCTGTGTCTGAATCTCATCTGGCTCTGAGAAACAGCATCTCTCTCTCTCTCTCTCTCTCTCAGTGTGTGTGTGTGTGTGTGTGTGTGTGTGTGTGTGTGTGTGTGTGTGTGTGTGTGTGTGTGTGCGCGCGCGCGCGCTTTCTTTGCTCTCCTAAAATCAGTTTGCTTGGCACTTTCCCAGCAAACTCCCACAGGTAATACATGTGAGTTCAGTGCAGTTTTATACTGTCGGTATCTGTGATTGTTATTATTATGATTAACTAAGTGTCTGTAACTTATATTTTCTTAATACAGGCAGTCCTATATGATGAGAAAGGACAGGTTTTGGATGATATTTTTGTGAAATTTCAGGTATAAGCTTTCCTTTCCTTGCTGCATATATTATATGGCTAGTCATTATAGACAGTGGTTATTTGATGATCTAAATTTTCCTCTGCTAATTTATTCTGGTCACATTTGTCTAGTCTTTGTACACATTTTGGCACATTTTTAATTCTATTTGATTTTGACTGCTTCATCTCAAATCTTGTTAAAAAAGAATTAAACTGCACAAACCCATAAACATGCATGCTATATTAATGTGAGGACAGATTAAAAATATTGCCACTCTTTAGGTGAGAAGTCATTCAAGGACAAATGTGTAAAAAATGTAACTCTATGAGAGTATTGTGCAAAATGAACATGGTGTACCTATGATTGTCAGGCTATTGAAGATGCAAGAACCTTATAACAGAAACTATATGCTGGCTAGCAGTGTACAGAAAATTAAGACTTATCTTAATCAAACTCATAGGATGTCAACTATCGAATCATAATTGAAATATGTATTGCATGAATAATCAATTGTGGAATTTATATATTTTTTACAAATAGTTTAGATTCTTTATATAACCTTCTCACCGCATTTATATTTTCCCACCTAGGTAAAACCTGGCGATGACTTAGAATCTGATCGATATTTAATCACAGTAGAAGATGAAAAGATTTTTGGAATGGGTTCTAATACTCAGCCAAAGGTCACAGAAAGAGAAATATTAAACAGAAATCATTTAAAATCTTTTCCATCTTCATCCTTCCACCTTCCAGTTGGTCTAAAGCGAAAGTATACCGTAAGTTGTTCCCCCTTTTTTTATTCCTTTAAACAGTTTAAATATTTCAAAGCAAAAACAATTTAGCCCAAAGAAGTGGTGAGTTCTGAAGTCTATTTGGTGAAAAGCAGGACATAATCTTTAATTAAAAGTTTGGTTTCAATTTGGTGCATAAATGATGCCAAAAGTTGTCACTAGCTGGGTTTCCAAAGAAAATTGATTTCACAAGCAAAGTGGTAAACTTAGATGATGTTTTCTGCATCTCTACTCTTCCCAGAAAAATGAAAAGGAGGAGAATTTTATCAGTACATTTTAATGTTCATGCAGGCAAAGACCTTTCTCTTCAGGCAAGCTTTCCCTGAATGATGGACTACCTGTTATTTGTCTTTCATATGAATCTATAGGATCACATAGACTTTTTGTTTGCATAACCACTTATAACCTTGTGTGATTACATTGACACTATGGTTTCAGTGTTAGTTTCCATCACTCATAACTTTACATGGAATTTTACTCCCCTTTTAACTGCTCGTGTTCTCTTGTAGATTAATGTAATGTTGTATTTTAATGCTGTAAGATGTTCCTCAATTCCCTGTTCTCAATACTTGAACATGTCTTAGTTGTAGTGAACTGTATATTATCCCTCATTACTGTAAGCCGCCTTGGGTCCTTTTCTAAGGAGAAAGGCAGGGTAAAAAACACTCTAAAATAAACAAATAAATGAATAAACAAACTCTCTTAATTTTCATCCCCGCTGCACAAGGCTCTGTTCCATGAATGCTCACATCTTGCAAGTGCACCTTCACCCCACAGACAAAAACAGTTATGACGGGTGCACAGGGGAGGAAAAACCCTGCATGGAGGGGAGCAGGTGTGCACACCCACGTATACTGCTCCTTAGAGGGAACCTTGCAGGCAGGTTTACACAATGAGATTCTCTCCGAGGTTTGAATATAGAGCCTAGTAGTACATGAGCCTAATTCTTGAGACCAAAACTTTTCTGAATATACCAATTATAATGTTCTTCTTTTAGGGGTTCAGAGTGCCACATCAGATGCCAAAGAAAATAATAATGAACGACCCTAGTTCTGTGGTATCTCCTATGCCTGAGAGTCTTCATTCAGCCTTTCCTTCTCAGTTCTACACTTCTTGCCCATTATTTTCTGATCCTTGCAAGAAGAAGGAGGATATTTGCCAATTTCCAACCGATGATGTTTCCCTGAAGAAAACTGAGTTTGTCCCTGCACTGGCTTCCATTCCTAATGCTGATGGGTATCAACTGGTACAAAGGGAAGCCCATACTAATTGGGCAAATAATATATGTCTGAAGCCTGAATTTCAATTGAATGGTGGAGGAATCAAACCAAACTTCCAGAGAAGTACTGATAGGGCCGTTTCACAGAATGTCCGGAGTAAAGCTCAGATTTTAGCACTTCTCAAAAAAGAGCATAAAGATTTCAATGCCCCGCCAGTGGGAAATAATACTTCAGTAAAAAATCTAGGATTGATGTCAATCAAGTTAGACTCTCATCAGGAAAGTCTGTCTTTATCTGATCGGTCAAGAACTAGAGACTCCCTCTACAGAGATAAACCAGAATATCTACTAGGATCCACAAACACCACTATTACAGAAAACACAGATAATCAACTATTGTGCTTCTCAGAAAGAAACGTTCAAACAAAAAGCCGATGGGATGCATATTTGCCACCATGTTTATCAGAAGAGTCTTCTAAGATAGATGATGCAGAAAACAAGAATGTTAGTGATTTGCAGCCAACTTTGAAAGATTTAAAGGAGAATACTGCTATAAGCCAGTGCAATAAAAGCCAGACAGTAATTCCTCAAGTATCTTCTTTGGAAACCAGTATTTTTCCTATTAGTAAATGCTCTGTCGAAAACCAGCAACATAACTTCATATCAACAGAATCAATTGAGAACAAAAGAGGTGTCACTGAAGCTACACCATCTTTTGATCATGTTAATTGTTTAAATCAAATCGGTGCATCAAAAATGTTAGAAGATAAACTCTCCAAATCCAGCAAGCATATGATGTGTGATCATTTAGCAAAGTTTGGCAATGAGTCACAAAATGTATCTTACCCAACTGGAAATACTTGGTGTTTTTCAAATGATTCTATGGGTGTAGACCTGGGTGACTCAAATAAGCAGTTAACAGAGGTTAACTTCAATCTGTTTGGGGCAATAGATTTTAGTGACACAGAGGATGAAGAGTGTCATGGAAAGAACATGCTTTCACGGGACTCAACACCTTTCGAAGAGGACACTGAAATACAACTTGATGTCAGTGTCGAAAAGAATCACGGTGCAAAAATATGTAATATTGGAAAGAAAGATCATGTGCAGCCAACATTTAAGCAGGAAAGAGATGCTAATTACATTTCAGGGTCTCAAATGTGGGAGTTTTGTGATGAATTTCCTGAAAAGCCTGTGAAAGTGACGAAGAATGGCTCAGTTCTTCCTTCTGTAAAAGAGGCACATCATTCTGAAACTTCAGCTGTTGATGGAGAGGGAAGCACAAATACAGCAGTTGTTCAAAATGTATGTGATCACAGAGCTGCTGTTGGTATTTGTACAGACGTGATAAGGGAATATGAAGTTTCGTGCAAAGTGAATCAAACAACTGACATTACAAAAATGAGCAAGATTCCGCATGCTTCCCCTGCTTCAAGCATTTGCTTTCTGGATAAAAATGAGAAAGATGTAGAAATACAAGAAAATAATGTCCCGCCTCGTTCTAGAGTTATCTATAATAACATGAAATTAATTCATACTTCTCTGGCTTTCACCAGCAGTTCTGAGGGTGTCTCCCAATATGTTTCAGAAGAGCATCATTCTGTTCCAGTGGAAAATCATGAGTTGGATTTCAGGTCAACTGATTATTCTTTACATTGTCAGACTTCAGATAAATTGCAAATGAGTAAAAATGAACTAGAAGATTCAATAAATATATGCTCTTTTAACAAATTTGATGAAAATAAGAAAGGTAATTTTGTTTGCATTAATCCTTCAGTCAATTCTGGTTTCAGACTGTTAAATTCATTGACAGAACATAGCACGGCCTTAGAAAGTCTACAAACAATTAAGGAAAATACTGGCATTTTTCCTGAGGAAGAAAGGCGAAGAAAAAAGCTTGAGTCAGTTGGAGCTCAAGGTCATTAGCTTCTGTTTTAGAGTAATTCATTTTTGGATGTTGTCTTTCATTGGTTTGTATATTTTTCCCATATAGACATTGAAGATTTATTGCTGAGTGAGTGTCAAAAATTCAGACTTAGTAATAGTCTTTTCTGCCCACAAACAGTCTCCATCAGATTTTTCTAGGCATGACTAAGACATTTGTGTATGTTTGACTTAGTTATTTATTTAAAACCTATAGACATTGGGAACTTTGTATAACTTCAGTAAAGCCTAGCTTATGTACGGTTCAAACTTGACTGTATGAAACAAGTGATATAACACTTGAGAAAGTATTTGTGGTTATAATTGCATTCCCATAGGAGAGTTAGAAAAGGTTACAGAGGTTTTTTAAAAAAATTATAATTATGAAGCAAGCACTAATACTATAATGTGGGATTTTCCTCTTTTATACAAATGCTCCTCTCCTATGTGGTAATACTGTACAGTAATCTCCCATTTATTGTGGGGGTTAAGGACCTGCCTCGTGATAAAGGAAAATCCACGATATGTGGATGCTGTGTCAGGTTGGGTCTGGGGAGGGGCTGTCTGGGGCCTCCTGCACTTACCCCAGGCCTGGTGCTGCCCCAAATGGGCCTCCGATGGACTTCCTGGACCTGTCAGAGGCCCCAGAAATTGTTTCAGATGGTCCTGAAGTCACTTCTGGTTCTTCAGAAGTCACTTCCGGTTCACCTGAAGCCACTTCTGGGTTTTCCAACAGATCCTGGAAGCCTGTTGGAGGCTCTAGAAGTGGTTTGGGGTGATCCTGAAGACACTTCCAGTTTTTGGAAGCTACTTCCAGTTCACTGGAAGCCATTTATGGAACCCCTATCAGGCCCAGGAAGCCCATCGGAGGACTGTTCGGGGGCAGCGCCAGGCCTGGGGTAAGTGCAGGAGGCCTCAAACAGGTCCACACAGCTTGCCCCAGGGGCCCTTGCCTTCACATACTGCAGTCCTGCGATATACCAGGACCGCAGTATATGAACTGCTAAATGGCGGTGGACAACTACCTAGGTTTCTCTAGCAAAGGCGTGTATAAACAATTTCCCATTTAGTTAGAATTTTGGAAGCCCATTTCAAACTAAGCACTTAAGGAAGATAAGCCATTAAAAACTGCTGTATGCAATGGTTCAGTTGCAATGGAATCCAGTTGCTAAAACAAGCCATCAGATAGTTTGCACAGAGCAAAGGAAAGGAACGCATGTATCCAGTACAAAGTTACTGGATGCTTTTTCATTATTTTCTTGTGCTCAGAAAATCACAGGTATCTGCACTGATCCTTAGAAAGAGATCTGGTACCCTATTCTGTATCACTAATGTATTCAACCCTGTGTTTAAGTTTGATGGTGAACATTATAATAAATGCAATTCTGTGTATATTTTCATGAATAGCCTCATCATATGAAGCAAAGTTTACTTCTTCATATATATGCTCATGATTGCAGCCCTAATACCATCATTGTGTGATGATGATTTCTCTTTTTGAATATTAGCTAAGTCTTAGAAGTAGTTGCCAGGCAAGACTGGCAAGAAAATCACATTGTAAATGTTGCTGAGCATTTTAGAATACATCTGCTGATGTATCTAGAAAAAATAATCTACTTGCTTGTTCAAATGCAGTGGTGTCTCAAGATATGAAATTAATTGGTTCTATAGGAATTTTCATATTACAAAAATTTCATATTTCAAAATGGTTTCCCATAGGAATGAATTGGAAGCGAATTAATCCATTCTGGAGGTCAGAAAAAAGCTCTGCACAACAGGGGAAAAAACACTACACAACGCGGAATGCACAGAAAGCAAACAAACAATGATCAACCCCCCCACACACACAATCCAATGCAATGCAAAGGCACAGTAAAAAACAAAAAAAGCAAGCAACGATCAGATAACACCTGCCCCCCCCCCACACACCTGGCACATTAAAAGGGATGAAAATGGCAAAGATCAGCTTCCTACCTTTCCACCGCTTGTGAAATGCACCAAAAAGTTGTAAAAGTCCAAAAACCACTGCAAAAATATATGCAGAATGGCTCAAAAACTCGAGGAAAACTGCTCCAACTCCTCCCACCCCTCCACAAACTACAGGGGCACAATGCATCCCGGGCACAATTTTTTTGCAATACCTTAAAGCAGGCATGTTCCAAACTTCGGCCCTCCAGATGTTCTGGACTACAAATCCCACAGTCCTTTGCCATTGGAAATACAGGCTTGGAATTCTGGGAGTTGTCCAAAACATCAGGAGTGCTGAAGTTTGGACATGTCTGCCTTAAAGTAAAGCAGGGCATTCCATGGAAAATGTTCTTGAAGCGGTACATCCTCATTTCCAAGAAATTGTTTTAGTAACTCAGGTTGATCATATCTCGAGGTACCACAAGTACCACAAGTTGCAAAGTGGTACTGGTGAATCAACAAGGCAGAACTCAGAGCAGATGAATTGTCAATTCCAAGCTCTCCTCCAGGTTCCTGAACACTGATTGGTTAGTGAAATTATCAACTGAAGATTTTGAAATATATTTTAATAGAATTTCCCCTGAATCTGTACATCAGTATATGATACTACAAAGGAAAGGAAAAGATAGGGCAGTAGTACTAGAGCAGTGGTGGTGAACATTTGGCATCCTAGATGTTTTGGGCCACAACTCCCACATTGCTTTGTCATTGGCAATCTGGGCTTGGAATTCTGGTACTTGTGGTCCAAAACATCTGGGGTGCTAAAGGCTTGCCACCACTGTAGTAGAATAAATCTAAAGTGTAGCCTTTAGGAAAAGGCTATGATTGCTGCTCTCATTTCATGCCTTTTGCCATTGAAAATGTTATCCTGTAAATTAGATTTGTAGCTGAGGTTTCTCATTCTTTTCTCCCTTTCTGTAGCTAAGGAAAGGTTTCCCAAAGTAACGTCTGAAGAGATGCAGACATCCTGTCTGTATTTTGGTTCTCCAAAACTGGTAACCTTTCTTGACTTTGATTAATTAATCAATACTAATAGCAGCTTAAATTGAAATACACCACTGTGCGAACTTAAGATGCTTCCACTGGTTTGGGCTTTTCCTGTTGTCCCTGAAAACTGCTTCCAGTTTTCATATTCCAGTGACTTAAATGGATCTGGAGGGGAAATCTGCCATCTCACACGTAAGCAGAAATCCCTTTGCGCTTGTACAGTATAATGATACGACTGAATGCAAACCAGTGCATAAGAGTCTCATAACATTCTTTATGCCACATTATTTCAGCAATACTTATAATGGATCTAGATACTATGCCATCATTGTTTCAGCAATACTTATAATGGATCTAGATACTATGCCAGCATTATCTCAACTTAATGCAGCTCTAGAGGAGAGATGTATTATTGCTGATAGATGGGCAATTGCCTCCCTGTGAGCTGTGACTGAGCTGCAAGTTCAACTTGCAATTCCTGTCCAGTGATCAATGCCCAAGGAGAAGAGTTGCCGTTTTACTGTTGCAATAAAAGCAACACCGGCATTTGGTACCTTAAAGGCCAATCACTTTTAAGAGCTGTGTGACATGAAAGCTTATGCCAAATACAAGCAGTCTGTGAGGCACACTTAAACATTGTTTTCATGTAATGATTAATACTCTTAACTAGACCTACAAAAACATCATTTATAAATGCTTTCTGAGTAGTAGTATCTTTTAGAAGCTGATCAGATACTATTTATGGGCTTTACATGGTATCTACATATTCTAGAGTTTTTGAACTGATAGATGTTATAGGCCTGCAATGTTTCATAAATGAAGTCTTAATGCAGTGACGGCAAACCTTTTAGAGTCTGAATGTCCAAACTGCAATTCAAAACCCACCAAATATTTGCAAAGTGCTAATACAGCAATTTAACTTGCATACAGGTGGCTGTGAAGGGGCGATGTCGGGTACCCACAGAAAGGTCTCTGAGTGCCACCTTGGGCACCCGTGCCATAGGTTTGCCAACACTGCCCCAATGTAATATTTTTAAGAAATCAGAAAAAGAGGGAAATTGATTTGTTTGTTGAACTACCTGATCTTTGTTTCTATTTTTAATAACTAGTTGTTAAACATAGGGGTTATTTTGGAATGATATGACACCCTTTTTGCCTGCAGTGTGTTCCTTTTATGTAGTAAAAGTAGATTTATAAGTGTTGGTGCTTGTTAGTGTATTTGGGCTTCTCCTGAACAGAACAATAAATGCTTTTACTGGGGTTTGCAAGAAGGGTTCTCTGTTTAGAGATCAATAAGACAAAATACATAGTTCATTCTTTTTTGCATTTGTCAAAATATTCTATGACTATATTAGCTAAAGCAAAGTGAAGCCGAGATGAAGTGTTATTTTGAACATTATAATACCCGTGGGCTGAAAACTTCTTGCCCTAATGTAAGGCTGATGTTACCAAAAATTACTTCTGGCACGATGACTTTCTGATTTTTAAAAAATTGTCAAAGCCGAATATGTCATCAGACTTATGCAGCATAATATGCACAGAAGGATTTCAGATACGTGATTTTGAGAAATTGGTTCAAATGAAAAATGGCTTGCTTTTCTCCAGTAGGTAAAATATACAAATATACAAAACTAAATGCAGCATAGTCTTCATTCTTCTCTTAACCTATTTATGTTTATTGGTTTCTAGAATTGTGCCTTAAACAGTGATGTGGCAGAGCCCACAACAGCAGGGGTAAACAGGCTACATGACCACAGTGATTGTAAAGTTGTTGACAGTCCACTAGAGGTAAATGCTACAAATAAATCATGTGACAAAGCTAATAGCGAGGATCTTTCAAATAGCAAGAAGGGCTCGTGTTTCTCAAACTGTTTTTGAAACCTTTTTCCCACCAGCTGTTTCCAATATGGGCTTTACATGGTGTACACACATGCTAGAGTTTCTGAACTGATTCATGTTGTAGGCCTGCCATGTTTCATAAATGATGCCCTAATGCAGTGATGGCGAGAGACCGAGTGCCCAAACTGCAATTGGACAAATGGACCAGCTGTTGAAAGACACAAGTCTGACAGCACGCTAAGCCCTCACATGGATTTACAGGACCTCTTTGGATGAATAAAGATGTCATCTTGTCTTCCTTTATCCCTGATGGAAGGATAATTTTCAATCGCAGGTAGCTAGCTTATGGTTGACTCAGCCTTCTATCCTTCCGAGGTTGGCATAACGAGTACCCAGCCTACCGGTTGTGCGGGGCAATGTGTAGCCTGCAAAATTAAGTTGTAAAACCAACCAGAGAGTGCTTGAAGCACTATGGGGCAGTATATAAGCATAACACTTAATGCTTTGCTTTCACTGCATAATAATTATTCTTAGATATACTTCTGTACTAATATTGAAAAAATAATTTCCCCTAAAGTATTATTTTATCCCATGGAACCTGACATTCCTATTATAATAAAAGCAACCTTGTCTATTGTTTAACTATTTGTGGATAGTGAAGTAAATTGGATCCTGCCATGAAGAAAATACAGTAATTTCAACATGCATTTGCCATAGGATTTGATTACAGAATTGGATGATATACACTTAGTGCTAACTGTTTGAGCCCTGAGCTTTCAAACTGTCAAGTGAAAACTCCATTTTATTTTAAGAGAGCCTAATACTGAATTTAGTAGCTAAGTATTGATTATGAAGTTAAATTAACAAAATACAACTTTAGAAGAGCAGAAATCTAGTATGCTGCCAAATACAATTTGATTCTAATACAGTATGTTAGCTTTAAGACCTAATATGTTCCTAAAATGTTATCCTTTCTTTTATAACATGAATATCAAGTTTACATCCTGAAGAAAATATCTTATTTATGATTTGGAGCGACACTTAAAAACATTTTTTATGAAACAGGTATATAGAATAATTAATTTTTTTAAAAAAGAGAATGAACAATAATTTTGAATTTGATCATTATAGAACATTATAAACACTGTTGATGTCAGGAAGCATGACATAATAGCAAGCTTCCAGATTTTGTGAAACATGTATCCTTTTGTTTGTTTCAGCTTGAATCTGTAACGGGCCAGTGTCCGGAGGCCTGTGACCCTACAGGTGCCAGCGGTCGGGTATGGAATGGAATTGTTGAGAATGTTCCTTAGGTGTCAGTGGGAGATCCAGCTATATCAGAACATCAGCAGCTAAATAGAAGGAGGAGGCAAAAACAATAAAACTTTAATAACAATCATGTATCTGCCTCCTTTCTTTCCAAAGCTTCTTAGCTCTGCATTCACCATGGGTATGAAAGCCTTGATCAAACTCTCAACTGATTTGGAATGAACTGTATGGGGAGGGAAATAGCTTCATAGCAAATGAATTACATCTCCAGTTAAATTAATAGAAAAATGAAATATTTTATGTATTTGATCTAAGAAAGGTATCCTAGTATGTACCGTATATACTCGAGTATAAGTCGACCCGAGTATAAGTCGGGGCCCCTAATTTAAACCCAAAAGCTGAGAAAATTTATTGACTCAAGTATAAGCCTAGGGTGGGAAATGCAGCAGGGCCTGGCAACTCCTCCTTTGTGAGCTGGGTGTGTGTGTGATGTTTAAAATGACTTTTAGCCACCGAGGCAAGTGCTTGAGTTGGTGGCTAAGAGTCATTTTACACATTGTTTTAAAGTGACTTTTTAAAAGGTCATTTTAAACATGGGGGGGGGGGTCAGGAGAACTGGCGCACAATGTTTGAAATGACTTTTAGCCACTGACCAAAACTTGCCTCAGTGGCTAAAAGTATTGACCCGAATATAAGCCGAGGACCCCTTTTTTCAGCCCAATATTAGGGCTGAAAAACTAGGCTTATATTTGAGTATATACAGTAGTTTGGATTAAGAGGAGCCCTCTTTAACTTTTAAATAGAAATGGCTCTGGAGAGTAGCAGTGGCAGTAGGGAATGTGTGTTCCTGAGGCTTGCTCCCAGTAAATAGAGCCAGCACTTTCTATCAAACAGCAGAATGCATGGTTGGAACAGGTCGACAGTGTCTGTCGAAAGGACACTCAACAAAGAGAAAAAATTGGGGTAAACGCATGTTCTTGATGGAGCAGATATATATGCCCTGACCCTGGAAAAGAAAGAGAAGTGGTTTCAAGCATGTGTTTCAAAAAAGCCAAAGGGATTGTTTTCTTGTAGTAACATCTTCTTTCATTGTTAAATCTCTAATTGCTTTAAATATTTAAATGTGTATAGCAAGTTCAATTTCATGGGTACCAGTTGAAAGGATCTGCAGCTAGTGAAATAATGACGAGACAGCCCAGCTTTTGTGTTAGTTTGGAGCCCTGTGTTGATATGACTGAGTCTGAAATCACCACAAGGGATTGTTGCTTTTTCTCAGCTGAAGAACTGGAGAGCCCTGGGCTGTCCAGTTTTTTAAAGGTAAATTTTGCAGACTTATTTTCAGATGGCTTTATTTTGTGAAAGTATTATGAAAACATGAATGTGAAAGTAAGAACATACCTTGTTTAAAACATAACAGTTAATTCCCTCTTTTTACCCTTGTAAGCTCATGTCAAGTATTTGGGGAAAGAATCCTGAAATGTTTTCTGTTACATTTTCTAGAGTGTTGTATCAAAACGTGGTTTATAAATTTGATTCCATGTGCACTCCTTTGCTGTTCCTTTATGGAATACCTTTCCACTTTGAAGAAGTAGTGGCATCACCTCTTGAATTCTTTTCACAGATGTTCAGCCTTATCTTTCCTCCCAAGTACATGCACAAGTCTATGTGCTACTGTAGGCCAGGCAAGTTACTATGGCAGCTAAAACAGATAATCACATGTGTGCCTAGGAGTAATGGTATGGTGGCCCAACTGGGACTTAAGGCAAACCCATCTATGTTTTTTGTGTCACCAGGATTAATATGAAACCTTTTTCCTTCCAAATTAAATCCATTAGGTTCACCACTTTGTTACCTGAGAACCCAGGTTTATCACAGGGGAAATTATTTAGTAGGACATCTGGATTCTGTAACTTTTAACCAGATATTAAGAGTTTTCAATATGGATAATGAGTTTCTTTTGATTTCCTTTAAGCTCCCATAGAAATGTGTGCCAAACTGATTAGTGTGGTACTTAGAACTGATGCATGTGTCAATGTTTCTTTGGTATGAGAAAAAAAATCACCTAACATTTTCTTCCCAGCCTTTAGGTGTAAGAAATCTTTCAGAACATGAGTCCAATATTGCAGCCGAAAATGTTAACAGGGAATTGGATTTAATTGAAAAGCATGACAATGAGTTTTGTAAGTATTCAGGCGTATGAACTAATTGTTGGTTAATTGTATCTTTGATCTGAATTTTTCGTGTGTGTTTTCCTCCTTCACAGTTAAGTTCAGCGAGTCTTCTGAACTTTCAAACAAGATTATAACAAAGTCTCCTTCTAAACTAATTTTGGATTTCCCACCATGTGATTCAAGGGAACTTAGTAAGGTATGACTAACCATCTCACTTCCCTTTACTTTCAGTACAGAACTGCCATGACTTTATGAAGCACCCTTTGTGCTAGTAATTGACAGCATTTCCCTTCTATCAAATGCTATATCCTTTCGGGGGGAAAATTGTCCAAGGCCAGGTGGAAGTGGTGATTATTATCAAAGTCCCCCTCAAGACAATCACACTTTCCCCCACTTCCTCAACTCTTAGGAAAGAAATGAGAGAGGAAAACAATGTAGAATACTAATGATCATAAGAGAAAAACTGTGGGATGGTCACAGTATTTAGATACAGTATTATTACTCACAGGTATATATATAAACCTTCTGTCCTGCATTGTTTCTGTCTCCTCTCCCTTTATTTACTTACTTCTCCTTCTTTTGTAAGAGTGGAATGTCATGGATCCGTTTGTAATTTTGAGTAAAAAAAAAAAAACAAAGTTCACAAAATTGCAGATTGGGAGAACATCATAGAAAAACTCAGATTCATTCTCCAGATTATGGAGATAAATGGTATAAGGATGGGGAAGAGTATTCCTAGCTGGAGGTGGGCAAATTTAGACCGTCCAAGGGTGATTTTCTTACCCTTGGACCTTCTAAAGAAAATGCTGTAAAGAAAATAGCTGAAAAGGAAGAGTCAACCAGAAGCTACTTGAAAGACGACATGTCCCCTTTAAGAGCTGTCCTGGGCTTCAAAGTGAACACAGATAACCTTTCCCTCCATCCTGTCACCCTCACAAGTGATTTGAGAGAGGGCCCAAGTCCTTTCTGTCATTTCTCCCAAGCTGTGGAACACTTTCACTGAAGGTCATGCTGGCCCCAGCTTTGCTGTCCTTACGCAGGCAGGCAAATACTTTACAGCAGGGGTGTCCAAACTTTTTGCAAGGAGGGCCGGGCTTGTCGAGGTGAAAATGTGTGGGGGCCAACCATTCAGCAGCATTTGACCCCTGGGCCAGACTTTGGACAAATCTCTATATGCAAGGAAGCAGGGAGGACACTGCAGCAACGGAGCCGGGGACGGGTAGATTGGGCTGGTCACTGTTGAGGTGGACAGAGGCAGGGAGGACAAGCAACCCGCAAAACTGCAAGCTGACTCCCTCCTTCCGGTATGGGGAGAGGCCAGCTGGCAGGGATGCATGACAGGCTGAGCCGGCAGGTAAAAGAGGCCACTCAAATTTTGAAAATAGGCTGCATTTGGCCCCTGGGCCTGACTTTGGACATGCCTGCTTTACAGGTATGCTCTTTCTGAATGACTGGCTGCCTAAGAGTTAGACTGCTGTTAGGAGTTGGTTTGGTTTCGTATTTTTTCTCCTTCCCCTTTTTTCTTTTTTCTTTTTTAATATTTTAAGTCGCCTTGGGTTTTCTAGAGAAAGATAAGGTCAAATAATAAGTACATAATAAGTTATGAACATAAGAAGAGCCATGCTGGATCAGGCCAACGGCCCATCTAGTCCAGCTTCCTGTATCACACAGTGGCCCCACCAGATGCCCCTGGGAGCGCATGAGACTAGATATCTGTCTCCTGATACCACTCCCGTGCATCTAGCCCTTGAAGTACCCCGGTTTTAAGCCTCGAGATTACACATCTCCATCGTGGTTTGTAACCTGTGATGGATTTTTCCTCCAGGAATCTGTCCAATCCCCTTTTGAAGGCATCCAGACCAGATGCCATCACCACCTCCTGTGGCAGGGAGTTCCACAGACTAACAACACACTGGGTGAAAAGATATTTTCTTTTGTCTGTTCTTACTCAGCCTTCAATTTGAGTGGATGTCCCCTAGTTCTGGTATTTTGTGTGAGAGAGAAGGGTGTCCCTCTAGCCACTTGACTCATGCCCTGCATTATTTTATTATTTTGTACATCTCAATCATATCCCCCCACAGGTGCCTTTTTCTAGACTAAAGAGCCCCAAATGTTTTAGCCTTTCCTCATAAGGGAGGTGCCCCAGCCCAGTAATCATTTTAGTCACTCTCTTCTGCACCCTTTTCAGTTCCACTATGTCTTTCTTGAGATACGGTGACCAGAATTGTACACAATACTCCAGGTGCAGGGAATCCTGTGGCATATTTACAAAGAATTATTACTTATGAAAGCTTCTAGATGCATTGGATCTTTTCTCTCTCTTCCTTTTGCTGAAAAAAGAACATACAACTATAGCAGGTTGTATGGAGCCCCATGGCACAGTGGTTAAACGATTGCACTACAAGTAAAACTGTGATCACGACCTGGGGTTCAATCCCAGGTAGCAGGCTCAAGGTTTACTCAGCCTTCCAGCCTTCCAAGGTGGGTAAAATGAGTACCCAGTTTCCTGGGGGGGGCAATTTGCAACCTGCACACTGTAATTAAAATTGTAAACCACCCAGAGACTACTTGAAGTGGTATGAGGTGGTATATAAGCAGACCACTTTTTTTTTACAGGTTAGGGACTCACAAGGGCTGTGTATTGTCTGATGTCCACCCACCCACCCCCATATCTGGAAATGTGGTCATACAACCAGTAAATGAATATGCATTTTTGTATTCCTCTCCCATGTATTTATTGATTTCTTAGCTTTCGTAATTTTGTGTGTGCAGATAGTACCATCGCAGTGGATTTCTTCACAGTTGTCTGACTATCATTTTTCTCCACATCAAAGTAAAAAAACAGCAACTGACATACATGAAGAAGAATTCCAGCCATTGAGAATTGTTCCCAATTTGCCTTCAGATGACTCAAAAAGCTTTTTCAGTAAGAACATATTTCTTATTGTAGTAACTAAGAGAGCATGCAAGATTGTTTATTACTGCTGTTACTTTTGTTAATGTTTATATTGTTTGAAGTTATTTCTGCGACTGTATTATGTTTGTTCATTTTATTATCGTTCACTGCCCAGAGTGTATATAAATCAAATAAATAAATAAAGCTAAAATCAGGAACTTTCCCCTTAACTTCTTATGGCATTGCACTTAGCTAACACGTATGTTCTAAACACTCACAGCATAGTGTTACTATAAATGGCATATCTTTTACACTAAGGATAGGTGGATTCCTCACTGCATGCGGGTGCAGGCTGTTATTTAGTACCAGTCCCAATGTCATGATTAGTGAACAGAAAGGATCCTTCTGCTCATGAAGGGACCTGATCCATGAGGGCTCTTTTAAAGACACATGGGAGCTTCATTCACAGAGTAAAAGCCTAGGATCTAAGCAAGCATTCTTTTCTACCCGCACTTATTATTATCATTGGTGCCAAACAGCAACATGGGTTGTCTTTCTACCCACTCTGTGGCACCCAGACTGATACTAAATAGACTACTGTTCAGAAGTGTATCTATCCTAAGAAAGAAGACTTGTAACACAGGTTGGACTCAAAAAGATTTCAGGACGGGAAAATGAATATAAATTTTCTTTTTCATCTTTCGGAAACCTCCCTTCCTCCATGCTCTATTTATCATAGTTATTTATTTATTCAATTTATATACCAACTCTCTGGCAACGAGACCACTCTGGGCTGTTTACAACAATTCAACATAAAACACCCAATACAATATACAATAATATAGCAAAGTAAAAATAATACAGCTTAATAGTACATACTAAAGCATAAAACATGGAGGGCCTGGCGTGCTCTGGTCCAAGGGTCACAAAGAGTCGGACATGACTGAACGACTGAACAACAACAAAATATAATTAAATCAATAATTAAAACATCACTCAAAGTCAAAGATCGAGAGTAAGTTAAGAGCAAGTAAGGATGGATACTAGTTGTTAATAGCCATGAAAAGCAATGCTAAACAACCAGGTCTTCAGGTCTTTTTGAAGGCCAACCGCTCTATCATAGAGCGCCCAAGGCTTTTTGTATCTTGTATGCTATTTTATGCCATACTGAGCTATAATATTCTGTATTATAGAGTGAAGTGTATTCCATGATACTAGCCCAAACACAATAATTTCATATGCTAATTAGTGCTTAGATGGGCGAACCTCAAGAAATGCTAGCATCTCTAGATAGAGCTAGCGAAGAATCCTGTCTGAAACCCTTGAGAGTCACTGCCATTCAGAGTTGAATGTATTGTTCTGACATCTTATAAGGGAACTTCCTACTTTTCGATATATGAAGCTAAAGATCATAGTTTGAAGGCTGACCATTAGGATACTAGGGCCTCAGAGGAAAATATTAACATATGTTTATAATCCAGATAAAGGCTATATTTTCCAGCTAACGGGTTATACTGTACTGCATTACAGGATATAATTACACTGTTGAAGTAAGAAATTCAGCAAAGGGGGTTAATTCTCATTTAGTTAATTGTTGGGAACAAATGGGACACAAATTTGAATCCTATTGATTTAATGGTGAGTGCTAAATATGGATCCAGCTGGAAGTTTTAACTGTGTAAATAGTGAAATTCACAGAAAAGTCCTTATTTCTAGGAGTGTAGAGAACCCAAATGCTACTTTCTGTTTGTGTTCTTGTGATTTTGCTTTGAAATGCCCAAGGCATGTGACAGCCGTCTTACCTCTCCATGTTATAGGAATAGAGAGGTCGAATGGTCTGGAAGGTGACCTATTGAGACATCTACCTATTCATAGAACACGAACTCCAGTTGTGACTGTGCCTGCCAATGAAGAATTTGCTGACTCAGCCATTTGCTGCAGTACAGTGATCTCTGAGCAAGCCCAGCAGCCTTTAGATCTCTCGGAAGCTGCCATCTCTGACAAGCTGAAAGCATTAAGGCCTGAGGACAGGATGCATGACACATTTGTGGTGGACAATGGTATAGGAGACAGACAAGGGCTACCTACATGCGATGCATTCCCCAATCTGTCTGAACAAAAGAGACCAAGCAAGTGGCAAAAATACCAAAACACAACTTGCAGTGATTTGAGAACTCAAAACAGCAATGCAATAGCCATGACCAGTGACACCCGAGCTGAGAGTTTCTTAGGAATGCCAGTGGATAACATAGGAGAGAGTTGGGCTCATGCCATGGTTAATAGCCTTCCGGACTCAGTGCATCTGGAGACAATGGAAAGTGTGCTTTGTAAACAGCCACAAAACCTGATCAGCCAAGATTCTGTTTCAGAAGGAAGGAAACTTTCTCTGCACCTAAATAAGAAGTTTTGCACTGAGGAAGCACCCAAGGTGTTAGATCTGTTGAACTGCCACAGTGTGACCCGACACATTAAGGTATGCAACTGTCAAAAAAGTCTTAGGTCTTTCCTGAAATGCTGAGAATTTAGCAGCTCAGCAGTTCGTGTATTTTTAATTAGGCAAGCTATGTGATCCTGACTATTGTTTTTCTGATCTTATTTTCATATATCCTTGTGCTAATGGACTTTGAAATTTGAGCCAGTTCAAACAATCATATTTCAGCTTATTTATCCAAGCTATGCCTGCATTATCCCATTTATTGCAAACCAGAGTTAAACCAGAAACATTTCAATTAACCAGAGCTTCCTGCTTTGGCTAAACTGGAAAGCTGGGGCTACCTGTTTAGAAGCAAGCAAGGTTAACTCTGCAGTAAAAAGAATCTTCAAGAAGTGGAGAAACATTTCTAGTGTTTTAACTGTACTTTCCATTTAACATAGCAGGGTTTAATCTGTGTGTGCTACTAATAACCCATTCAAAAGTTTTATACAGAGTTGGCTTAGGTGAGGATGAGTGTAAAGCAGAATGCAAATTTGTTATGAATATACTTTTGGATTAGTCAGCATTTTGCGTGTGTGAGATGCTATAGAAGTACCTGTTTCAGCAGTGAAGCAGATTTCTATGACTTTTCTGATGAAAGTCTGTGTTCACAAATGCAGGAGGGAGTGACAGTATTGTCTGTGCTCCAGTACTAGGTTAACACTGCACATAACTTGCAATGTTGGCATATGAAATGAGGGTGGGGAGGAAATGTGCATGTATAATTTTTGTGTTTTATTTTCCAGGATGCCTCAGAGTTGTTGTTTCCCAGTGCAGAAATGGTATCTGCTGCCATTCCTAAAAGGCAAATGCATATCCCAGCCGAGTTTCAGTCTCCTGCACAGTATAAGAATGTGTTTACTTCTGCTTTGATTGGTATGGCTAATACTTACTAGTACTAGGAAGTCTGAGAGATATAATATGTATGAAACCCTGAACACCTTTCTCAACAGTAGCCACACAGATACGACACCCTTGTGTGCTTTGTCATTAATTATGCAGTGGCCACATATTGAACCACATTGTTTGCTTTGTTTTTGTTTGTTTGTTTGTTTTTCCATTATTATTCTGGCAGTCCAAATCATATCAGGTCAGAGAAACTTGTAGAGACCAAATCATACATTATATGAGAGACTGATGACTGGGTGGCCTCATTTTTATTTAAGGGGAATGAGGAGAGACTTTATTTTGAAGTAGCTTCTTGTTGTTTCAACTAACAGTTAGTCTATAGTGAAACCTGGTAGTTTGTTGGAACTGTTCAGATTGTTGTATTTATCAGACTTGTATTTACCCCATGCACACTTAAATCTTAAGATATGTATGTGTTCCCTAAGCATGTTTTTACAGAGGGGTTTTTAGTGATTTAAATTATTGCCTTTATACTCTTGTATGTTTAATTGTATATAATTAAATAATTTATTGAACTTTTAACTGTACTCACACTTTAATTATTGAGATCTGCCTTGATTTTATGAGAAATGAAAAAATTAAAATCTTTAATCATTGTTTTTTATTCTCACAAAAAGAACATTTGAGCATACTACTGTTTGAACTGTCACAAAAACTGCATAAAGCTCTTGAAAAAGTAGATATATCTTTCTATACTTCAATAAAAGGACAAGAGCAAAAGACATCGGCACCACTTTGCAACCACAAAATTCCAGCAAAAGTAGTTATGGTTAAAAAAGAAGGCCGAAATAAGGTATGCTTTTGAAGGCTTAATTCTTTTTTAAAATTGCATTGTATTCAATTATGGTGGCTAGTATCCTATTGAACTTCCACTGACCAATATGTCCTACCAGTGTAGTAATATGGGATATGCTTTCTGTGAAAGGTTGGTGGTTTCTTTTTTCTGGAGATCATCACTTATACAACAGTAGCACTCGCACAAGCCACAGCCAGCCAAGAACTAGTGCCATTATAGCCCCCGTACCAGACTACTTACCTGCAGATTTCACAGCCTAAATCAACTCTGCAAAATCGATAGCCTGGCCACACCTCTGTATTTGTCCAACAAACCAATCCAGGAGAAACACAGGGAAACAGATGTCCCTGTTGATGCTGTATGAGCAAGGCTCCCAATCCCGAACTCCTTGCTTCCTCGCAGTTCCAAACAGAAATCAGTATTCAACAGGAGTCAGAAGAGCAAAACAGAAGGGCTGGAATTATTCCTGGGAATTCCTGACACTAAGCCCACATACTGTACACAAATTGTGGAGAAGGAATATTTTTTTAAAAGGGATACAAAAGGCAGAATCAACAGATGGAAGAAAAAGCCAATTCAGAGAACTCTCAAGAATACAAACAGGCAAAGAAAGCTGCCTTCCTAATATGAATCAACTTAAGAAGTTAAATTTTATTGCTTTATATTAGCTGTAGGTTTGTCAGCCTGTCTTTCATTTGAGAACGTATGCCACTCTTATGGTACCTTCCAGTCTGCTAAAATGAAATACTGCATACATAGGACAGATCTGTTTTATAGATATATGTGCTTGCATTTTTGTTTCAGGGTCGCTTTTTCTATGCCTGTGATGCTCCTAAAGCTGATCGGTGTGATTTTTTTAAGTGGATAGAGGACATGCACTCTGGGCAGGACAGCTGTCGTAGGCCCAGGGTTGCATTTCATGATGTGAAGAGCATTGGAACCTACCTCAGGGGTCAAAACATCCCCCTCTATGAAGAAAGTCAGCTTCTGATGAGGTGTGTTGGAATGCTGAATGAAGTATAATACAACTCCATATTTGGTGTAGAGCTGCTGTAAGATAAGAACCCACTCGTCTGTCTAAGAAAATGGTATTGTCTATGAAAATTCACATTTAGATAAAAGTAGTGAGTCTTTAAAAGGCCACTGTGTTTTTGTCTTCTTTGTTTTTATTTTATTTTTGCCTAATATGTATAATGCTTGATGATATTTCCATCACTTACAGTTGCCAAAGAACCATTATTAGAAGAGATAATTGCAAAAGGAGACTTTTCAATCCCATATGCAGACTTTCAAATGCTATTGCAAATGCGACATGACAGTTGAGCTTCAGAACAGCCTTGGTTCAAAGATCAAGGCCTCAGTTGAACATTTATGTTGACATGCAGCACAGAGAACTGCTGCGTTTGACAACACATCTGGAAAGCATCTTCCTAACATGAAACCAGTTGCTTTAATCAATATTTTTCTGTATTGATAAAGTTTAATAATGGCCTTTTGTTACTTTTCAGGTTTAAAGGGTTTTTATGTGTTAATAGTTTTGTGTGTTATTCGTTCATGTATTTCAATTGTTCATGTAGCTGTGTTTGAGTCTTAAATTCTTATTCCTGTTATTTCTTATCATTTTCTCTAGAAAAGCCTTTGATGTTCAAAGAAGACAGTTTGGCAAGCTGAAGAAATGTTATACTGCAAATATAAACTTCGATTGTGAATCAAAAAACAAACTATATCTTAAACTGAGCCACAAGGAGTCTTCCTCTGTGTACGGCAAAGGTTAGTGAATTTTGTTATCTCTGTAAAACTAGGTAAAGTGCATAGAAAGCCATTTGAATTAAATAGAAGAAAATGAGCAAGGGAGAAACAGTGCTTCAGTTTATTGAAGTCTTAATACATGTAGGTACGTTTAAATTTTATTTATTTATTTATTTATTTATTTATTTATTTATTTATTTATTTATTGGATTTCTATACCGCCCATCTGGCAGCGAGGTCACTCTGGGTGGTTTGCAACAATTAACGGATTAAAACAATTTATACAATAAAACCATAAAACAGTAACACAATAAAATAAAAATAAAAATAAAAATAATATTAAAGTGACATAAAACAATATATTATTATTGGCAGGCTAATCAGTCAAACCAAAATTTAATGGGTGAACACTGAATTGCAATTATGTTTGGGGGAATGCCTGCTTAAATAACCAGGTTTTTAATAGTTTTTTAAAGGCAGCCAAATTGTTGTACCTTAGGCTCTGGTTGCTTTCAGTGCTTTTCCCTGCCAGTTTTATTTGGAAATACTGTGTGTGGTTATATTTGCTTTTGCACTATGTTGATTTCAAGAGAGAAGGCCTTGTAGTGCATAGACTGATGTATAACACATACATAGGTTTCTTGATGAACTACAGTTGTTGCTGGTGAGATGAAATTAGGTAGACAAGTAGCATTTTTGGATCTACATGTTTAAATTCATAACTCTGTCATCCATTTTAGAAACCAAACTTTAAAATTCATCACATAGAGTTCTTTTTAATGGAGTGTGTGTGTTAGTAGTGGCAACACATCATAGCAGTAGATTCCGCATCCACCCTGGTCTGCATGCCCTCATTTGACTGTGCATATGGAAAGTCTGCCTAGTATTGTTATGAGATAGTGAAATAAAAAGAGAACCCACTTTGTATTCCACTTTGAACTTATTCAGAAGGTAAAGGC
>JAHTLZ010000330.1:22441409-22471502 GCA_023846285.1 Phrynocephalus versicolor | reverse complement strand
ATTATTATTATTATTATTATTATTATTATTATTATTATTATTATTATTATTATTATTATTATTATTATTATTATTGCATGACATGAATATTGGAGGCTAATATCCCTCTAGGATAGGTAAGCCAAGACTAGGGAAACAAAAGTGAAATCTCATCAAAATATATAATTTTCCTTTTCAATTAAATGCCTAATTATAATTAAACTAGAATGTATGGTTTTGCAATTCTTCTTTAAGCCCCAATAAACAAAAGGAATAGTATACAGTATCTAGAATTTTATGATATTGGTTTTTTTTTGTGTTGTTACAGTTGTGAAATTGACAATTTTTCATGACCCCATGTCCATGGAGTTTTCTTGGCAGGAATACTGGAGTGGTTTGCCAATTCCTACTCCAGGCGCCTACAGCACCTGGTATTCTCTGGTGGTTTCCCATCCAAGTACTAACCAGGGCCAACATCTGCTTAGCTTCTGAATTCAGGCGAGATTGTATGTGCTTAGGGCATTAGGGAGCTTACAATATTCTTTTATTTACCCATTATTCAACTTAAAAGGTTCCAGGAGTGCCTTTAAAATGGAGAAAAAAAGGTAATCTCTGCTCCTCTACAAAACTGTTCTGATTCCCTTGGGATGTTGTCCTTCTTGCTGACATTTCTATAATATAGTTGCAGCCTACAGAATTGGTCACTGTAGGTTGTGATGTTATTATTGTAGATATTTTCTAAGACAAATAAGATTTTGTGATTAATGCAAAGAAATCCACACCCAGTAGGTTGCATGTACCATTTCTTAAACTGAGGCAGGTAGACATGATCAAATATTGGTGTATACAGTCTCTCCTTTCAGTCTCTTATGCTACCCCAGCTCAGTCTAGAGCTTTTGGTATTGGTTCTCCCTCCAATTCTCCTTGACCCATTCTTTCCTCTTGTATCTGTTTTCGCCCATATATTTCCCACATTTCTTTGTCTATCTTCTGTTTTTTCCAAATAATCTTTTCATAGTCTTCTGTAATTAGAATTTTCTGCCTCCCTCCTCTGTTCTCACGTGTCTGACAGGGAAAGGGGGCGATATCTGAAACAAAAGAACAAATAGGTAGATCAAAGCTTGTGTTAAAATGACTTGGTTTTCTTGTGTCCAAATAATGCCTCCTACTGTGTTTCCCTGAAAATAAGACACTGTCTTATATTTATTTTTTTTTCTCAAGAAAACACACTAAGGCTTATTTTCAGGGGATGTCTTACTTTTATTAAGTATAATATGCTTGAATGTCAGCCCTGCACACAACCATAGCCACGTCCATCACTAGGTCTTATTATCAGGGTAGGGCTTATATTTAACAAATGCATAGAAATCCTGCTAGGGCTTATTTTTTGGGGAGGTCATATTTTCAGGGAAATGGGGTACTTGACCACCCAGCCTCTGCAGCACCTAGATTGATGCTGTTGCAAAAACAGACTTCCTGTCATAAAAAAAACTCAAGCAATAATCAGTACTGAAAGTTTCGAAGGAAGTTTTCTGTTGAAAAACAGATTTCCTCTCATAAAAAACCTCAATCAAGATTCAGTACTGAAAGTTGGGAAGGATGTTTTTCAGGTTTGGAGTCAGCAATGCTTGTGCCTGCATTACTTCACCTGATTTTGGGGGGGGGGGGAGCATCAGAAAGATTCAGCAGAGGAGGGGCAGTCATTAAGCCCTGTCACCATTCTGAACTCCATAGTGACCAACGGTCCTCTCATCTGCTATTCTGTATCATCATCCATGTCTGCTTTTCCTACTTGTTGCCATGTTGCCATGTTAATGCAAATTTCAATTCATATAGTGAAGGAGATGAAAAACTGGAAGGCCATTTAGATTACAAGCCAAATTCGAAACAAGGATGTGGAATCAGAAAGAAAAGTCACAATGTATTTTCAAAATGGGAGCACATTGACGTGTTTGGTAGTGGAAACAATAATTGCTTGTATCTCTTTGTTAGAAACATCCAATATCAATGCAATTTTACTGTATACTAGTATGATTCTGAATGTATATTATGTTTCCATCTTTTGTATTTTTTAGGAATTTCAAAGATGCATCTTCCCATAGTAGAGGCAACAAACAAAAATTTAAACCGCCAGCCTTAACTACATATACAGTAATATCTGGAAACCTGAGTCTAGAAATGATTATGAATCTGGCAAACAAGATGATTCAGACCTTTCAGCTCAACAACGATCAGGCCACAGCATTGTTTCAGATAGGCGCCATGCTGACATCACAGGAAGTTGATACAGAAGTGGGGAAGCCCCATGCCCTTCCTATAACCATAGTACATGGTAAATTATTTTATATGACCTAAATGCTTCAACCAGCATCTTTTTATATATATTTACATGAATGGAACTCCATATGCAGAAGCTGCCACAGTGATCTGATTAGGTGTTATTATTCATGTACCTCATCATGCATGACCTGCAACTCGTCTGGTTATTAGAGCAGCAGCTTCCACAGTTGGTGATAAGCCGCTGCCCTATTGTTTTCAGAGCTTTTGTTCCAATAATAAATATAAAAATGTGGCGTCATGAAGGGTTGTCACAACTGTAATGACAGAACACACACACACAGAGAGAGAATAACTAACTGGCATGTTTCCTTGTCCCTAATCAAATTAATGCATTTCGTCACTGGAGTGATTTGACAATTTTTCCCCTACATAGCCTGTAAGTGATTCTTTTTATTAAGTTGGCTTTCTAAAAACAATTTATAATTAACATAAACCATAGTTTCTTGAACAACAATGGGTCCTGCAGTATCTTATACACTATTGGACATAAGGTTTCATTAATTTTAGCTTACTTTCTCAGCTGTACAAAAGTCCACAAAAATGCTTATGCTGAATCCAACCCATCAAAGCCCTTTCAGATGACTAAGCCTAAGTTCACCATGATGGAACTTGACTATTCCTTTAATCGAGAATTCAAAAGCACAGTCTTTAATCTTCCTCTTTAAAAACATAGACAAGTAACTACGAAATCTGTTGGGAGGTTGAGTTTCTCCTGTCTCTCCATTCTCTCTATTAATTAACACTTTGCATAATTTGAAATCAAATTTGATTCTGTTGACAATTTCTGTATTTCTTTATTGGTCACCAATACACAGGTGTGTTTGGATCTGGAAAAAGTTATTTGCTGGCTGTTGTTATCTTATTCCTGGTTAAGATCTTTGAAACCAGGGAAGGAACTAATGGTGAAGGATCCGTGCCATGGAAAGTACTAATCTCCTCTTCTACAAATGTGGCTGTAGATAGAGTGTTGCTATGGTAAGTGATTTGTTGCATATTTTTGTGTGCACTGATTTGCCACAGTAACGTATCTGCATTGTTCAATTTAGGTTAAGGTTTAATTCTTTGTGTTTACTAAGTAATTCAGTATAGCCTTTCATGCAAAACAGACTTCCAATTTTCTGTTTAACTGGCAAATAACACATTTGGGAAATCCAGAAAAAATCTCTCTCTCTCGCTCGCTCGCTCGCTCGCTCGCTCGCTCGTTCGCTTACTATACCATACAATCTAGTGACATGCCAGTACTCTGGGTGGTTTCCAGCATTACCATGAGCATAAAGGAAGCAAACATCCCCTCCCGCCCCCCGCCCCCCACGAGAGAAGACCATGAACAACAGTAAACTTTGAAAAAGAAAAGAAAAAGAAAAGAATTCAGAAAAGAATGGCAAAGTGAGAATGTCCTGAAATGCCTCTGTGTAAAGCAAAAATGTTATGTACTTCCTTAAATGTTAGGAGGCAGACTTCCACACGTACCGGATTCCATAGAGAGGTGTGCCACCACTGAGAATGCCCTGACACTAGACATGGACTTCCCAGCCTTTCTTGGGATGGCTACCTGCAGCATCAAAGCTTGGGAGGTGTGGGTAGTATGGATGGTAGATCAGAGGGAGAGGCCCTCCGGGCGGTACTGAGGTCCCTAATCATTCTAGGCTTTATATGCAACATTCATATCTTGAATTTGGTATGGAATCACACAGACAGCCATTTGGTTATGAGCAGTTTTGTCCATTTCAACAATCTACTGTAGATTTCTCCTTTTTACAATTGAGCACTTTCCAATCCTAGCTCGGCATCAGAGTCTCAAGAAGAGCATTACAAATGTTTGTTTGTTTTTTTAAATCAAGTTTAAAGCATGTGGATATTTCAGATGAAACATAACAAGGCTAAAATTCCTTTAAATGCATTTTATTTCATGCCTTGTTTCCTTCTTTCTCAGTCTCCTTGATCTTGGATTTGAAGAATTCATTAGAGTGGGAAGTATCAGAAAAATAGCCAAGCCCATTCTTCCCTACAGGTAACATTTGCCCCACAGTCTAAAATCTGTAGACAGTCCAAGCATTCTATAATATAAATAGACAACATATTCTATTCGAAAGTGAACAAAATGCAATATTCTTTACTATGAACCTGAAATAATACAAATTTAATGATTGTTAAATCGTAGTTACCAGCTGTGAATTTTCTATGTATGGAGATGTAAGCAAAGTGCCAATAATGGGTTACATTTTGTGGTTGGTCTGCTGCTTGGCTCCAGGCAGTCATGTACAATATAACCAAGTGTCATTGAATTCAGAAGAAATATTTATAAATAAGTAACCTTGTGATTATCAGCTGCCTAGATGCCCTAAGCACACCTGATCTCGCCTGATTTCGGAAGCTAAGCAGGGTTGGCCCTGGTTAGTACTTGGATGGGAGACCACCAGGGAATATCAGGTGCTGTAGGCGCCTGGAGTAGGAACTGGCAAACCACTCCAGTATTCCTGCTAAGAAAACTCCATGGGCATGGGGTCACAAAGAGTCGGTTCTTCCTTTTTTCAGACTTTTCAAACACTGGCTGAATTTTATTTTATTTGTACAATCATTTCTCTGTTTATAAGTCTCTCTGAAACTCTCTGGTAGAAGGGGATACACACATACTGCTGAAATATTTACAGAACATTTATTTATACATTTATATAGCTCCTGTCTTCCAAACAGAACTCCGGGCAGTTTATAATAAAACAAAAACAAAAAATCTGAAGTGCAATGGTAACAGACATAATAATAGGCAATAATAAAAAAAAACAAATTTTACTGGTCCTTTGGAGAAAAAAGCTCCTGTAAAAACAACAAAAGAGTCTAGTTTAGCCTACTTTTTAATGTGCTGGATTTTGATGTGGAAGGAGATTTTTTTTAAGCATTCAAGACTGTTACAGTGCAATCCAAACTCAAATATGCGCAGGCTGTAATAGGTTTGGGATGTCACAAGTCCCTTGCATCAGCAGAACTCTCCTAGTGTTGATTGTTCTCAGGCCTGCTGGTACAACTACAATCCAGGCTAAGATCAGTCAACATAAGAGCCAAAAAAAATAAAAGAGAAGGGTTGAGAAAGGGAGAAGTTCAGTTCCACTGGACCCAAACTCTCCTCAGTCCCAATTCACAGTCCCTATGCCAGCACAGTGTTAGGCTAGGTACCTATTATTCTGAGTAACTGTACTGTGATCCTTCCCAGGGTTTTCTACCTATAGGTGTATATCACTCAAGAGTCGGTTACCATTCCATTTTTTTTCCTGGGACTGTGCAGTTTGCTCAAGGCTACAGCAGCTGGCCTTTGTCCTAGAGACACAGAGCAGAATCAATCTCCTGATCCCTGGCTGTCCAGCCAGGTACTTAAACTGACTGACAAGCATGGGTCAAGGTAGTCCTAAATAATTTCTCAGCAAACCTAGTTTGGGAGGGTTTTGGATTCAGTACATTCTCTGTTGTTTGAGTGTCAGTCAGTTTAATGAACTCTCAGCCATCTCAGGTAGTTAGAATTGTGATTTCTTACCATCAGTAGTTTGCTCTGAGGATTCCTATCTGCACCTGGTATTTGCTTGGTTGGACAGTTCCTTAGAGCTCTGCACTCCAGCACTCTGAAAGGAAAGAACTATACAGTTTTTTTTATTTTGCAATTTGGTAATCTGGTATTGTTTCTCAATAATTGTTATTCTATATGACTGTACAATATTTTAAAGCTTGCATGCTGGCTCGGGATCTGAAAATGAACAACTGAAAGACTTGCTTGCCCTGATGAAAGAGGATTTGACCCCAGCAGAGAAAGTCTATGTAAGGAAGACTATTGAACACCATAAACTGGGCACCAACAAAGCTCTGCTGCAACAGGTACTGATCAAGTGAAATAAAATGCTGGACGAGTGCTGTAGATTACTATATGCTTGGGGTTGGACTATGTCAGAATATGGAAATTGTTCATGCAATAACATCTCAATGCCAAATTAATTGTCACAGACTGGTCTTTCAAAGCATGCCTAAGTTGGCAGAGAATGAGATGGTTCGATAGTGTCATCGATGCAACCAACATGGATTTAACCAAACTCCTGGAGGAAGTGGAGGGCCTGGCGTGCTCTGGTCCATGGGGCCACAAAGAGTTGGACATGACTTAATGACTTAACAACAACAAATGCCCCGTAGTGCTTAGAGCATTCCCTAGATATCTCACAGGATATTTAAGCAAGGGACATTTTGTCCCCCTTTGAACTGGGTACTCGTTTTACTCATCTCGGAAGGATGGAATGCCAAGTTAAACTTGAGTTGGCTACTTAAACCCAATGGGATTGAATTCAGGTCATAAGCAAAGAGTAGACTGCAGTACTGCCGTTTAACCACTGCATCATGGGGTTCATTTGTCCTCTGTCAACACCGAAATGAAGATTGCCCTGAAATAGTTCTATTATGTGATCGCTGGGAGTGAATTTGGAGTTTTGTTTCCTGTGAGATGTGTTCGAGACTACTGCCATGTTACAGCATTAACATCTGCTGAATCTGGAAAATGGCAGTTGTATTTCCATAATGCAACTGGGGTTGGGCATCAAGGGCTGTGAAGCAATATCATCAAGTAATTAGGTCTTCATTTGCTTAAAGAGCTTGGAAGACAAGCTTGGAGCCAACAGGCCACACTAGGCATTACCTTATTTATATATTAGCTATTTTGTCATTCTTTGGTGTGTGTGTGTGTTTTAAATTCAAGTGTGAAGACCCCATAGTACCAGAATGGAAGGAAAGAGTAACTTTAACCTTGCCCTTGATGCAATCACACTCTGTATCAAGATTGTGCCTTTGATTCGGCTGAAGACTGTAATGGTATATGTCTCAAGTACCACACACATCTCACACACAAGTACCACACACATCCCATACTAGCTAGCTATTTGATTTTTTAAAAAATTGTCCCATACTAGCTATTTAATTTTAAAAAGCAGTCATATAAGGGCTAATATATAACCATCTTGTTTGGCCAAAGATGAATGGGTGTAACAACCACAGTGATACAAACGTATTGTTGAAGACAAGAACTACTGTATAGCAATGGTTCTCAAACTTTTTTTTTGCCGTGGCACCCTTGTCAGGCTAAAAAAAAAATCGTGGTACAAATACCCTTAAAGTGGGTTGAATACTTTGGAAAAGAAGAAGAAAACAGTGCAAATGTAATGCTCAGTTGTCTTTAATGCCATGAATGAAACTGTTTGAATGAATTTTTCATTGTTTCCACGGCACGCCTGGCATATGCTCGTGGCATCCCAAAGTGCCATGGCACCAAGTTTGAGAACTACTGCTGTATAGTAATGACATAAGAGTCTACTACTAAGAAGAAGGATGACATGAGATTTCTAATCAGTGCCAAGTTAAAAAAATAGTTGCACGTGTACACAAAAACCCTACTAACCAGGTTATACTTGACATTCTTTGTCCCACATACAGTACATTATCCAGAAACTGTTCACAGCTGAAGCAGACTGTGTATTTCCATCTACTATCCTCATCTGTCTTCCTGACTGGAGGGGGAAATTGTTGACTCACTCAATTTTGTCTGTTACAGCTTTTTTATGGTGCCACCAAAATAGCTATTACATTCCTGATTAACCTACTTTAGAAAACTATGGGTGTTTATACACGACCCCTAAACTCCGGGGCAAATGGCTCCCAGCTCCGGAGCTTAAAAATGTTTTCCCACCAGCTCCGGAGCTTACAGAAAATTAAGTGCGACCACACCCCCATAAGCGCGTCCCAGCGCACCTTTCAAGTACCTGCTCTCAGAAGGTGACAATTCCTTTATGCGGATCTGCCGGGCTCTCCTGGCTTTTTTGTTGTTGTTTTTTGCCTCCCACCCCTTTAAGAGGAATCAGGAAGTGACGGGGGCTCGGAGCAGCTTCCACCGGGGAGGTAAGCCTTTATTCTTTTGTCCCTTTTTAAGGCTTTTTTTCCCTCCCTCCCCTCACGCAGACAGAAGCAAGGAAGTGCAGAGGGGTGGGGAGGCAGGAAGAGCAACGAACCCCCAAGATCTCTGGTCTGAATTTAAGGGGCCAGCGGATCTTAGGGGTCGTGTGAAAAGGCCCTATGTTGGAAACAAATACAGTACTGTGTTTTTAAGGCTCCATGCCAGTTCCCCATGGTCCAAGTATTGGGGGATGGAGAAGAATAGCTAGAAGTTTTAAAGTTTGTTCAAATATTGTTTCTAATTTGCTTAAGTATTATAGCTGTGAACTTGGATTGCAAAGCTTAAAGGTATACAGAAGTTACCTTTGTGACTCTGTTAGTAAATAGATGACCTTTTGAAAATTCTGTTTTCTCCCTGATTATATAGATGAGAGTAGTAGGAGCTACTTGTGCTGCATGTCCATTCTCTTGCATGAAAAATCTTAAATTTCCCATAGTGATTCTGGATGAGTGCAGCCAAATGACAGAACCTGCATCTCTCCTTCCTATTGCCAGGTATTTGCTCTTTTCATATTGCATCTAACCTTTGGTAAATTGCTCATTCTCTGATTGTGTTGGTTTTTGATTTAATGTGGTATATTAAACTGTTCTAAATATGTAATTGATTCCATGGAATCAATTTGGATGAAGAGCAGCATTGAAATATTTTCAGCAGGTTGTTGTTGGCTAAATATACATGGTGTGCATATTTATATTACATGTTTATATTGGACAAATATCAAAGAAAAATAAAACAAAAGATACAAAAGACACAAAACAAGTGGCACCTTAAAGACTAACTTTCATATTTTAATGTAAGGTTTCGTGGACATGTCCACTTCTTCAGACATATAGTAGAAGAATGAGGTGTACCATATAATATGTAATGGAATATACAGTGGACCCTTGTATAACAAACAGTTTCTATAATATAAAATTTGTACAACATAAAAAATTCCGGAGATAGAAGAAATTTGCTTAACAGAATTGCCTATGGGGCACATCTGTACAACATAAAAATGGGATCACTCTGTTTTCAATGCATTCCTATGGGAAATTTGTATAAAGGAAAATTTGCTTAACAAAATTTCATTTGGAACGAATTAATTCCTTTATACAAGGTACCACTGTATGTTTCATACCAAATATTAATTGGCTGTTGTATGTAGGCATATTTGCATGCAAGCCCGGTTGTAAATTCCCATAGAGACAGAGCTGGGGTGAGTGTGGATAGAGGAGTAACTTTAAAGTTACTACACTTCTCTTCAACTTGTTTTTTGAAAAAATAATACTAAAAGCTCATATTTGTATAGTTTTCTAACCAATATTGTTTACTATTTTCTTGCTTTTTGAACAATACAGAATGTAGAATGTATTAGTTGCCTTAAGAATCTTTGAGTCAAAGGCAGTAGACATTGATTTAAAATGAAACAATGTCAAATGGCGAGACATTTGTGTTACATTTGTAGATTTGGATGTGAAAAACTGATTCTAGTTGGAGATTCAAAGCAACTGCCGCCCACCATTCAAGGGTCTGAAAGTATACACAGCAATGGTCTGGAGCAAACTCTCTTTGATCGACTATGTTTGATGGTACATACTTTATTATATATTCTGGAAAGGGTACTGCTTTTCTGATGCTTTATGCATTACATGACAGGACTTACCCTTCAGAATTTTATGTCCCAAGCTTTTTGTAGACACATTTCTTATTATTTCCTCTAACCAGCATGCATAAATAAAGATTCCTTTAGTTGATTTCTTTACTTGTTACTATCTGCTGTTTGCTTCCATTAATCCCCTTTTACAATTCCCTAAGAATGTATGCATGTTAAAATATGATGTCTAACATAGGTGATTTAGAGGAAAAATCTCAAAAGTGAGATAGTGGATTCCTGTTATCAGCTGTTTAGGGGTTGTCCCAGAAAAACCAGTGTGAACTCTCTGTTCCGGTGTGTTGTGTTTAGGAGATAAGAATGCTCAGTCAGACACGAGACTATTACGTTTCCTTGGCTGGATCAGGAATGACTATGAATTATTTCATTCAAATCATTACATGACTATTTCAGATTTCTTTTGTTCAATGTCATGTGGCCCGGTAACTCTCATTCCTCAAATATCAGGTGTGCTCTTTTTGAAAAAATTTCTTTTAATCTGATAAGATTCCCTAGAAGTATGAATGCAGCCTCATTTGAGCCTTCTTCTACTTCTACCCATAGTTTGCACACTAGGCAGTTGAAAGCATGGCTTACTTGTTTAAAGGCTATCTTTTGACCATGTATATCAAACTGAAATTCTGTCAACTCTTTTTAAGTTGGGAGATACATACTTGACTGAAATGTCTCAGGTTTAAAAAAATTCTGGGCTATTTGGAGGCTAGATGTTGTATATATAAAAATACAAATCACAGTACTTAGCATAAGTTTCAGAGAGGGTAGCCGTGTTAGTCTTTTCAAGAATTTCAGGCAAAAATCAAAGAAAAACAAAACAAAACAAAACAAAAGACACAAACATGTGGCACATTAAAGACTAACTTTCATATTTTAATGTGACGTTTCATGCACATGTGCACTTCTTCAGGCATATGTAGGAAAACGAGATATTTACCTATTTAGTTTTCCTGTTTTTAAGACTTCTGATGCCCTTGGGGTTCCAGATTCTCCCGAACTCACAATTTCTGACCACAGGTCAGACACAGAAAGAGATAAGTAAATTCACTCTCTCAAATGTGCCAGAATTCACAGTATACGGTAGTTCTAAGAGCTCAGAACAGTTGATAGTTGTCATATACAGAATGAAAACCCTTCCATTTATTTTAGTGATCTTATTTTCTTCATGCTAATTTATAGGGACATGAACCAGTATTGCTTAGGACACAGTATCGTTGTCATCCTGTTATCTCTGCCATAGCCAATGACCTCTTTTATGAGGGGAAACTGTTGAATGGCATTTCTGAAATGGATCGTACTCCTCTGATGGAGTGGTTACCAACACTTTGTTTTTATAATGTTAATGGCGTAGAGCAGGTATGTATTGTCAACTTTTAAAACGGTTAAAGTTACTAGTTTTATTCTTCGCAGAGTAGTGCTAGATTCTTTGGAACAAGATGACTTTAGCTTAAGACATTTTGTCATGTTAAGGGGTCCTCCAGCAGCTCCTCACATATGCTTTATGATTCTAAAAAATGGCCACTAGAAGGTGCCAAGGGGCTGTATCCGCAAACCAAACAAAGTAAAAGCTTTGTTAAAGAAGAATTATTTATTGGTGTGTGCCAGGGAGCAGGTGCAGCCTTCTGTGAATCAGGAGTAAGTTTGTGTCGCCCTCTGGAGATTGCCCACCCCTGGATTAAGAGCATACTGTCTATTCTTTTATTATTGTCAGTAATGTGATCAAATCAAGCGGCCCAATTGTTTGGCGTTCGAACAGAGGGGAAGCTGATTCTGTGAAGTGCCTTTTACACTGAGCAGACCAAATTTAATTATGTCAGAGAGTGCATCCATTTCCTATGGCCATTGAAACTTCTTACTTAAACCGGCTTCGCTTGTGTGGGGAAGGTCTCCACATCATATAGCATTCCACATTCATTCAAACGCATGTGTTTCAGTATCTCTATGATAACCACATCATAAGTATACCATGATAATTAGATCGAAGCCATCCTAGACAACTTTCTTGAGTTGTATCCCTTTTCTTGCTTGAAATTCCTTTTTTGTTTGTTTGTTTCTAGATGGAAAGAGATAATAGTTTCCATAATATGGCAGAAGCTTCTTTCTCTGTTAAGCTAATTGAAACTCTGATTGCAAGTGGAGCTGAGGGATCTATGATTGGGGTGATAACCCTCTATAAATCACAAATGAGTAAGGTATGTTTGGCACATCGGGCTATCTTCTATGGAAATTTTATTTTTCCCTAAAAAGGAATTTTCCCTCTCATTTCAAAGAAATAAGTTTTACATAATTGCTACAACTATTATCAAGGACATGGTAGCCCTAGATAACTTTTTAATGCCTATTGTCATCTCTGTTTTTATTTTTATTTTACCTGAGGGAAGTGCTCAAAGGCAAAGCATTTTTATCCAGGTAACCTTTGGTTCTTCCTTTTTTTGCCCCAGAGGTTTTAAAAGACAAATAGGAAAGCTGAAGACTGCTGCCCTCACAGCTAAAAATGTCTTTGCAACTGATGTTCTGTTGTGTTTTGGTACAAAATATGTGGTGGGATATTGTACTTTCACTCAGATTTGTGGCTAGGCAAGCTCCTAGTGCAGTCATTTCAGCCTACAGAAACTCCTGGTTTGATATATGCCCTGACTTGGATCTGACAAATCTTTGTATATCTGAACATAATTTAATTCACCTTCTTCTGTTAAAGAAGGATATGAGCCAGAATCTTGTCAGATATTTATGCTGGTTTTGGTATAACTACACATGTTATGGTAGTGGATTGCTGCTAATCCAAGAATTATTGATCACGTTCCTGATCATGTGACAGTTAGATCACTTTGCCTACAGCCAGGAATGCAAACAGTAGACACTGTGTTTGCTGCCACAGTCTATACTGCTACATCCATACCAGAATAAATCTGCAATAGGATGCTGGTCAGTAATTTCTGATCACAAATTATTATACAGAAGAGTTATACTTGAGTAGGATGATTGTATGTCTTAATGCTGGAATTATTATTTCTCAGCAACAGGAAATGTCATAGCAATACAGATATGTTGGAAGAATTGAAATGTGTCAACTGCTATTTGTGTTTTTCAAGGTTGTCTTTCATGAACAAGTTCAAAGTACAGTAACTCCCCCCCCCATTTCGCAGTTTATATACTGTGGTCCTGCTATATCGTGGGACCGCAGTATCTGAAAAAGGACACCTGGGGTAAGGAGGAAAGGCCTGTTTCAGGCCTCCTGTACTTACCCCAGGACTGGTGCTGCTCTGAACTGGCCTCCAAGGTCCTTCCCGGGCCTGTCGAAGGCCCTAAAAGGGCTTCCACGTGAACTGGAAGTGACCTCTGGATCACTGAAAAACATTTCTGAGGCCTCTGAGGGCCTGGGGGTAAGTATAAGAGTCCCCAACTAGGCCCCCCAAGCTTGACCCGACCTGCATCTGCATATTGCAGATTTTCAGTTACCATGGGTCAGGTCGGGTACCTAACACCCACGTTTGGGGGGGTCACTGTAGATGCTTTGCTTGCAATTCTGTGCACTTAAAGCACTATAATTTCACTAAAGCTATATATTAGAGATGGGCACGACTCAAAAAAATAATTTTTCACTTTTTGTTTTTCGTTAAGGGGTCCGATTCGGCTCGTTTTCGTTTTTCGGGTTTTTTTGCATTTTTCGCATTTTTCATTTTCGTTACGAAACAAAATGAAATGAAACATTTTCGTTTTCGTTAGCATTCTTTTCATTGTGATGTGTCTACCGTAACGAAAACGAAAAACACGGCAAAATTTTTTCATTTCATTTTCGTTTTCATTGTTTTCTGGAAAATGTTCGTTTTCGTTTTCGTTGCGTAACGAAAACGAAAATTTTGCTGAGTCGTGCCCATCTCTACTATGTATCATTGTGGGTGAATCTATGGCACAGCCCTTTCTGTGGGCATATATTGCCCCCTCACAGCCACAACACGTTCCCCCTCTGCTTGGAGCCTGCCACTGCACCATTCAGAGAACCGGGCTAAGAGGAAGCAGTGGTTTGTTTGTGAGCTCCTTCGTAGCCCCTGTTTACTCTCCAGCCATGCCGCTTATGGGATGCCCAGAGTGGCATGGCTGGAGAGTAAACTGGAGCTACAAACAAGCCCACAAGCCAAAGCCACTCCCCCCTTGCTTTCCCGACAGTGTAGCACCCCATCCTCCTCTCTCTCCAGGGCAGAGATGCAGATGGGTTACTACTCTTTGGGAAAGTGAGTATCAAATAACAGGCTTTTGAATTTCCCGCGGCAACAATGAGGGTGTTGTGGCCGTGGGAAATTCAAAAACCTGCTCTTTAATCCTCACTTTTCTGAAAGGTACTACCCTTTGAGAAAGTGAGGATCGAAGAGCAGGAGTGCTACCCTTTGAAAAAGTGGGGATTGAAGATAGTGTTTTTGAATTTCCCACGGTTACAGCAAGGGTGCTGTGGCCACAGGAAATTCAAAAGCCTGCTCTTCAATCTTCACTTTCCCGAAGGTTTAGCACCTGAAGCATTTGTCACCTGGGGAACCACTGTGTTCAAGTTAAATTGCCGTATTGGCACCTTGCAAAAAAAAAAATGGGTCTTGAATCGCAGTTTGGGCACTCAGTCTCTAAAAGGTTTGCCATCACTGCTATAGTTTATTGTCCTAATGTGTTTGTTTTGTTTTTTCAGATTTGTAACTTACTTGGTTCTATAAACTCAGACGTTTCCCAAATTAAAGCTGTCCAGGTGTCCACTGTGGACGCTTTTCAAGGGGCAGAAAAGGAAATCATTGTATTATCTTGTGTGAGGACAAAACACGTTGGCTTCATTGATTCAGAAAAAAGAATGAATGTGGCACTGACAAGAGGAAAGAGACATTTATTGATAGTAGGAAATCTTAACTGTTTAAGAAAGAACAAATTATGGGGAAGTGTCATTCAGCATTGTTCAGGTAAGGCAGAATACAGTATTTTAATGTACACAGTTATACTTGCATGGGTCTAATAAACCTCTGCATAAAAATTCACTTTCTCACTTCCTTTGTGCTTTTAGCTATATATTACGTAATATAGTATTGTGAGTACATCTATGTATTGTTAACTGGTCTACTGTTACTGAACATGTTTACTTAGACAGACCACACTGATTTTGAAGGAACCTTCTTCAAAGTCAATGAGCTTAGTGCAGTAGTCCTTTTGTCTACTTATTTGGATTCTTAACCTAGGCACTTTGTACGTAAAGAGTAGCACTCAGAAAAGTGCTGTCCCTGTAGCTACTTGATCCCCTGTCATGCTTTCCTCTTCTAGACAAGTTTATTTTTAACTGGCCTGCACAGTTGAGAGAACCTAAGTTTTGGGAAGGATGAACCCATGCAGCCAAATAAGAGGCTCCCAATAAATCATCACAGCCAGTGTATTTGTCTGGAGCCCAAGTGCAAGTGATTGAAAATGAACATGCAAAATTACTTTGGAAATTCCGAATACAGACAGACAGGGTTTTGGAGCATAATACCCCAGATATTACGATTGTGGAGAAGAAAAACTAGAGCTCATTGATATTGCTATACCAGGTGATAGTAGAGTCACCAAGAAACAACTTGAAAAGATTACCCAGTATCAGGATCTGAAAATTGAACGTCAGAGACTCTGGCATAAACAAGTACAGGTAGTCCCAGTGGTAATCGGTATGCTGGGTGAGGTGCCTAAAAAGCTAAGCAAGTATTTAGAAGAAATTGGAGTTGACAACGTCACCATCAGTCGGCTGCAGAAACCCGCCTTACTGGGATCTGCTCACGTAATTCGCCGATACATCACATAGTCCTAAACGCTTGGGAAGCGTTCGACTAGTGATTTGTAATACAAAATCCAGCATAGTTATCTTGTTTGCTGTGTGATAATTTGATGATGATGATGATGATGTACTGACAACTCAATCCTGATCAGTGACAACACTTTTTCAGGGTTTTCCAGGTGAAGATTGTTCAAATGATTTACCATTCCCTTCTTCTAGGAGTATCTTGGGACTGTACAGCTTAACCAAGGCCACATAGGCTGGCTATACTCCAGGAGTCACAGTGTAGAATTGAACTCCTGGCCCCTGACTCCACATCCAGATACAACAGAACACCGACCTGAACATAAGACTGTAAAAAAAAAACTTAAATAAGCATATGTTTATAGCATTCTTTGGGTCTTCCTCTGCCTGTTGGCTTTCAAAAGGTTTTCTTGCAAGCCAGCCTTTGTCATCTCAGAAAGACCTAATAGATATGCCGAGACCAGAGTTCTTTGTACCAAGTCTAAAAACCTATGATTTTGCATGTGGTTGGCTTGTAATCTGCATATCTGTGAAAAGACTGGATTTTTATTATCTGAATATTTTAATTTAAAGTTTTTATTTTGTACATCATTTTCAGTTCTGGACTATTTTTCCTTCTAAAGATTCCTCGTCTGCTTCACAGTCTCCCTGTGAAATCCCCATTATTTTCAAATCAGATTTTAACAGGCAGGCATATGTTCTTTAGGAAGGATGTCTAATTTTTAATTGGGTGTGCAGAGAAGCTGCTAGCATGCTTTTGATCCAGGGCAGTAAAACCTGATATTTAACATTAAGATTGATGTTTTACTATATAATTGTACTGTCCTGCTACTTCTAGGAAGAAAAAATGGATTGCAGCAAGTTGGTCAATGTGAGCAGCAGCTGAGTGATATTATTAAATCTTGCTTGCAAAGGAAGAAGGCGGAAGAAATAAACAAGCAAAAGGAAAGGTTTGAAAATGAACCACTTTTACAGAAAATGAATCAATAAAACTGTTTTTTCTATGGAGCATGTAAAATACTTTGAACATCTTCAGAACATTCTGTAGTTATGTTTTTAAATTCCACAGTACCCCAGTTAATATCTGTTGAAAAGTTAGTAAAATATTTATATAAAATTAGGGCTTAGTAACCAAAATAACATCAGTAGCAACTGAGCCTTTCTTTTCAACATTGTTTAGTATAGTTATTTTTACTGTACTGATGTCTTAAGTACTCTGGAGCAAAATAAAGAGATTTTTTTTTTAAAAAAATCATTTTGGATTGTCTATTTTTCAATTAAGTGGTTAATGATGTATGTATATCTTGAAATGTAGCTGACAATGTGTTATATTTTTATACATTAAAATAACAATTTAGAAGTACCAATTTTATAAATATCTCCTTCCTAAGCATATTGGCTTATTTGGGTATTTGATCTACATTCCTGATCATTGGATAATATTATGCATAACCATACCTCATTTCTGAAACAAACTGAAATTTTGACCGGTGTGGGGCAGGGGAATGTTAAGCCTTGAGGTCAGTCAGTAACTTTTCCTTTTTTTGGGGGGGGGGAGGGGTAATTGTATCTCTACCACTAAAACTTCAGACATCTATTGTTTAGCTGTCTGAGATAAAAACAGTGGTCTGTGTCAGTTCTCAAGAATAATGTTGACAGTTGACAGTGCAAGTTTTCTTAGGGAGTTTCTAGCTTTATACTAGCCATGCTTTGTGTAGGGATCTCGCCTTGCAGGCTTTGCAACCCTGAAAAAATTTCTTTAGATTTTTGTGCATCACTTTCTCAAGGTCTCAAGAGAACAGTATAGCGTACCGTACAAAAGGCACAAATTCTTCAGAATCTGTTTTAAGCTTTTGATTCTATTGATATGAAAAACGTAGCATAATACACCTACCTACAGCTTCTGTCTACCAACATGACAAACATTTTGAATATCTAAAACTACCAAAATTGCTGTGGCATATTTCTGCCATGAACTTGGGTCTTATTCATCTAATGCATGCTTTGCAAGCATGATGTGCCAGTAGTGTTTGGGTTTCTGAAATAATTTCAAGCACACTTACTTGGAATTGGAATTCCATTCAATGGAAAGGATTTGAAGGTTGTTTTTACAGACATTGCTTATATTAGGTTTTTCCATTTCTCTCACACACACAAAGCACATGAAAAGCTAGAGTGCTGAAGGTATTTACAAAATCTGCATATATTACTACTCAAATGATGGATAGGTGTAAAAATCCCCTATAGTTTTGTAACACTCTCCCCCCCCAGTAATGCATCCTTTGATGTTTTTAGTTTATTGTTTTGAAATGAGCAGTACAGAAAGCTACCCTCTAGATGCAACGTATTATAATTTCAGGTGGCTAATTGTTATTGCAACTTTCCACTTGAACTGCAGGTGGGAAGTTTGGATCTATCCATATATTGTTGGACTACACCTCAGTCATGCTTAGTGTTCATGGGACTTGTAGTATGAGAAACTTTACAGGGCTACACAATTTCCACTGCTGGTTTAAACTTAAGATGAGTTGTGTTTCCCCTGGTAGATAACTTATGGTTCATATACCCACAGAAGAATGAGCTTGGAATACATTTGTGTTTCCCTCCTTAGGGCAAAAAAAAAAATTTTTTTACAGCAGCTTATTTATTTATAAGTTATATATTTTAATTTTTATACTTCATATGTGGCTGAAGGCAGTATTCATTGCTAAAAACAGTGTTGAAGAGAAAGATTTAAATTCTTCTCGTTCCTTGGTTCCACTCCAAACTGAATTTAATCAATTAGGTTCTCTAATTATATCACAGCCATCTTTCCAACTGCCAAGTAAATATAATCTCTCTCTCTCTCTCTCTGAAAAAATGTTTTATGTCTCTATAGGAAAAGCCAGTTTAGGGACATCACATTTTAAAATGTCTTTGAACAGTGGTTTTGAGCTTTAAAGCTATATTGTGTTGTGTTGTGTTGTTACAGTTGTGACCGACTCTTTGTGACTCCATGTCCATGGAGTTTTCTTGGCAGGAATACTGGAGGGGTTTGTGAGTTCCTACTCAAGGAACCTACAGCACCTGGTATTCCCTGGTGGTCTCCCATCCAAGTACTAACCAGGGCAGACCCTGCTTAGCTTCCAAAGATCAGATGTGCTTAGGGCATCTAGGCGGGCTTTAAAGCTATATTAGACATAGCCATATAAATATCCTAGTGAAAATACATATTGTCCAATAGGTGGTGCCAGTGTACTCTCAGCAGCTCATGTGCCCATGGGAAGAGACCTTGCAAAGGGCATCCTAACTTTCTTCAAGTAAAGAGCGAAAATGTTCAGAACCTCACAATTATTCAGATGAGATGCAAGACTGTTGCCAACAACACACTTTGAAGCTGTCGCAGAGAAAATAAAACTTGATTGCATGTTAAACTTTGCAACCTATTTGCATTTCTAGTGTAAGTGCAAGCTTCGCTATCATATATTGGTCATTTTTAGAGGATTTGTTTTAGCTCAAGCTGTTGCTTAAAGCCATTAATAAGCAAAGTGTGGAAGAAAAAAAATAGTCCAGGGATGAATAGCATCTTTTAAATTACTGGTGACACCCCTGTTCCAGCTCCCTAAAATCTCAATCAACAATCCATTAGAACTCAACAGGAGCACAACTAAATCCTCGTTTAAGTGTATTTATCCGATCGCCTTTCTCTCTTTCAAATGCTAAGTCCATTTCAGCCTATGCCCCTTCTTTCTCTAGCCTTTTCTCTCAAGGCTGGCAGCCTATCCTTCTCTTGTAAATATGAAAGATGCTAATCATATGACATATCACGTCTCAGTCGGAGCTCAGAATAAAGCCTTGAGATTTGGGATCATTGCCTCCAGACAACAGCTTCATCAGCCGGAAAGTTGAGGGTTTTTTCTCTCTCCTTTCCTTCAACTCTCAATCCCTTCTTTGTCTGAAGGAAAATGCAGCCAACTCAAGCTTCCCTGGCCATATGGTTCACTCTGTATTTTCTTAGTTGAATTCTGAATTGTTTCTGTGACTTGCTGAGGGATTTTTCCCCCTCTTTGGAAGTATATATAAAGATGTAGAAGAACTATCTGAGCTGGGACTGCTGAAGTTGCTACATGATTTTTCTGTATTAATTCAAGTATTTACAGCTGTATTTTACTTACACTAATTTCTGCTGCTGCGGGGCATTTGGTAGTAAGCCCTGTTACTATTTCTGCTCTTTCCCGGAGGTGTTTAAATTAGTGTTAGGAACTATGATGTAGAGAAATTACTTGGATAAGAACCTGTCACTTTCTCCCACCTTGCCCTGCCTTTACTCCCCCCCCCCCGAGATGTGTGTTTCTCCTTTCTCTTGCCCCCTTCTTCCCCAAAGGCCCTTTCAACAAATCATTAAATTCTACAGAGGTGGTCAAGCCAGGGCTGCTTTTCATGCATTTGTGGAAAAGAAAAGAGTCCTTGAAGTTTAGAAGATGCCCAAGGAAAGCTCCTTGAATGACATCAAAAGAATGGGTTTCCATAGCTGTCGAAGCACGAGAGAGCCGTGTAAGCTGCACAAAGGCGGGTTTGGGGCAGTGGGACTGTCCCGCTGCTCTATCCCAGCACAATTGGGTCACTGAAATAGGGAATTAATTACCATTGGAGAGTGGGCAAGCCATTCACCACTGCCTGAGTTTTATTAAACGCCAATATAAATAACAAAACAACTCTTGTGGCTGCACTATTCCTACACGCCAAAGGAAGGATTAGCTCGAGGATTAACATCTTAAAGTCTATGAGACTTTCTGACTCAAGGCTCGGAGCTGGTAATCGTATTTGTCTCCTGGTTCAGCGATTAGTGCTCTCTCACTCCCACCTTTGCCTGCCTGCCCAATGTCCCTTTTTGCAGGCTTCTCTCTTTGGGCTTTTCTGCTGCGTCTCGGTCTCACAATTGGCTGTTCTTTTGGCCACATCTATAGAGAAAGAGAGGGGAAAGAGGGGAGCGGGGGGGGGGGGACCCTGCATCTTGGTCATGCAGTCCTTCAGTTTCTGGGAAAGCCGGGTGAGGGGGGGGGGAGCTTATAGGCTGGAGGTGTGGAGGGGGAGGCTTGCTTCCCTAAGAAGAGGGGCGGGGGGGGGGAGAGGGAGGGCGAGGAGGGCTGGAGTTTAGAAGCACTATGTAGAGGCCTGCACCTGCCATGCAAATGGGAAGACAAAACAATTGAGAGAAACACAACATGGTGGGGGGGGGTTCGTTACAAGCAAGAGATGCCTCCAGGCGGCATGGGTATAGGCATCTCCTGGTGAGACCCAAAAAGGGCACCCATCTGTCAAGCTGTTCCTCTGCTAAGAAAAAAGAAAGCAAAATTGCTGTTCCCCCTCTGGAGCTCAGCTGAAGATATTTCTCTGCTTTGTGTTCTCCCTTCCACTTATATTTTGTGAGTGCTGAGCCTGCCTGTATGAAAAAAAAAGGCTATAATATATGTCATTACTAACTTGAGTTTGGTATTTTATTTTAAAAAATCAAAACGGGGTGAAATCGAGCTGTGTATGCACAGAGCACTCTTTGTTTTTTTAAATGTGGGACAGAGGCTCGCCTGTGTTATTTGCCATTAGAAGGAGAGAAGCCTGGGTTTAAGTACAGGTTCCTTGTGTGCTCAGGCTCAAGTGAGTGCCATGTTATTCCAGATGCAAGTGGATGTCACAGAACTGATTGTGATGGATAATAGAAGTGCTTCTTTCCTGAATGTCCAACATAGAGAGGACCACCGGGAAATGTATGTGTCCAAGTAATGCTTCTGTGTATTTTGCAAACTGCATAGTTGCTTTTTTATTATTTTATTTTATTTTGCAGGCACGTGCACCTTCATATCTAAAGATAGGTGTTGGTGCACTAGACCTCCCAGAACTGTTATAGCTGGCTGGAGGATTCTGTACGTGACAGCCAAACACAGGGTCCAAGGTTCAGGGAGGTCTTGATGCAGAATTTATACTAGGATATCTATGGTGACCATGAAATGGGAAGATACTGTCAGATGAAGAAAAAAGGTGTTACCAGTCCTTTGCCGGGACATGTTGTTGTTGTTCAGTTGTGTCCGACTCCTCGTGACCCCATGGACCAGAGCTTGCCAGGCCCTCCTGTCTTCCACTGCCTCCTGGAGTCTTGTCAAATCCATATTGGTTGCATCGATGACACTGTCCAACCATCTCATTCTCTGCCATCCCCTTTTCCTTTTGCCTTCAATCTTTCCCAACATTAGGGACTTTTCCAAGGCGTCCTCTCTCCTCATATATAAATGACCACATTACAAAAACATTACATTATAGCCACTTATCACATGACCCTTTTTCTTCACTCTCAAAGGGGTCTGTTTCTCATACACACTAACTTTAATATCCCATTCTGAAAGGAATAAATTATTTAACAAGGGCAACGACACAGATAAGGTGACCCCTTATATATATCTATGTTGTTGTTCAGTCGTTCAGTCGTGTCCGACTCTTCACCAGGCCTTCCTATCTTCCACTGCCTCCTGGAGTTTGGTCAAATCCATATCGGTTGCATCGAGGACACCGTCCAACCATCTCATTCTCTGCCATCCTCTTTTCCTTTTGCCTTGAATCTTTCCCAACATCAGGGACTTTCCAAGGACTCCTCTCTCCTCATGAGGTGGCCAAAAATCTGTCCTTCCAGTGAACGTTTGGGGTTGCCAGGACATAGCCTTCAGTATTTTTTTTCTCCACCAGAGATCTGTAAAATAGATTAAGCCTACCAAGAGAGTGCCTCATCAAAGCCACCCAGTAAGCTTCATGGCTGAGCAAGCACCTGAGCCTGGGTTAGACATATCATACCTAACACTCTTTTCTCCTAATTTTCCTTGTACGAGAAACCTTATTGCACACTTGGATTTACCTTGTGTTCCCTTAGAACCTGAATAAGAAATTGTCTTAGAACCTATTGGCAAATGCACAAAAGAACTCTCCATAATGGAAGACGAGTTTTCTAAAAATGGGGAAGGGGACAACACATGGACATCCAAACATGTAGCTAGATGTTTCAAGTCATGGAGGTTGGAAAGTCCCATGTTGAAAGTGTGACTGAGTGGATCAAACAAAGTGACTCTTCCTCTGTCTTAGCATATGATACCCCTGACAGAGAGGCTAAGAAACAACCCTGGCCTAGTTTCACCTCCAGCTACAGCCTTCTGGGATCAATGGATATTTTGCCCCTCTCTGGATTACCAGAAAGACAAACAAGCGGGTTGAAAACACTACTTCGGGCACATCATTAGAAAACATGATCTGGAAAGGACAATAATTCTGGGAAGGGTGAAAGGCAGCAGGAAAAGACGACCAAACGTGAGATGATCCGATTCCCATGAGCTTGAGTCTACAAATGCTCTGCAGGGTAGCTGAGGGCAGGACATTTGGAAGAGCACTCCTTTGTATGGTCTTCTTGAGGTGGAAGCAACTTGGCAGCATATAACAAACCTGGCGTTCCTCTAGGACAGTGATTGGCGAACCTTTTAGGGACCGAGTGCCCGAACTGCGATTCAGAACCCACTAATTTTTCACAAAGTGCCAATATGGCAATTTAACCTGAATACAGGGGGCTGTGAAGGGGCGATGTCGGGTGCCCACAGAAAGGACTCTGAGTGCCACCTTTGGCACCTGTGCCATAGGTTCGCCATCACTGCTAGAATAGCCTGTGTAACCTTGGGCAGTCCCAAGATGCCATCAGAGGAATTGAATGCTACACCATTTCTGAGTGCTCTCTACCTAGAACCCCATGGAAAGAGTATTTATAAGTCAGAACTGACTTGGTGGCACACAATGATGATGATGATAACTACACACTAATACCCTCTGAGTGTCGGTTCATGCTCTGCATGGCCTTTGAAATCCAAGCATCTTGATAGTTGGGGTTGTCTTATAAAACTGTTGCTGGAAAGGAGTAGTACTTCTGTCACTGTTTGCAGTTCAGGCCCTGAGACTTGTGTGCGTGCGTGTGTGTTGCATTCGTGACCTACTCTTCGTGACCCCATGTCCATGGAGTTTTCTTGGCAGGAATACTGGAGTGGTTTGCCAGTTCCTTCTCCAGGCGCCTACAGCACCTGGTATTCCCTGGTGGTCTCCCATCCAAGTACTAACCAGGGCAGACCCTGCTTAACTTCTGAAATCAGGCAAGATCAGATGTGCTTAGGAGCTGGGTCAGGGATAGAGTAGATTGAGCCCCTGTTTTATGGCCCTCCTCTCCCCGCTGCCACCCTTTTTGATCAAAACCTTTTCCAATTTCTAGAGTTCCCTTTTGCAGCCCTTAGTAGACATGTGGGTGACTCTTTCTCCTCTTGCCCAAACTCCAAACGTTGAGGGCTCTAGAGGTCGCCACCCCAAGGACAAGGCTTCCTTACACCTCACTAAAAAGACTTCTCCAACGGTCGCCCTGACCCTCCTCTCAACTCCCTGCGCTCTCCCTTAAATCACTCCGCCTCCCCCCTCCCTTCTCCATCCTTCCCGGCGTCCTCGCTTTGTTGTCCTCCCTCCCAACTACCCCCAAGCCAAGGAGGGCGCGCCGAGGACCAGGGCCTGGCACTGGCCGGACGGTTCAGAGCCCAGCGACCGATCGATCGCCGTCCTTCCGGAGCGACCACACAAGGGCCTCTTGAATTCCGACCGAGGGAGGAAAAAAGACAGCCCCAAACTTCAGCCGCGTCTAATTTCTCTTCTGTCACGTTTGGCTTCCAACCTGAGGAGGAGGGAGGACTAAAATCAGCCATCCCTCCTCCTCCAGCCCAGACAAAAGGTGTGCAAATAAGAACGGGCTAACAATTCGGAGAGGAGAGGCACTTTTTCTTGCAAACCTAAATCTCTGGAGCTTCTTGGGATGGAAAGATTAGGCTTTCAATGCTTCCCACTCCAGCTGTGTTGCGTCCCGGAGGTGATGGATGATGTGGTCCGGCATATTTGATCCAGCATATCTAAAAGAAACCAGGTTGGGCAGAAGTATATCACAGAACGTCCTCAAGGTTTTTTGAGTCCTAGCTTTTTGAAACTAAGGGTATGGGTTAAAAGAAATAACTAAATATGTTGCTCATACGCTTCCAGGAGCAGAAGTATAGACAACGAGCAGTGTCAAGCGCCGTCATTCCGCAAGTGTACGCGGAAGTAAGTCACGTTAAATTCCGTGGGATCCCCTCAAAAATTTTGTTTTAGACCCTGGATGGGGGGGGGGATCTGGGGAGTTGTAGTCCAGAATGGTGGTGGTGGTGAACTGGCATCTCTGGGAAGACGCCTCTAAAGACCGAAACAAGCCTGCCGAGTTACCCTCCCATCTTCAAGGTACCCCTTCCCTTACTCGCCCTCCTGTGGGTTCGCCCTCCTGTTGACCGCCTCTCCTGGCCACTCGCCCCAGTGGCCACGGCTGGGGGCTTCATCGGCAGTCTGCCTCCCGGCCCAGCACGCTTCGCAAGAAGTTTCTCTCCTCCCCCCCTTCTCCCCCTCGGGCTGGCCCAGAAAAGCCGAGCCTGTTGACCTCGAGGCCAGGTCGCCAGGGACACCTATTCAGGGCCTTGGCCGGAGAGGGTGGTCCGGGGCGGGGAGGGCAAAAGGGGTAGGAGGGGCGGCCGTGGTGTGGCCTGAACTTTCTTTCTCTCCGTCGCCACCTTGCTCTTTACCTCCCAAGCGTTTCGACCTGCTGGATTTCAGTTTGCCTCCCCCCACTTTAAACCTTTCCTTTGTCTTTCTTTTCTCTCCGCCCCCCCCCCACACCCCGCGTTGTCGTTTTACAGATAAACGATGGGGGTGGGGGCAGATCCTGCCCCTCGTGACATCCAATCCAGCGCATCTGCGCAGCGCTCCATCAGATTCTGCACATTCATGTGTCTAACAAGGAATGCCTTCCCCGTTAGCTATAAAGAGACGGTCGTGTTTATATCGTGATCATTTAAGAGTCGGCACAGCTCTGGATAATCACCAGTAGTAGCTATCAGCCCTCTCGTCTTAAAACCAATGACTATATTTTAAGCTACCGAATTATTATTATTATTATTATTATTATTATTATTATTATTATTATTATTATTATTATTATTATTGCTGCGCTCTACATCAGAGTGCAGAGTCCAATAAATGCAATAATATGCAAGCATGCTCGAACGAACAGCACGGTCTTCAATCATTTTCTTTTTTCTGTTTGGGGTTGTAATTTTGTGAGTCCCCTTAAGTGGGATGGGGCTCATTCCTGAATACAAGTAGCGTTGAAAAATGGGGAGGGGAGTTGCCTGCCAGAACAGCCCGATGCACCTCTCCTCAGAAAGTAAGGCATTTTTTCAAAGTACAATTTCACCTCCCGATGACCGTGTCCTCCAGAAATGGGTAGATAAGATCACGAGCACCGAGGTTTCTAGAGGAAGGGCCAAGAAGCTGCTTTAGCTGATCTGGAAGTTGAGTCATGGCTACTGGACTTCTTTTTTGAGAGATAGAAACATTTCCCTGTTCATCCAAACAGCTTCATCGGTCTGAATACAGCTAGAGCAAATCCTCCATCTTATAGGCAGCTTTGACCTCTTGTCACCCTGGCCTGAATTAGGCTCATAAGATGAACAGCGAAACATTTCTATCTCTCAAAAAAGAAGTCCAGTAGCCATGATTCAACTTCCAGATAAACTCACCTGGATGAATGAGAATCTTCACAGACATATTGCTTTAGCTGAGTTTGCGCACAGAACGGCCAGGACCGAGTCGCAGGACCCCGTCTCGGTAGGTTAAAGGGCTAACTGCATTTAGGATTTTTTTTTGGGGGGGGGGAGGAAGTGGCCCCCTGCTGGCAAGTAGCAACCGCACAACTGCAGCCTATCTGAAGGATTTTGGAGGCCCTCTGAGTTCTAAAGAAGGAAAATGTGGCGCGTGGTGTTAAGTTTAAAGCGGCCCTTTCAACCCGTGGTTTGGCATCGTGTGGAACACAACCCGAGTCTTGTTTCTATAGGCTCAGGTGCGCCTCTCCTAACGAAATGATTGGGTAAGGACGGGCGTGGGAAGTGGTGAACGAAAGGTGGCCGTATCCTCCTCGGCGTTTGCAGACGCGCTTGTGTTGAAGCAGGCTACAGTCCACAACAGCCATAAAACGCAGCCGTCTTGAAATCGCCCCAGAATTGTTTCTTCTATTTGATACAACTGTTCAAACCGGCTGATAATGCTAATTCTCTGGGAATTAGCCTTATGTAGTGGGTTGAAGTATATTTGCTTCAACAGCACCACAAAGAATTTGAAGGCACGTTTCCTTCCCGCCTCTTTCTTCACTCTTCAGCAGAGCAAACGCTATTTTAGTTAAAGGAAAAGACATTTATTTTTCTTTCTTTCCTCCGGGGCTTGGGGACCAATGAACGTTCAGAAAGATGCGCAGGGCGATCCTACCCTGTTAGACTAAAACCTCCCATCAGGCTTAGTCAGAAGACAGTAATGAGAAGAGCCCAGGGTAAAGGATGCTGGGAGCTGGAGTCCAACAACACCTGGACCACAAGGCATTTCCTTTTCCTGACACAGTCAGGCTATAAACCACAACCAAGTGGCAGGAATCGCTTAACACCTTTGATGAACTTATAAAATGAACAAAACACCCACGGACTGGATTTTTTAAAAATGGACATCACCATTCTGGTCTTGGACACACGTGCTTTTCGTTTGGCACGTCTGCTATAAATGTTCGTCCAAAACCTTTTTTGCTGGTTGAAGGGCAATCCACCATTAATTCTGCTGCTGCCCTCTTTCCTACGAGTAAGCCTACAGATCTTCATGGGGCTTCCTTCTTCTACGATGCAGCGTACAACATTGCCATGTATAGGATTGGATAAGGACAGCGGTGGCGAACCTTCGGCCCTCCATATGGTTTTAACCACAACTCCCACAGTCCTTTGCCATTGGCAATACCAGCTCGGAATTCTGGGAGTTGTGGTCCAAAACATCTGGAGTGCCAAAGGTTCACCACCACTGGATAAAGAGAACCCTACAGAACATAGAACAACTTCCTTCTGGCTTGCAGGTGCCTGGGCTTACGCTGTTACTGCCGCCTTCCACGCCCTTCCTAGATAACTTCTGCTTTGGAAGGATGAGGAATAAACTCTGCCAGTCCAAAGAGCCCAGAGTGCTCTCCTTGCCTCAACCCAGAGAAAATAATTCATGGGTTACTTAAAAAACAACCACCACCCAAACAATTCCAAGCCCGGGTCCACATCCCCACCACCAGAGGTGGAGTCTGAAACCTGTCGCTTCTGAGATGGTTCTGGTCCCCATTTTGGAACTTGCTTTGAAGAAGGAAACCGGACGGGCCATCCCGCCTGTGGATCTTCAAGGGCGCTTTCCCCACCTCCAGCTCAGTAATGCGGAGGCTGGTGAAGGCTCCTGCTCAGCGGAGAACTGGGTACTGTTTGGGAAGCTTTTTGGTAGTCTAATACAGGTATAACAGGTCCTCTCGCTCTCGAAATATCCCCCCTGGATTCACACCTCGCTGCTCCGGAGCTGTCCCAGGAGAGGTGGGAAGATCTATAAGCTTTGGAAGAACCGGGGGAACCTCCGCAGGCAACATTTCTTGACCTCTTATTCTGCGGTTGAAAGTCTGCCCCGGGGGGAGGGAGGGGTACCAGGTGCAACTATTGGCAGCATCCCGAAGGAAGGCGTCAGTGGGTTGGAGGAACATCGGAGCAAGGATGTTTTTAGCTGATACTAGCTACTGTCTGCTCAGAAGCAATTCAGGGAGCGCTTCGGCCAGTGGGCGGGGCTATAATTAAACTTAAAAGCCGCCACACAACGCCTCAAATCAAAAATCTGCCGCAAGTGCATGGTTTAAAATCAAGGCATTTCTATCAGAACGTGTCTGTCCTGTGTTTTCCCTGATTCCAGGGACCAATCTTATTTTTCAAGCGCAGGAATCCTGCAGGAAACATAGAGTGGCTGGCACCTGACACAACTCCGCAAACATAGTGCATTTATATTACGTATTCAATAAATATGTAATACCCTTTGGCCAAAAATAGAAAAATAAAACCCACTTGAAAGCAAATTAAAGCATTACTGGAAATAATCCTCTGTCTTTTTTACTTAAGTTTAAGTGTGCTGAAAACAGCAGCAGCAGCAACAGCATGAATTCCGACTTATGGTTTTCTGTGTGTGTTGTGTCATTATAGTTGCGTGACCAACCCTTTGTGACCCCATGTCCATGGAGTTTTCTTGGCAGGAATACTGGAGTGGCTTGCTAGTTCCTACTCCAGGCGCCTACAGCACCTGGTATTCCCTGGTGGTCTCCCATCCAAGTACTGACCAGGGCCGACCCTGCTTAGCTTCCAAAATCAGGCGAGATCGGATGTGCTTAGGGCATCTAGGCAGCTCTATGGTTTTCTAGGTACATAAAAAACATGGTTAACCATTTTCCTTTTTTCAGGGTTGGGGGTGGGTGGGCCTGTGCATCTTGCCCAAGGCCACACAGGCTGGCTCTTCTCCCAGGCGACACAGTGGGGAATCAGGCTCCCCAACCCTGGCTCCACAGCCAGATATCTAAACCACTGAGCAGTTTAGATATCTAAACCACAAGGCAGTTACAAAGCCTTTCCTGAACAAAGTCTTATCTGAATGTATCTGTCTGTGGGTGGAAGGACAACAAAGAGAATGCCAGCTTAGCCTCTCTCAGTTGGTCAGCCATTGCCTGGGATCAGCTATTGAGAAGACCTTCTCCTCAAATATACTTCTGAACTTGGCAGGACCAAGATAAGGGCATCCCTGAATATATTATTAAACCAGAGACAGCGTATATGGGAAAGTCTTTCGGTTTGCTTGGTCACAAATAGTATAGAAGTTTACAGGTCATAAGTAGCATCCCAAAGAGTGCCCACAGAAGGCCACAGAAGCTCATCTAACAAGGAATAGTTTCTTGATCCAATTAGTAACCAACCCCAGTTAAAAAATGTGGCTGCAGCCTTCTGGACCAGCTGAAGTATCTGACTGCTTTTTCCATAAAGGAATGTTCATCTTAGCCTGCCCTGCCCTTTATCTCCGCACACTTCATTCTGCTCAGACATGCATGTAATCTAACATAACAACACCCTCCCTCTTGATGTGTCTTCCTCTTTCCATCCAATGTCTCAATTTGCAGATGCCATCCTGCATCTTCTGGTCCCTGAAATATCCTTGTTTCATGTCTATATTAGTTCACCGCCTTCCTACATGGTCCATGGGCAAGAGCATGAGTATCTGTAACTATGGGTAGAAGTATGATTTGCCTTAAAAAATTCAGGGTGAGGTGTTGTTGGATTTTGTTAAAGTACACACAGTGGATAATTCACATTTGATGTATTTATTTATTTATTTATTTATTTATTTATTTATTTATTTATTTAT
>JAHTLZ010000330.1:22429428-22441399 GCA_023846285.1 Phrynocephalus versicolor | reverse complement strand
ATTTATTTATTTATTTATTTATTTATTTATTTATTTATTTATTTATTGTTGCATTTATATCCTGCCCATCTTCCCGAAGGGAACTCTGGGCGGCGAACATGGCTGAACAAGTCAGCAAATACAGATAAGAAATACAATACAGAGCAGTAAAAGACAAAGCCTACAAATCAAGTGTGAGTTAAAATAAACATATTAAAAAGCAGAGGCGGAGGCGCACCCTTGAGTTCTGAGCTCGCCGCTGCTACCAAATTCAGCAGATTATCGATGGCGGATATAAAAAAAAAAAGGCTAAGCTAGGTCACCAAAGGCCTCGCGGAATAGGATGGTCTTCACCGCTTTACGGAAGGCCAGCAGGGACTCTGCAGAGTGCACTTTGCTAGGTAGGGAGTTCCATAAGGATGGAGCGGCCACCGAGAAAGCCCGGTTCCGGGTGAGAGATCGCCTGGCTTCTCGGGGGGATGGAACCTGTAGCGAGTGCGCTCGCGACTGCCGAACCGGTCGGGCCGATGTTGACCGCTGGACGATCCGCTCTGCCAGGTAGTCCGGACCCAGGCCATGGAGGGTTTTATAAACTAAAACCAAGACTTTGAATCTGATCCGGGAGGCAACGGGTAGCCAATGCAGCCGGGCCAGCACCGGGGTGATGCGGTCGAAGCGACGCGCACCCACCACCAGTCTGGCCGCTGCATTTTGCACCCGCTGCAGTCGCCGGAGGAGAGTCAAAGGCAACCCCATGTAGAGAGCGTTGCAATAGTCCAGCCTCGAGATCACCAGCGCCTGCACCACTGTTCTCAGGGAGTCCCCATCTAGGTAAGGGCGAATCTGGGCGATCTGGCGAAGATGAAAGAATGCGGTCCTGGCCACGGCCGCCAAATGTATTCTCGAAGGCTTTCGCGGCTGGGATCAGATGGCTCCAGTGGGTTTTTGGGCGGTTTGGCCATCTTCTGGAAGTTTTTCTTCCTGATGTTTTGCCAGGCTCTGTGGCTGGCATCTTCAGGGGGCAGGGGGCTCAAGGAATTACTAGTTCTCTCTGTGGTTATAGAATGAGTGAGATTGTGTGTGTGTTCCCCACCCCCACCCCCACATTCACATTCACATAATTCATATTCTGTCTGTAGGAAAAACAGAGAGAGTGAGAGTCACATTGCCCATTACACAGTAAGACTTTGGGAGAAGTGATACATTTGTTAGACCATTAAAATCAAACAAACATTCACATCAAAGTCTTCTGGATAGTGCAGAAAAATTATAAATGAATGTCCCAAAATGCCATGGCAGAAAAGCTTGGCGGGTATATTTCTTAATGTGTGCTTAGAGCTTGTGTGTGTGTGTGTGGCTGAATGCTTTCCCCTGTGCTTGACAATGTTTCCTGCAATTGAAGCTTACTTTTCAATGTTATCCCTGGGTCTTCTTCAGCACTTACTTCCATGTCTTTTGCATTCAAGCATTGCATACATTGTATGGCAGGTTAACTGCTAGAGTTCCAGAATTCAACCAGACCTCCACTTCAGAATGTAGAGTATTCAGGAGATGCTTATAAAAACGTCAGTTCAGAGAGGAGACTTCTGCCCTGTAGTCGTAACTTTGCAGAAAAGCATAGCACCAAAACAGCAGAGCAGAACAGGGCAAAATTACAGTGCTTTGTAAAACAATATTTAACAACTGCTTAGGCCCTGGTTAGTACTTGGATGGGAGACCACCAGGGAATACCAGGTGCTGTTGGCGCCTGGAGTAGGAACTGGCAAGCCACTCCAGGATTCCTGCCAAGAAAACTCCATGGACATGGGGTCACGTAGAGTCGGTTACAACTGTAACGACACACACACACACACACACACACACAGAGAGAGAGATGTTGACGTATTTTTGCACTGTCTTTGCTTCTCCAGGATACACAGTACCAGCTGTATACCTTATAGGAGTTAAGATTTTATTCAGTTCTTAATAGCTGTCCATTTGACTGACTCTTCTGACAAGATCCTGGAACACCATGTGACAGGGAGCCTCTAGGCTCTAGACAGCCTAGAGGGAAAAAAATAAATTAACAGAAGTTGAATTTTCTCTTATCCAGCACTTTCTGTACATTCTCTTATCATTTCTATCTGTTATGTGTTCTTTTTTTTGTTTCCCGCCTGTTATTTTGTATGGAAATATGGGAGGACTAGAATGAGCGCAAGCTGAATTCTGAAAGGCAAGTTTTATTCTATTTAAGGCAGATGGGACTGGAAAGGATACCTAAATCCAGGGTCAAGATAGGAGTAGAAACGAGGGGCTTAGGGAACTGGGAATGTTTAGTCTTTCAAAAAGAAGGCTGAGGGGGGATATGATAGCTATGTTTAAATATTTGAAAGGATGACATATTGACGAGGGAACAGGTTAGTTTTCCATGGCTTCAGAGACTAGAACTGGGGCAATGGTCTCAAACTACAGGGAAAGAGATTCCATTTGAACATTAGGAAGAACTTCATGACAGAGCTGTTGCGCAGTGGAATATGCTGCCACAGAGGGTGGTGGAGTCTCCTTTTTTGGAGGTTTTTAAGCAGAGACTGGATGGCCATCTGTCGGGAATACTGTGATGGGGTTCCTGCATGACAGGGAGTTGGACTGGATGGCCCTTGAGGTCTCTTCCAACTCTATGATTCTATAACCACTTGGTTTTTAGAAATGCTCATTCCGCGAGGAAGGGCTGAAAAAGTTATGCTGCGTTCTACAATATCCCGTAGCTATCAGGCTGCAGGGTTATAGTTCTAAACCCAACTTTTTCTGTTGTTCTCAGCCCAGGTAGGCAAAGCTATTCTGTCCCGATGCGGCCAGGCAGAGGTGCGCCAAGCAGGTCGCGCCCCGCTGTCGGGCTGGCTGCCCCTTCGGGGCCCGAGGAGTGGCGTGGGGGCAGCTTCTGGGCCAAGCGGGCTGTTGGCCCGACCCCCGCCGCTGGCCTTTGCCGCCGCCGCCGCCGCCACCCTCGGGCCTAATGAGCTGCTGAAAGGGAGCAGGTTCCAGCGCGCGTGGCTAGCGGGCCTCGCCGATTGGCCAGCTGCGCCTCGCGACCCCCTCATTCATTAATAAATTAGCGGCACGCTCCAGCCGAGCGCAAGGCACCAATCACACCCCGGCCCGGCGTTGACCGGACCGCGCCACACACTTGCCGGGGATCAGAGAGGAGGCGGAGGCGCGCGGAGGCGGGGGGGGGGTTCTCGCAGGTGGGGGTGGGGGAAAGAGGAGGGGGAGAGAAGAGAAGCCACCCCAAAAGAAAAGAAAAAAAAAAGAGATGAGTGATGATAATGGAAGGGAAAGAAAGCCTCAACCCCCGGGAGGGGGAGAGAACCCAAGAGGCCCCGGGGGTCGATTTGATTGTTTCCCGGGAGGTATATAAGGGGTTTTAAGGAGAGTCGTGTGCCAGACGCACAGCCACAGAAACACAAGCCGCTTCGCTTTAACTGGAGAGGCCCGGGCGCGTGCCAGCGGCTCCCCCCCCCCCAACCCAGCGGCCTGTCTCTTGCGCCCCTCGCCACCCACCTACCCACACGTGAGCGCCGAGACCTTCGACAGCCGCCCGGTCCTCCAACGGATCCCCGGACCCCCCCCCCCCCAAACACACAGACTCAAGGAAACCCCTGCCCTACCCCCAGACGCCGGATCTGGACCTCTACCCGCGGGACGTTCTCCCAACCGCGCGGGAGGGGAACGGCGCGGGCCCAACAAGCTCGGGACGAAGTTTGCACCGACAAGGGGCGGCGCGATCGAGGGAGAAAACCGCCAGCCAGATCCCCCTGGCATCAAGAAGGGGAGGGAAAGGCCCGAGCCAAATCCTCTCAAGACGAGCCAAGTAAGACTCCCCTGTTCTTTCTTCCTCCCTCTCTCCTCCTCCTCGCTTGCATGGACAGAAGTTGGACGGCCTCTCCCCCCCCTCGTCTTTTCCTCCTCCTCCCCCGCAGAACGTCGCACTGGTGGCTGGACGCGCCCCCAATGACTCCCGGTGGCTCCCCGCGCCAGCATCAAAACGGTGGTTGTGGGGAAGGCCGGTTACGCGCTAGGCCAGCTTGAAACGCAGGCTCATTCCCGCCCCGCTGGTCCAAGAGACGGGAGGTAGCTTAGAAAGGCGTTTTGTAAGTTCATTAGGAGCATCTGGGTCATCATGAGACAGTGGGAATGAGACCGGCGGTCTTGGCCAAGCCCCCGAGTTCCCAAGGAGATCAGCGGAACTCCAGGGAAGGTTTTCGACGGGATGGGGGATTTGCGCCAGCGATTGCCGAGGGGCACGCTCGGGCCCTTTGGTCGTTTCAGTCGTGGGTGCAGTGTTCTGGGCTGCTGATTCCGTCGCCCTGGAGTCGAGGGAAAGAGCAGAGGGGTACAGGGTGAATGGCTCGCCTGCTGGCTCCTTGGCGCACGTGGAGGCAGAACAGTTGACACTGTGACAAGCGGCCGCGGAACTGCCTAATAAAGACACTTCGTGGTGGCCAGGGCGGACCGGGCCAGGCCCCCCCATTACTTCTTTTGCCCGAGGTGATCGCGCTTGTTTTTGTCTCCTTGTTTGTAGGATGTTCGTGAAGCCGGAGAGCCTGGAACTGAAGGAGGAAGAAGCGCTGCTCCTGGGCGGCCGCGCATCTCCCGCCTCTTCGGCGGCCGGGTCTTCTCCTCCCTCCTCCTCCTCCTCCTCCTCGCCATCCCTCGCGCCTTTCTCCTCCGGCTCCGAGGGAGAGGAGGAGGACGAGGAAGAAGAACCGCCGCGGCCGCCTTTCCCCGGGGAAGAAGGGGGCGAGAGAGGGGGCGCCGGCGGAGAAGCGGGCGAGATCGAGCGCTTACGCCACCTGGGCCTGAGGCGCTCCCACCACCATCACCACCACCCCGGCTGCAAGCGGCGCCCCGGCCGGGCGCGGGCCCCGAGCGCCCGCTCCACCAAGACGGCCGAGACGGTGCAGCGGCTCAAGAAGAGCCGACGCCTGAAGGCCAACAACCGCGAGCGCAATCGGATGCACAACCTGAACGCGGCGCTGGACTCCCTGCGGGAGGTGCTGCCCACCTTCCCCGAGGACGCCAAGCTGACCAAGATCGAGACGCTGCGCTTCGCCCACAACTACATCTGGGCGCTCACCGAGACCCTCCGCCTGGCCGATCACTGCGGCGGCTCCGCGGCGGCCGTCTTCTCCGAGGCGGTGCTGGGGGGTAGCGCCGACTGCAGCCCGTCGCCCCCCTCCGCCGCCTCCGCCTCCGCCTCTTCCTGGAGTTGCACCAACAGCCCCGCGCCTTCCGCCGCCTCGTCCGCTTACAGCTGCTCGCTGTCGCCTTCCAGCCCTGGGGGCAGCTCCGCTTCCGAGCTGGACTACTGGCAGCCCGAGAGGCCCCGCTATGCGCTGTCCAGGGATTTCTGAGCGAACCGCCCGTCGTTCCTCAGAGCACCGCCCCGTCGGTCCCCGCGACGCTCGCAACCTAACTCCGAAGCCGGTGGTCCTGAGAGACTGCATCAGCTGCTGGTGCTGGTGCTCCTGGTGGCGAGTTTATGCCCACTCACGGGGTTCAGTCCCTCACCAGACGGGGGAGAAACTGGCCTTGTCCTGTCCAACGTCTGGAGCGCACCAGCTGTTCTCTGGGCGGCTTACAAACATGCCCTGCGCTTCTCCTCCTCCTCGGCCCCGGCGCCCTGTCTCACGGCCTCCTCGGACTTCATTCTCTACTAGAGACTTTAATCCCTGGGGCCTGCCCTCTCGCCGACCACCTCGAACAATATATGTCCTGCATCTGCCAGGCGGCGCGGCATCTGTTGGCTTCCCATGGCCAGGCGGAGGCTGTGGGAATTTCCCCTGTCAAACCAAATTTGCCTTCTCTCTGATGTGCACTTTCCCACATGGGCCAGGCGCTAGGTCTTTTGTCTGGTTCCCCGTCTCCCTGCCATTTCTCTCACACATACCTCGCTCTTTTTCTTAAAAACCCTCCTTTCCATTTTGCCTTCTGCCTACCATCAAGGGAGCAAAAGACATTTTAGGGCCTATGTGTGTGCTGGTTGGTTGGTTGCGTGCCAAGTTCACGTTTAAAGCCGCTGTATAATTTGTCCGCTTTGTCGGAATTGAATGCCAGCGTGGAAAGTTAGGCGGGATGCTTGGCTATAAAGGCCAGAATGTAGAGGTGGGGGAAAGGGAAGGGGGAAAAGGAGGCCTAGCCAGGCAGGGAGATGGTCATGCATTATTTATTTCAATTTTTTTTTTGGGGGGGGACTCTCTCTTCCATTGTTCCACCAGTCTTGAAACATTAGACACAACCAGCCTTTCACCTGTTTGCTTCTATTTATTGCAAAGGAAAATATTTCATGGGGGAGGGGAAGAATATGTATTTTTTGTATATTCCACAGAGTTTATTCTAGTATGCATTTACAGCTGCGGTGGCAAAGGCTGTTGTTCTGGTAATGAAACAGATCTATTAATAAAATATATAATTTTTTTGTAAGATGTGGTGATGGTGGTGGTTACCTGTGTTCTCATTGCTGTTAAAATTGACATGTAGGGCAAACATTTACTTGTTCTGAATATGGTCTGCTGTTGACTTGGTTCTGGACCCCTCATTTCTTCTGATCTGCTTGACTCAAGAGGAAACTTGATACCCTAATGAGGTTTGATTGAAAGTCTGCAGTTCCTTCCTCTCAAAGTATCTCAGATAACACACACACTAAGGCGACACACAGCCTTATTGAATCTAAGGTCCAGTAACCTCTCTTGCCCCCTTTCAGTAAACATCCTAGCTCAGTGCTGGCGAAACTATGGCACGGGTGCCAAAGGTACCACTCAGAGTCCACCCAACATCGCCCTTTCACAGCCACCTCTATTCAGGTTAAATTGCAGTATTGGCACGCTAAAATTTCTTGGGTTTTGAATGACAGTTTGGGCACTAGGTCTCTAAAAGGTTCACCATCACTGTCCTAGCTAAAGATGCACAGATTTTTCTGCCTTTTTGATTGGCCTGATGTAGGCATTGCTGGGATTTAAAATCAGCATGATGGCTCAGCACAGTTATCTGTACATTTGGAACAACCCTACCTTCCATTTTGAAAAAGTCTGGGAGCAAAATGTTCACCTGTTTATTTCAGGACAAATAGAGTGTAGGACGGTGGAGGAGGTTATTTAAGAGGGATGCATGGGGGGGGATTCCTGTCAGCCAGCTGAATGGTTAAGAGTCACTCACAGCCTCCCTAACCTGACGGATTGGACTATTGTTCCCATTGCCCCCCCCCACACACACACACTTCCAATGACCAGGAATTCTGGCTGGGGAATCACTGAGGCTGCACTCCGATATATCTGGGAGGCGGATAGGCAGCGGATAGGCCGTTCTTAGACTCCATGTGTAGGTCGCCGATCTCCTGTCTCAAGGTAACACTTGCACGTTATTCTCAATACATACACTTCGAAGCGTGTGCTCTTTGAGTCGCATCGATTTCAGTGGCGTAGTAATTTGGTACGTGCTCACTCAGAAGTAAGTCCCCGTGTATTAAACAGGTCTTGCTTGCTCCCAGGTAAGCGAGCACTACTGGGTGTTAGCCTTTCAGCTCGGCGTTACCTGCAAAATTAATTTGGACCGCGGGGGCGTAGGAGCACGACGGGAAGCTTCTGCCTCTCCAAATGTTCAGAGCGGCAGCCCTGTCGCGCGAGTCCTCCTCGTTGGCTGTGCGAACCAGACTTGCCGGGGGGGGGGGACGACTGAAGTGGAACGCGTCGGAAGGAGGACCAATCGCCCCTTCTCTCCGGAAATGAGAGCAGGAGATCCTCTTAAAACTTCAGGGCGGCAGAGCGCGTGGACCACTTTCGCCAAGCGCCTGTACGGACTTGGAAACCAACAAACGAAGAATCCAGCTTGTGTTGCGCTTGCGTGGATTGGTGGGAAAGTTCCACGCCCGAGCCAATCAGCAAGCAGGGCCAATCAGGAAGCGAGGATGCTGAAGGGAAACAAAGAAGTCGCGCGTCCTGTGGCTCCGCGGGGCCAGAGTCCTTCCTTTGGAAAGGGTGGCCCAGCCGTCGGCAGCTCGCGAGAGCCGTGTTGTCCCAGCACGCGAGTCCTGCTGAGAAGGGGCCCGCCTCTCCTTCTAGGCGGCGAGGGAGGGCCTCTCCTCCCTAGAGCGGTATACCGACCCATCCCTTCTCCCACACTGCTTAGAACGTGGCGACAAATGGGGCACTAAGAAGGCCTTTTATCAGCAGGCAAAAGAGAGTGGATCAGAGCAATGGAGACGAGGGCTTTTGCAGGATATTTGTATGTGGATGAGATGCAGGGGCTGCAATCTTAGCTGTGTGCACTGAGCCAGCCCTGCTGTCAGACCCAGTGATGTAGCTGCCTGGGATTTGGGGTATCTTGCATTACAGTCCTGACCGATTCTTCGTGACCCCATGTCCATGGAGTTTTCTTGGCAGGAATACTGGAGTGGTTTGCCAGTTCCTTCTCCAGGCGCCCACAGCACCTGGTATTCCCTGGTGGTCTCCCATCCAAGTACTAACCAGGGCCGACACTGCTTAGCTTCCGAAATCAGGCGAGATCAGATGTGCTTCTAGGCAGCTTTGGGGTATCCTGAACAGGCACCAAATTGCAGAGACAGGAAAAGGGAAAAGAAGTACTTTGGGGACGACAAGGCCCAGAACACATCATTCAAACCTTGCTTGGATGTCTGGCCAGTCATTTGCTTGCCATTTCATGCTACTACTGCATTTGTACAGCCTGGAATAAGGAGATACTCTTGTGAGATTTATCCTTCTCCAGTGCCAAAGTAATTGGGCGTTTGTGGGTCCTGCACCCGTGAAGTGGGCCTGCACGTGCTGTTCTGCTCAAGCATGAAAAGGCTTTAGGCTGCCTGGCTGAAGCAATTGATTTAATTCATTAAACAAGTTGCAGATGATCCAGTTCTTGCTAAATGATCCAGCACATTTTGAAAGTTCTGGCCTGGAAGGCAGGGCAGGCTCCTTACTGTGCTGTTTGTCAGAATACTGCAAGTAAAAGAATGAATGATTTCATTTAAAAAACTGTCAAGAAAACTGACTTGATTATGGGAACCCTGAAAATCCTTGTACATACCCTGAAGTAAAGGGTGAACTGCTGTGTGAGACAGAATGCTGGACTGGATGGGTGGTGACCTGTTCCAGCAAGGCTGTTCTTTTGTTCTTATTTAATGCCTTTTGCTTGTTATGTACTTTCAACAGGTATGGAAGCCAAGCCTTTTGATTTCCAGATGCTTTCACTTTTGCAGAACACTATGTACTCATTGATTGATCGATGTTGTTATTCCCCCTAACAACAATCCCATAGTATGGCTTCACAAGTTTAAAAGAACACACATCTTAAAACAACAACAAAAACAATGGTGTTCAGACTAATGGGAAAAATAGTTAAAACCTACTTAAAAACAATTTCAGAAGCAGTGAAACTATTGAAAAGACAGAGACCACAACAGCAATTTTGTCCAGTGCCAAGAATATCCCACCAACTGGGAGGATCCCTCTTTGGTGAGTCTTCCGTGTTCTGGATGCCACCGCTTAGAAGTTCCTCTCATTTACTATCGTCCATCTTATCACAACAAGCAATGTTCTTGTCCAGCAGTTATTTCAGATGATGCAAACAAGATCATTCTTATTATTCTCATATCTGTTATTCATGTACATTGGCCAGTTTTCACCCTACAACTGCCAGGAACCCCCAGTTGGCACAACAAAAGCCTGCACTTCCTAAGTAATTTCAGGAGCTGAACCAGCTCCAAAAAGGTTCTGGTTTATTCAACTTGGTTTATTCTAATGATCTGGCCCAGAGACATATGCAAATGTCACGTCATTTCTTCCTACTTTGCTTTCTGGTTATCTAGATAAACATGGTTCCGCTCTCTCTAGTACAGCCACAAAAATTCTGGAATTCTTTATGAATAAGTATATGCCTTTGCCAATTATCTAAAAGGCAAGCTGCTTGTAAACAAGCATGCTTGGTAAAGGAGGGTTCCAATTTCTTGCTTTAAATTCCCTAGCAAGGGAAAAAGCAATACTTCCTCAAATAGTCATATTCATTGCTCTTGAAATGGTTCTTATTGGGCATTATTTATGAGATGGTTATTTGCTGGATAGCTAGTAATGTGTTTCTTCAGGCTCCATATGACAAAAACATACCTGTGAGCACTCATGTGCAGACATACTTGTTAGGAAGTCATTGCACCATCACCACCTTTCATGTGAAAAGCAGCCCTGCTGCATTTCAAGCTAAACCAGCTGTCTGCAAGTTCTACTGAAATCAGAGGGACTAACTTGGGCCCTGCTAGTTACATGGGAAGCATGTGCAAAAAAACATCCGATCTCAGCTGTTTTCGGAAGCTAAGCAGGGTCAGCCCTGGTTAGTACTTGGATGGGAGACCACCAGGGAATACCAGGTGTTGTAGGCGCCTGGAGTAGGAACTGGCAAGCCACTCCAGTATTCCTACCAAAAACACTCCATGGACATGGAGTCACGAAGAGTCGTTCACGACTGTAACGACACAACACACACACACACATGTGCAAAAAAACTTTGGCTGGGAGCCCTTTTAGTTACAGCATTGGTGGGGTGTTATACTTCAGTCACTGCTGCAGCACTATTCCAACCTTGGTCTGCATCAAACCCTTTGTGAGAGCATTGTTCAACAGTTAGGTCTTAGATTTGTAACAACAGTGAGTAAAGCAAAGCAAAGCAAAGTAAAGTGTTCTGCTTATACTCATTTTACCGACCTCGGAAGGCTGGAAGGCTGAGTCAACCATGAGCCTGCTAGCTGGGATTGAACCCCAACAGTTTTAGCTGCAGTATGGGCATTTAACCGATGTGCCACAAGGCTCCTCATATGTACTGCATGTATAAAAGAATGCTTATGGTTTTTTTTTTTTTGCAGTTAATTTTATCACTCATTTTATATGTGAGGCAAACGTCTCCTTGCTCATGGACATGATAATTCAAACAAGCCAAGGATTTGAAGATGAGAGCAACAGATTTTTCTGTATATCAGCATTTACCCAATGCAATTTTGTTGACTAACCTACATTTTACTCAGCCTTTCTCAGACTGGTAGCATCACCCAGCTGTGCTGGAGTACAAAATGGCTATGTAGATGGCAGATGATGGGAACTGTAATTCCCTCACTGTGGAGGACATTGTATTGATGACTGATGCCCTGCCATAATCATAGCAGAATAAATAAATTAATAAAACTGTAGTGTACTTCTTATATTTGAGTGGCCCCATCTGACCTTCTCTCTGTTATGCTTGGCTGTACTGCTCCATCACTAGGTGTCTGGACAGTCTATCTGCATGTTGAGTATTCTCCTCCTGCCTATTTTTCTCACACATTCATTGTACACCACAGTGGCTTTTGGTCTTTTTCTTTACAAAAACCATCAACACACACTTTCCAGGACCTGAGCACTTGCAAATCATTAATGAGCAGCCAGTCATCAAACAACATAGCAAGATTAAGATCCAGCCAGAGGGCCCTCCTGAAAGAGCCATCCCTCAAGGAGGTGAAAGGGATGGCTTGTAGGAACAGGACCTTTTCGGCAGCTGCCCCCAGATTGTGGAATGCCCTCCCAAGTGAGACCCACCTGGTGCCAACATTGATGACATTCCAGTGCCAGGTAAAAACAATGCTGTTCCAGAAGTTTTTAAACTGATTATTGTGGGTCCTGATGGTGATTTTAGTGTAGTATTTTAATACATTGTATTTAATGTATTTAAATGTTTTATTGTTGTAATTTTATTGCAATTTGATGTTTTAATTATTTGAATTGTTTACTTTGATTGTGAACTGCTCGGAGACCTTTGGGTAGTGGGCGGCATACAAGCTATATTAAATAAATAAATAAATAAATAAATAAATAAATCCTTAAAGCTGTCTGATAGTAGTAATATAGATATTTCTACTGGACCTTAAGCATTCTAAGTTCAGTGAAAGAAAGAAAGAAAGAAAGAAAGAAAGAAAGAAAGAAAGAAAGAA
>JAHTLZ010000330.1:22410248-22420929 GCA_023846285.1 Phrynocephalus versicolor | reverse complement strand
TTATTATTATTATTATTATTATTATTATTATTATTATTATTATTATTTAAAAAGAGGAGATGATTAATTCTAAAAATATTGCTAGAAACTTAAGAGCACCAAAATAATCCGGCTCAATCATACTGAGATCCCAGCAGGTTCAATGTGGCGAAACCAGATGCCTAGAGGAAATCCAGATGTTAGTCCCAATGGAATGTACATCCACAGAATAACTGCACAGGCTTGAACCGTGACAGTGGAACTGCCATCAGACTGCAACAACTTTGAACCATGGAACTACAGTACAACAATCCAGTATCAACAAATCTCTCTGGGAAGGACATAAAGAAATATTTCTGAGAAGGGCATTCCATGGGGTGGCAGCCCAGTCCTTGTCAAATATTCCCATTATATTAGTAACAGATAAGAAGACTGAAAAATCCAAATACTGGTATGGTTCTTATTGAGTAAATCGGTTAAATATTCTTTATAGTCCTTTATCCTCCATACGCCACCATAAAAATATCTTCTAATTGAAGAATAAGAAATAAAAATACCATCTGCTGCAAGTTATCCTTCAAGGCAAAATAGATGGGAAGCGTGGCCCAGGGCCATAGAAGAACATTCTGGCTTAAGAACTTAAGCCAATGGTCCGCAGTGAACACAGCTGCTCTGTTTAGAATAGCTTTAGATAAGGCATGTCCAAACTTTGGCCCCCCTGATGTTTTGGACCACAACTCCCAGAATTCCAAGACTGTATTGCCAATGACAAAGGACTGTGGGAGTTGTGGTCCAAAACATCTGGGGGGGGGGCAAAGTTTGGACATGCCTGCTTTAGATAAAACCAGTTCAGGCTACTGATTGCCAACATTCTACGAGGACGTGACACTTGAAGAAGGACTGAAGAGTAGTTCATTGATAAGACAAGCAAGGCAGCAACATTTTTAATCAAACGAGCTGGGGATTTATGCAGAATTCAGCTCGAGTTAAGCATTTTGAAATTCTATTGATTACAGTGGGAAGAAATAGATACATTTTCCAATCTCTTCTGCTCAACTCACTGGCAGTGAAAAGTATTTTGGTTTTTCTGGGTGAGTTTCTTAAAATATAAAATATTCAGCTGAACTGAAGAAGTCTGGATTATCTGAGGGTTGAGGGGAGGGTACCCAATACAACAGTGCCGTCTGAACAAACTAGTGCAATCTTGTACTATAAACTCCATCCCCAAATCTGGTGAAATTGCCTCCATGTCCCCTAGAAGGCACAATATTTTGAAAATAAAGTTTCAAGATTTGGAGTGGGGTGGGTTTTGACAAGGTACTTGGGCCTGAGCAGAGAATATATGGCCAATGGGCCGTATAGATTCCTACTACCGTCCTGCATTAATGGAAAGGGGTACAGCCAATGTCCTTCACTTTCCCCAACCATGATCCCCCACTTGGTTGGGCTGCTCATTGCTGCTTTGCAACATTGGCTGCTGCTCAACAGCCAGGGAGGCTGGAGGCAAGCAGCTGAGATGCTTGACAGTTCACTGCTGCTCAGCCACCATCCATTTAGCTCTGGCCTGCAGATGGACGACTAGAAGATGACTTCATCATCATAGCTGATTACACACGGGCAATGTTTAATCCAAAAGGGAATGCAGGTCAGCCTGCCTCCTCTGCTAAGGCCTGTTCATCTAAAGGAATAATTAACACAGTTTCCCTTTTAATTGTTACCCTAGATTCATGCATGCAGAGAGGCAGCACTGCGGCAAAGACTAATTCACTTACTGTTCTGCTGAAAGATGAAGTGTTGCGCAATTCAAAGGGTAAGTGGGATTGACAAACATTGACATATTGGCTCAGAGAGGGACACTGCTAGGATCCAGGAGCCAAGTGTTGGCTTCTCTCTCTGTCTTTCTGTGACACCCCTTCCCCACTACCACCAAGATGGCCTCCTAGTTGACAGAAAGGAACACTAAGCAGGTCAACATTATTCCAATGACATTCAGAAACCGTTTTGCACATCTTCTCATTAAATATGTGAATGTCGGGGATCTGAAAATATACACCTGCTTAATGTTCCCACCTAAAATGAAAACAATAAATGATTGGTTGAAGTTTGCCCATCTCTAGTTGCACAAATTCAGTGGAACTGACCATTTAAAAATATATAGCAACTTTACATTCGTATGTGCACTTCTATGTGTCTTTGATTAAAAAAAAATCTACTCCTGGTCAGCAGTTTGGGATTAAATGATTTTAAATGTCAGATAAGAACTATAAAAATGAATTTTAGACTTGTATACCTCCATAAAGATACTTATTTATGAAGGATAGTTTTATGAGTGCCATGGATGGTCAGAAACACATACTGTACATGAATTTGAGGTCAAACCAAGCCTAAACTCTCTCTAGAAGCTAAAATAATAAAACAGACGCCATTGTACTTCAGACATATCATGAGAAAACTAGATACGCTGTAAAAACAAATAATGCTAGGAGAAATTTAAGGCCATAGAAAAGGAGGAAAACAAAATATGTGATGGATTGACTTAAGAAAGGAAGGTGTGTTCTTTAGTATTCAAGACTTAATTTGCAGTTTCATTAGGTTGCAGGGCTATTAATGACATATTTTTTTGGAGGACTTTATATGATAGCGTTGCAAAGGACTGGAAACAGCTTGATAATGCTTACTTCCCCCACTTAATCTGATTTTGTATTCATTTTAATGTAAGCTTTTGTGGACACCGAGGTGCCCACGAAAGCTTACATTAAAATATAATAGTTAGTCTTTAAGGTGCCACATGTTTTTTGTCTTTTCTTTTGTCTTTTCTTTTCTTTTTTCTTTTTGCCTGTAATTCTTGCACAGACTAACACGGTTACCTCTCCCAAAGCTTGATATTCATTGTTACACATTGGGCAAAATGTAGAAACAGCAGATGAGGTTGGAAACACATGTCTGAATCTTCCTACTTCATAAATGTACGCACATACGTATTTTATTTTATTTTATTTTATTTTATTTTATTTTATCCCTATTCCACTTTTTCAGTGGAAATGCTACTCTGGGCAGGTTATGGATTAAAACTCAGAACCTTACACAACCCCCACATATCAATACAGTCAGCATGGTGGTTTGTCAATATAGATCTAAAATTCATACAAAAAGATAAGAGCAATAAAAGAATGTAACATATCAAGTTAACAACGTACAGGATATATGTTACTGAATGCAGACAGCTTTCCACCCATTTCCTGAATATGATGAGGAAAAAGCCTGGCATCTCTCAGTTGGATCCTTATTCCAAAGACTGGGGGCCACTACCATAAGGTCCAATTTCCTTGTCACCTTTTTGGCCTCCCTCTATATGCCAGTTTTTTTTTGTTTTTTTTGTTTTTTGTTTTAGCAATATGGATCAGGAGGCGCAAATGAAACAGAAAACCAATTTCTGATAACTAGCACATTAGATTGAACATGGAAACCGACTGGAAGCCAATGAAGGTGACCCAAGACTAGGAATATATGATCAAATTTGCTAGTGCTGAAAATCAGGCTGGCCAAGACACTTTGGTCCCGCTGAAGTTTCCATATTCCCTACAACTCCTGCCTCTTCTGTTTCCAGCTCAATTGCCCTTTTACACTGGAAGAGCAACAAGTTTGAAGAAGATATGCTGCACCATCTGTGACATCCTCCCTTCTGTTATCTGTGGGGACTCTCCATGTGAGCTGAGACCTAAGAGTCCATCTCATGAGGGAAGTCTCCTCAGTTTGCAGAATCTCTTCAGAATTGTCACCATCCATATGCAGGCAGCAGTCCTTCAAATAGCTACAAGGGGAATGGGGTGGATTTTGACAACCATAATATATTCTTGTGAGCATCTCTACGACATTTGGAGGGTGGTTTTCTTTTGATTTTTTCTTTTTAAAAGGGAGAATTATGTTCTTACTTGCAGTTTGAGTTGATAGTCAAGACACAGATACAGCTTTTTATCTGCTGAGGGAGAAAATAAAACCGACAGATATATCCCATCTGTAGTGAAAATATATCACTGATGTTGCTTCTATACCTACAAGGGCTTCGGAGTTTGGAGTCTCTATCCAAATTCAATAGGTTTTGTTATTCCCAGAATGGAGGTAGACTGTCTTACACTATGCCTATTATTTAGGAGTTAAAGATGGCAGGCCTATCAGGAAAGAAAGAGGCAGCAACTCCAATTCATCACTGGGTTGAATACTCAGGGAGTCAAAGCCAGACATTTAGACGTCAAGCAGCATTCAAGGCCTTAGGTTTAGACTGATGAACTTCAGAGTTTTAATTTTCCTGAAGACGAATTCTTGGAACCTCATTTTTCTACCCCCAAACAAGAAGAGACATATATGCTTTTTTTAAAAAAATGAACCAAAACAAATTGGCTACCCATTTCTTATTAAAGCGTAACATCAGTTTCTTCATATGAGACCATGTCTGTAGATGAAACACTGGATATGTGGTTGCATCTAGTATTGTTGCGTGTTTTGTTTTGTTTTTTGCTTTGAATATAAAAGGGCATCCCTTTTATTGGCTGTGGAACAAGATGAGCGACATAATCTTCCCAGGAAAACGTGAGCTGCCGCGTATCGTTTTAATCTGGGAAACCCTGGAGCGGAGTGTACCGTCACATGCCGATTTTACTTTTCTATGAGAAAGTGACTCGGAGTTCATTGTCAGACTGTTTGCTTTCTTTCGAAAACAGTCAAGATGCTGAATGCCCTCGGGCGATAGACAGTGTGCAGTGGGAAAGGACAGCAAAGGCCGACGGCCCAGTTCAAGTTCACCTGACAAAGCTGGAGCAGGCTGTAAGCACGACTCTAGAAAAGGATTATTCACACCAGCATTATGCTTTTTTTTGAATGCATTTTTCTCTTGCACAGCTGCAAAGCTTCCCCAGCCCTGAAGGTTTTACCCAGCAGAATAAAGAGGTTTAATTTCTCCCTCCCCTTGCTCTCCCTCTTTCCAGTTTTCTCCTTCTTACAACTAATTTCTTCCTTCGATCTGGACTGTGACAGAGTATTTGTTTACTCAAACAATGCAGCACAAATATTACGGAGAGAACAATGGTGGCACGAAGCAGCAGCTCACACAAGGTCTGAACTCCCTGCAGTTTCAGAAACAAAAGCTGAGGGAGCGGGGAGTGAAGGCAGAGCTTAACTTTGTAGTAGGGATGTGTTCTTTATGAAATTTTACTGATCAAATCAAAAAGTCCTGAAATAACACATGACTTTAAAAAGGGAGAAGAAAAGCAAGGTGCTTTCATTTTCAGTTTGCCATCCCTTCCAAATCGGGAATCAAAGGTTTCGATCAGAAAATGTTCTTTCCAGTTTCTCACACATAAAGAGGACACACAAATTCACAAAGCATTCCATCTTTTTATAAGAAACAGTTTTTAATGACTGACAGCTCACAGGATCCCATAATCAGCAGAGCTATTGCTGTGTTGTCCGTGGGATTTTCCAAGCTCTCATTTTTTAAAAAGTGCATTTTTTAAAAAAATGCAAGAGATATCAGGTGTTCTTAATAATGCATCCGTAACTGTGAACATCAAGGAACACCCTGCATGCCTTGTTTACCCGCCCAGAGTTCCTGACGGAAGTGGGGCGGGATACAAATGCAATAAATAAATAAATAAATAAATAAATAAATAAATAAATAAATAAATAAATAAATAAATATGTTCCAAGAACATATGAGGTATTTATACAGTGCTGTTCACTGCGATCATAATTCTTCACCTATGTTCCCTCAGTAACTTTTATAAAGGGTAGTGTAAACAACATCTAAGGTGCTCCAAGTACCAGTAGCGATTTCAATAAAATAATATTTAGAACTGATTCATCCATTGTGATTCATCTCATATTGAGGTGTGAATTAGTCAGGATGTTTGTCGAGTTTGTTCATATGGCAACATGTTGGGATTGCAACATTTATTGTCTCATGCCTCCTTTATCTTAACATATCCCTATACAGTGGTACCTTGTATAAAGTAATTAATTCATTCCAAATGAAATTCTGTTAACAAATTTTTCCTTTATACAAATTTCCCATAGGAATGCATTGAAAACAGAGTAATCTCTAATTGCAAATATTTTATGTTGTATGGATTCACCCCATAGACAATTCTGTTAAGCAAATTTCCCCATCTCCAGAATTTTTTGTTATACAGATTTTATGTTAAACAGTTTGTTATATGAGGGTCCACTGTATTAATGTTTTGCCACTGCCCAGCTTTAACAGTGGCAACACAGAGATCTGATGGGGGTGGGTGGGAAGCAGAATTGAGTGCATGGCGAAGCAATCACACAACCATTCAGGTGTGCAAGCTCAGTGTGCAAATTATCAGCTCACATTTTGGCAGGAATCCAGGGTCATGTGAAACGGCCTTTAGAGCTGGTCAAAAAGAAATCCAAATGATGGAGTGGTATAAAAGAGATGTCTCCTCTGTAGCCAAGATCCTGTTGTTCTTTAGCATGCGGAAAGCTGCACAACTAGTTACTTTTAATAGGGAGGGAGTTTAGGAGCACAATTCACCTCACAATGTTCCTGTGCCAACCCCACTGAAAAAGGTGGAAAACAAGGCAAGAGGTATTGCTTTTTTAAAAAAAATTCAAACTGTCCGCCCTCCGCCCAATAATTGTCATGGGTGCTGTGCAGGAGAATGTCCCAGAAACCAAGCAGTGGAATTTGTGACATGAGAAAAATCTTCCAATGAATATTTGGGAAGTGGCAGTGGTCGAATTCTGTTATTGCTCCCCCCCTCCTCCAAGTCTCCAGGTGGTAGCCGACAAAAGTCCAAAGAGGTCACATCTAGGAATTACAGGCTTTGATCTAAAAACACAAAAGATGGCTTCATAAGTTGTCAAAAGAAAAGAAAAGACGCAAGAGAAGCAGCAGCTGCTTTTACCCGGGGCAAGCACTGTTGACACCTCTGGACAGCATGCCTACCACAAAACATCCAAAGAAGACAAGCGTCAAGCTGGGAGTGGATGGAAAGCATCCGATAGCAGTAAGAATGCATCCCCCCTTTGATTCACAGAAAGAAAGTGAATAACAACATGGTGACAGCCAGAGTAACGGCAGAAGCTGCCACTTTCCTTGTATTCTATGGAAGAGTTAGATTTAGGAATGAATGCTGGAACAAGAAGAGGTGGTCAGAGAAGGGTGATCCAGGGAGTTTGTTAACAAAATGTAAAGCAAGTTGAGGAGCCATACAGCCATTACAAAAACCAAATACAAAAGTAGAACAGGAGATACATTTAGGCTACTAGAAAAATAACAAAAGGTTGCTAATATTTTGAGGGCAAAATCCCTCTTCTTCAGAGCTGTACCAACAGGTTAAAACATGGCAAAAGATGAAGTTGCCAGGAGTTGTTTCTTAGTAAAGTCCTTGGCAAGATGGAAAATATGCCAGGCAGTTTCTTAGTTGAGGCCCAAAGCTTAGATGTTCTGAGGCTGCTTCTGAAGGAAAGGGTGGTGTTTTTATTGTCCCAGTCCTTCAAACAACACGGCTTTGAAGGACTTCTTTCCAACATATGTTTAAAGCATATAATCATTTATCATAAGCATAATCTTCAAAATTCCTCTTCAAGTTTCCAAAGACTTCCATACTTGAGCTGAGCTGTTAAACTTTGAGGGTCCAGTTGTCCGCATCGCAGAAGAAGAGAAAGGATTTTTTTTTTTTGCAAAATCCAGTGTAACAAATTGCTGTAGCCATTAGGTAGTTTCTGGATGAATGGTGGCATTAATAGAGTTTTTGAGATATGTGAGATGTTCAAGCAGTGATCTGCATGTAGTGGCATGGATTGGAACCCAAGGACTCTTGAATCCAGCAATATATGCAGTATACCATGATTCTGTTACATGAATCATGGTATACTGAAGTATTTTTCCAATAACACTTAAGAGAGCTACACCCAAATCACATGTGGGCAAGGACGTTCCTATCTCTTTTGCATTTCCAAGCCATTTGGATACATATCTGAAAATGTTACCACTGCCTACATTTTGTGTAGGGGGACCGTACACTTTCTTTGAGTGACCTGGCATTTAGAGCTCCACATTTCCACAGGCCAGATGACATCAGGAGTCTGGCCTGTGGAAATGTGTGTCTAGGAGTCTTCAAACCCTTTGGTAGAAGAGCTGCTTTTGGTGTCCTTAATGGTTTGAAGATGAGGGTTCTAAACTATGCATAATGTCTGTGTGAGTATATTAGGCTTCCTCTGAAAACACCCATGGGAATTAGGATGGGTTCACAGATGGCAAACTAGCAGGCTTATCCCTGCTGTTCTTGAACACTCAGTATCAATCCAAGCTATTTTGCAGGTTGAGGTGAAGGCAGAAATGATGTCCTCCTACATTCAGAAGCTGAACCAAGAGACAGCTGACTCTTACAATACTGCCAGTGGGTCAGAGGCATCCATCACATTTAATGACAGAAAGGGCGCTTTTACAAGACCCCTAAAATCTGAGGCAAAGGGCTCCCAGATCCGGAGCTTAAAATTGCGTTCCCACCAGCTCCGGATTATAAAAAAAAATTAAGTACAACCACGCCCCCCTAAGCGCGCCCCAGTGCATTTTCCAAGTACCTGGTCTCCGAAGGTGAAAAATTTCTGATGCGGATGTAAAGCAGTGAGTGCCGGGCTCTCCTTGCCTTGTGCTTGTTTTTGTTTTTTTGCCCCCCACCCCTTTAAGAGACTGGAAGAGATTGGAATGCTTCCCGGGGCAGCTCCCGAGGGCAGAGCGGAGGTGAGTCTGCATTTTTTTCTCCCTTTTTTTCTCCCTCCCCTCATGCAGACAGGAGCAAGGAAGAGCGGAGGGGTGGGAACACAGGAAGAGCGACAAACCCCCAAGATCTCTGGTCCGAATTTAAGTTGCCAGCGGATCTTAGAGGGTCGTGTAAAAGCGCCCTAAGTAGTGCAGGACAGACTTCATAGCAGCTTCAGCAATGTCCTATAGCAATGTTGGAGAACCTATGGCACAGGTACCAAAGGTGGCACTCAGAGCCCTTGCTGTGGGCACCTGACATTGCCCATTCACAACCACCTGCATTCAGGTAAAATTGCTATATTAGCACTTTGTGAACAATTAGCGAGTTTTGAATCGCAGTTTGGGCACTCGGTCTCTAAAAGGTTCGCCATCACTGTCCTATAGCATCTCTCTGCTTCTGGCTCTAGTTAGTAGTTCAAACTGAGGAAACCTCCTCATGGTAAGGCCAGCCTTGCATACACTGTAATAACTGAACAGTGGGTTAGAAGTCAAAGTTAGGCAAATGGGAACCCTGAATGTTTTCCCATATTTTTAAACAAATGTGGTTTTCAGCATGAAGAATTACAGAGGACAACAGCGTTATAATCACTTCCTGGAGGAAGTACTGTTTTCCTACTAAGCAACATGTCTGGTGTGTGGGTGGACCATAGAACATGTAGTCCATCACAATTATCAGCATAGCCTGCTGCCTAGAGTTAAAGTGCAATATCTTCAGTGAAGACAAACAAAACTTCTTTGTTTCAGCAATCTATTTACATACATACAGTTATAGAGTAACTTTACATGCAAGATCAGAATTCAGCAAAGTAACTTTCAACCTTTAAATTGTAGAATATCCAATCAGATTCCAGCTTGCATACAGCAATAACGTACATAGCCAACTTCCAAGCCTTTCCAACTTTTCAACATTTCTCCTTTTTTCTTTCTCACTCTCTCTCTCTTACATATGCTCCTACGTCCAGTATATATAATATTGTTGCCCAATCACCTCTGTTAATTTGTATCCCATGATTTGGCACTTACAACCAAGAACTTTGAACCTTCTCTTCTGTGTGTGCCATTACGTCTCTCTCCCCCCCCCCCCCCGCTTCTGAGACCTTGAAACTCTCCCGTCTTGTCAAGGACACATTAGGTGTACAGCCTTTTCCACAGGTGTCTCTCATTAGACATCACGTTGAAACTTCCATCCAGCATGAATCTGCTGACACAGAGGTCAATACAGATACTTCTAAGATTATGAGATTGAGATGTAACAATATGAATGGCATAGTATGGATGAAGGACATACCAATTCAACATGGATCAGAGGCAGAAAATTAAAAAAAAACACCATTTTCAAAAGAAATGTAAGTGTCTCTTGAGAGAAGGCCTTGACTGTTACCCCCAAGTCAATTTGGTTTCTCTAACAATGGTCTTGATAGAGAAAGGCGGTGGCAGATTTCATTGCATTCGATATGTTGATTGTTGAAGAAATAGTAAATCCCTTTCTTTCCAAAGTTTGTAAGACCGGACACCTTGCTCTGAGAAAGAGAATGGATCTGGGGATCTGTTAGATAAATGAGGCCTTTTCCATTACCGGTCACCCACCCTGATGAGAGGAAAAGAAACAAGAGCAAGAAAGGTTAAGTGTCTCAACTTTACAGAACTATACAGAATATCTATTCTTATCATTTCTTACATATGTAATGGGTCCCATCCAGTATTGGCTGAGCAGATTCCTACTTGGCCATCAGGGAATGGGGAGTTGTGATGGTTGTGATGGATGTGTATGAGTGTTTTTAATTCTCTTTACCTTTCAAATGTTTATTCTTTTTAATTGCACAAGAGATAGTATTCAATTTTCATTGTACTATGTACAGTGACAATACAGTATCTATCTATCTATCTATCTATCTATCTATCTATCTATCTATCTAT
>JAHTLZ010000330.1:22382227-22410238 GCA_023846285.1 Phrynocephalus versicolor | reverse complement strand
ATCTATCTATCTATCTATCTATCTATCTATCTATCTATCTATCTATCAGGATTCATAGAATGAGCCTGGCAAATACAAAACTCCCACAATCCTTCATCCTACATGTCCTGTGTTATTAAAAAAGCAATCTTTCCAAGCCCACTGCATGGGGCATGAATGCCTTAGGATGGAAGATATGATCTGCAAAATAACATAAAAATAATCTATAACAAGGGGGTGTGGAATACTACTCCAGACATTCCATTCTGTTTCTCTTCCTGAAACTTTCTAACTGGTCACTGGGCATACAGTAGGACCCCCCCACATCCACTGATTTATTATCTACTGATTCAGTTATCCACGGTTGTCAGAGGAAAACATTAAATAAATAATTCAGCAGCCACAAAGCAAGGTATTGCCATAAACAGCAGCTGTAAAGCAAGCTACTGTCACAAAATAGCAGTTTTGGGGATGTTTAATGTTCTGTCTTATCCATGGTTTTCATTATCCATGGGAAGGCCTGGAACTAATCCCCAGAGGATACCAAGGTCCTACTCTATTTTCTTGCCAACTGGCTGTTTGACAGGGCTTTTATCATTTGCTGTTGAAAGGTTATTAGCAAAGAAATAGAACTTGTAATAACTTTAACGGCAATGAAAGCAGGACAGTATGTTTATGGCAGATGTCTAAATAAGTGCTTTCTAAAACTTGCATTGGGAAAGCAAAATTTTCAGCTTTCTGAATAGTGGGAGATGTTTGACTTCTTGGGATAGAAAAAGTGTGTAGACATTTATGCTTCCATTTCTGACTTGGCATTCAATTTTATTTTTGTTCTGAAAATTTGTGTTGAACTGAACTGATTTGTTTAAATGCCCACAAATACAAACCTTGTAAATCAACTACTACATCGGTGCCTTGGGAAAACTCATAGCAGAAATGGCCATAAGCAAGTCCATATTCCGTGGCTTTGTATTCCAGCTTCACGACTTTAGTGTTATTGGACAACTTCACAAATTCTCCTAGAATATAGGGCTCCACACTTATGCATCCTTGTATAGATCTGCCTTTTAGTATCTAGAGAAAAGAAAGAGTATGATAAAAATAGTTTTTTTTAAAAAAAAAGTTTATGCTCTTCCTCATCCTTTGCTTCCTCTTTTCGGCAGCCGAATCCTTTGCCACCTTCTGTTTGTTGCTTACCAATAGAATCACGGATGGGATGTAAAAGATTTGTGTTGGAATTTTGTGCTCGTAGAGTCTTTTGTTGAATTCTGTCACATAGTACTGGGCGGTCATTTGTCGTTCCACATCATTGAAATGGAGAAGAAGTTCCTTCTCGTCTTTGTACTCTTTCCCAATGTATCTATAAAGAAAGGATCATATAGCACAACAAATTCTCATTAGTTTATTCCCCTAGGAAATATAGCAGCTATCTTCCTGCAGTGGGTCACAAAGCAATGCACATTATAGACCAGACATGTCCAAACTTCGGCCCTCCAGATGTTTTGGACTACAACTCCCACAGTCCTTTGTCATTGGCAATCTAAACTTAGAATTCTGGGAGTTGTGGTCCAAAACATCAGAAGGGCTGAATTTTGGACATTATTTATAGCAGCCATAACAAAGAAGCTTCATGTTGCCTGTAACTGATCCTGATCAATGGCCCAGCCATAGTGTTTTGGACCAGCTGATATTTCTGATTGTTTCCAGTCTTCTTGATATCACTGCATTTCAATATATTTTACAGAAAGAGAAGCACTAACCTTTGGCTATATCAGGGTGGGTAAAGTGAGCCCATGAACCACTTGTTTCTTGCCATGGCTCCCAGTGAAGTTCTCTTTAAAGGGCCCCCAGACCCTCTTGTATTTGTCTAGTCTTTCCCCCAAAATATTCAGGAAGAAAATATCAATAATCACATGCTCAAAAGTAGCCTTTTAAAAAAGAATGAAAAAGAAAAGAAACTAGCAGTCAACATTTTTCAGCTGGGGTGGGAGTCATCTGAGAGAGAGAGAGAAATGACATCAACACTCACTGATATTGTCGACTTATCCAGACCCTAACAGAGCTTTTCAGTGTGGGATATTTAAGGAATGTCCATGGCAGTGCCAGAATTCAAACCCAAGTCTCCTGAATCCATTACTCTATCCACTATAGAGCACTGGGGATCAGGAGCTGCCTACTGCTATAATATTTTTATATCCTTAAATAATGTCATAATACTAACAGGAAATCCAGATGGAGCCAAGAGAAATGGAGACCAAGATATTGCAGAGCAGGCTGGTGGAGAGAAGGCATACCGGAACTGTGATAGGGCAGTTTTAATTAAGGGGAACATAGGTGTGACAGTCAATTTGAAAGTGGGAGGTAATAGTGAGCGACATGCCAGTGGTGATATTGCAGAGGAAGCTGTCATAGAGAGAATTGGGACCATTGCTCTCTCTATCTAGACAGGAATGGGAAAGCATCAGCCTAACATCCATCAATCCATCCAGCACAGCCAAAGGCAAGGAATTCTGAAAGCCACAGGGCAGAATATCTGAATGAACAAATATTCTCCACTGATAGCATCTGATTAAATGAATGGGCTATCTGGCTGTGGAATCTGAGGTTGGGGGTTTCATTAACCCATTGGAGAACAAGCCTGTGCAGCCTTAAGCAAGCTGCACAGCCCTCAAATAAGCTCAGATGACGGGAAAGGTAAATCACTGTTGAGAACTCTATACAGTATCCACTGATTCATTATCCACTGATTCAGTTATCCATGGTTGGCAGAGGAAAAAAATTAAATAATTCAGCAGCCACAAAGCAAGCTATTGTCACAAACAGCATCTGTAAAGCAAGTTACTGTCACAAGCAGCAGTCATAAAGCAAGCTACTATCAGGAAGCAGCAGTTTGGGGTTGGATGGGCAAGCATTCTCTCTTATCCAAGGTTTTCACTATCCATGGGAAGGTGTGGAACCAATCACCAGCGGATACCGGGGTCCTACTGTACCACCAAAATCCTGCAAAAGTCAGAACTGACTTAATGGCATGTAATCACCTGTCTCTGGTACAAATAAAGAAGATGCAATTGTTATGTGTAATTAATAAGGTCTCAGGCAGGTCTCTCCCTCTTTGCCCACTGCCTGATCCTTCTGAAGGGAGGTGGTCATGTGCTTTCCCATTCAGCTTTGGTCTCTTCCACAACTACAGAGCAATATACCACAGCCTCTTTCTGCCAGAACTGATCAAAACACTATCCTGTTTGGAGTGGTACCTTCCCAGAGTCTCTTCCTGGTGCAGGAAATGTATCCAAAAGGCATTTCTTTGTTTGCCTTTCTTTGCCACACTCAAATAGTCTCCAGTATATACAGCTGTTTCCTGGGCTGTCCACAGGCCGGGTTTCTTAGAGTATTTCAAAAGGAGAGCGGCTGAAAACAAGAAGACAAATGAATTGACAACCCCCGTAGTAATGGGGTGGTTCCGTACCCGTAACCAAAAACGAAATGGCAGAGTTAAGATGTTTTCAGTGCCCTTCTCTGGACAGAATCATAGAGCCTATGGCATTTTGCTTCTACAGCTTGACCTGTGAGAAGTCGCATTCATTATTTCAGTGTAGCATTACCATCAGCCTCGTCTATAAACAGAAAGGCAAGGCAGGGTGCATCGCTTGGGAAGTGCCCCAAAGTAGCAAAGTATTCCTTCCAAATAAATGCAATACAACAACAGGCCCTATGATATCAACTACATTGTGTACATGAAGGGAAGTAGTTCCTGTTACTAGCAAAGAAACAAAAATGTCAACATTTTTTTTGCAGTACAGCAGGATATAAATTAAATGAACATAATAAAGCCCCCCCCCACCGATCTCCTGATTCAGTAGACTATTTCACCCTAAGGAGAAATACTAAATGGCATCCTTGAATTGTGGGAACCAAATGTGATTTTACACCCTTTTTTGTTTTTGTGATAACACTCAGAAGGGGAACTCAAACATTACTTGTTTCCTTCAGTGTAGCACATGAATGAATTAAAACAGACAAGCGTTTGGGATTATCACAATCACAAGGGAAATGCTACCACACAATCACCACGTTCTCTCCCAGCTGGGAAAAAAATCTTAAGATCAAGACATTACAGAAGTATGTTTTAGAAAATTTTACTTACAATGCGTTTGATGGAGTAGGTTTGGTTTAAACAGCCCCATGTTCTTCATTCTCTGCATTAACCAATCATGTTCTACACCTGAGAGGAGCCTATTGTATTCATCATTACTCAGAATGCGAGCTTTTGCATTTTCTTCTTTGGCACTTTCCATAAAGACAAAAGAGCTCCCACTTGAGTTCAGAAATGATGGAGTCCCCGGTTCTGAAAAACTGCTGGAAAAAATGGTCACTTTCTGTGAAGAACTTGAACTCTGACTGCTTCTCAGAACATTCCTTATCTTTTCACCTTCATCTTCTTCAGTTGTGGTGCAATCAAGGGATGGGTTGGCGCCTTGTTGGCTGTCCCTCTTTGCAGGAGAACTGGCAGAAGGACTTGGTTGTGTTCGTAGCATGCCCATTTTGGCAAGGTGATCTTCTGACTGTCCTCCAGTAGTGGAAGCAAATTCCCAGTCTTCTGCTGTTTCTGCTTGGGGATCAACCTCAGGTATCTCAAAGGAACATTCCTCAGGCACTGTAGTGATTGTTTTATTAATCCAATTTTGTATGTAACGGTCGCATTCCAGTTTTGGCATGTTGCTTTTTATGGAAGCAGCTGCTGCTCTGTCATTGGGATGGCATGGCTTCACTTGTGCATCTCTGGTTGCACCTACTGTTTCTCTTTCTGGATCAACCAGTAGACAACAATTTCCAAATATTGGTTCTACAATTCTTTTGCACCACTCAGGGTCTTCTGGACTTTCATTCCTACTGATACACTGGGTAGGTTTAGAAATGGCTGCACCGTTTTCATTGCTGTCCTTGGTTCTGGAATCAGCTGTTGAAGAGAAGGTGATCCCAAATGCATCTTGTTCAGAAGTGAGGCTCATTGTGGAATTCAAATAATGACGACTATTTCCTGAGTTGGCGCTACTAGTTTCCTTGTGTGATTGCTTTGCTACACCTACTGCGCCCTCTAGATGTACAACAGTTGGTTCCACTACTCTATCAGTCAAGGCCACATTATTCTGAAATGAATACTTTAAAAGGGAGCTGCAGTCATGCTGAGTATCCTGAAGAGGGACCTGGTGCATCTGGAAAGACCAACAGCAGAAATCACTCTCTTGGGGATTTTTTGAGACATCTCCACACAAAGCCACAAAGCAAGCTTGCTCTTTATCTGGTCTGCCCTTTGTGCTTTGGAGAAGTCCATCTTCATTGCAATTAATATCTTCCCAACTAGTAGAGATACTTGATCTAGAAAATTTGCTCCATGATCTTAATGAACTAGAAATTTCACTCCCACTTAAAACACCATCAGCACTGTTTTGACTTCTTTCTGAAGATTCACTTTCCGTCTCTTCACCAAGGGAAACATCCACTACAGCATCATGGGATGATTTATTTTGCATTTGGCCTTTATGAACCTCACAGCCTTTCAACACCTTTTGTGACACTAGGTTCCTGGCAGCATCACTTGCACCATGTGACTTTTCTTCAGTCATGCACATGGTGTCCACATTTCTGGTTTCAGTCTTCAGAGTGGTTATACAGACTCCTCTTTGGCCTCCTCCTGAGTTAACTTTATGGCTCCTGCAAGTGCTTTCAAACACATCACAAACTGCTTCATGATGCTGGGAGTGCATTTTCAGCACCTTCTCGAAGCTCAGTTCACCATTCACAATCGGCTTGTTGACATCTGTTTTGTAGCCATCTGGAATGTAAGACATGGGGTCTGAATTTGGGAAACTCTGCACATCCAACAGCTGCTTAGCAGACATGACCAGGCCCATAATATCTTTGGCAATCTTTCCTTTGTCTTGCTCTTCATGGTCTGTTGAATGGTTATAAGCATATAACTTCTCCAAGGCTTCCTGGCACAAACGGCTCACCTGACGAAGCTTCTCGCTCTCTCCGTGGAGTCGCTGGTGTACCTTTGAAAGGCAGAAGGCTGCTTTCACAAAACTGTGGAGTTCCTGTCTGCTGGTGACCGGTTCTTCATTGTTCTTAGTGAGAAGACCAATTTCAAAGGACCTCTTGGCTTCAGACAAATAAAACATCTCCTTTTCTGGAGGACATACATTTGAACAGCTGTAAGATAGCAGACATGTTCCTCGGATATTCTGCAAATCAAGTACAACTGAAGTGAATGACGTTTTCATACTCAATTTTAAATTCATGCCAGTGGAAAATGGATTGTCAATGATATTCAGTTACTTTTACCAGCAGTCTGAAATCATTTTTTAAAATTGAAACATTTAACCCCCCCTTCGTCCTTTCAGATATCAGGTAGTGTACAAGAATTATGATGAAGTTATGCACTATACAGCAGATAATTTAGAGACGAAATTCAAACCCAATTAGAATAGTCCCAATGAATCAATGGGTCATTGTAGATGTCCCTTCATTCAGTGGTCAATATCCTGCTACACAACTATACGTGTGCAACTTGAGTCCACAGTCGCTGAGAGTGCTGAGGCAGAAGTGCTATCCACAAAGCACCTTCACTGGTGTATTACAAAACTGGGACACACCTGATTGTGCAATAGAATAGCAAGAATCCTTTTTGCTGGGCACAACCCCAGCATGAACAGTTCTGCACTTACCATTGCTGTGAGCACAAACAAAGAGGTAAATGGGCAGAAGGCTGCAGCCAGTTTGCAGGCTTCAGCGGCTGAAAGCAGACGATGATCAAACTCTTGCAGAAGGCACTGTTGAATGCAAGAACAGAAAATAAACATTCAGATAGATTTGTTTTGCCAGATTATTATTATGTTCTAAGATGTCTCTTCAAGCTCCCTGTTCTTAACTTGAATACGTCTAAAATGTCCTGGACTGTATATTGTCCCTCATTATTGAAAGCTACCTTGGGTCCTTTCCCAGGGAGAAAGGTGGGGTTAAAATATTAAAAATAAATAAATAAAATAAATAAATAATTTCCAGAGTTCCCAGAAAGCATGGTGAGGAGCTAGATTCCAAAAACGAAACTTTTCCAAGCCCTATGGCACATATGGTCCTGAAATACTACACCAAAACAGATAAAACACAGAAAAGGCAATTTGAGATCGGCAAAATGATATTTCCTTCTAATACAAGAATAGTTACCAGATCAAACTGATAGTTGCTTTTAAAACGGTTGTAATCATTTTCACTCATGGATACAAAGATGTCAGCCAAAATACCCAGTGACGTACCAATCCCCTAGAAAAGAAGCAGACAGTTACATTTTTTAAATATCAACCAGTTGTTGCCAATAGAGTGGTGAGGGCTTAGAAGTATCTTGGATGGACATATTCAGCCAGTTTTTGAAATTATAGAATAAAGAATAATTCCTCACCTATCTAGATTTTTAGCCACAGAGGATTTTAAAAATACTTAAAATAAAGCCCATACCTCTGAAATATGGTTTTCATTCAGAAAAGCAAGTCAAAATTTCATTATGTGCATTTCGATGCAATTTGTCCTTGGTTTAAACACAACCTTTGTTTATAGAGACAGCAACTAAAGTTAAGGGGCAGGCAGTGGAGAAGAGGAGAAAAAGGCAATGGAAAGGGACAGAAAAGGGACATAATATGAGTAGAAGGGAAGAACTCTTCTGTAACGTTGACAAAGGTAATAGCTGCAGATTCTGCTTATCATTGCAGAGATGCAAAAAAACTGCAACTCCTGGAATGGTTAAGAACTGAAATATTCAGAAACAGATCTAAGGAACAAGCATTGTCTGTTCATCCCAGCAATGTTCATGGTAGGGAAAGCTTTTTTAAAAGCTAATTTATCACCTTTTTATCTGGCTGCGGAAGTATGAAGTAACCCAAAATGGAGGCCCAGATCAGCTCCGCTGCTTCATACCACATCCCTGAAATATAAAATTTGAACTTAAAATTCATTCTCATTAGAGGGTTCTCTAGCATTCCTCAAAATGATTAAGTGGCGAGTTGCATGGGGGAACTGGGAGGAGGGAGTCTCCCCTTCAAAGACTGAGGAACCTTCAAGAGCTAATGGTTTGATGATTCCAAGAGGTGCTGGAAGAGAGATGGGAGAAATGTTCCACCATGCTAGTGTTGCAATAGTGATGGGCAGAAGCTAAATTCTCTAAGCCAAGATCATTTGAAAAGACAATTCAACGTATTCTGTGGAAAAGATGGAGTAACATGCCCCTGTATGTATTCAACCTTCCCTAAACTGGGATGGAACCTGAGAATTCCAGTTTTAAACTTGTTTTTTTTTAAAAAACAAAGGAAACATGTGTTATATTTATTTACATTTTTATATAGAAAGCAAAGTGTGCTGCTTATTTACTGTCCTCTAGAGCTTAAAGGGTGGTTTACAATTTAATTATGCAGGCTACAGATTACTTCCCTCCCCCAGTGAGCTGGTACTCAATTTACCAAGAATGGTAAACCTGAGTCAGTCTTGAACTAGCTACTTGAGCCTATTGGGTTTGAACTCAGGTAGTAAGCAGAGTCTTCACTGCAGTATTGTAGTTTAACCATCGTGCCAACAGGCACCTAGATTTGATGAAAATAATTATGCCTGCCTTGTGTATAAACTAAGTATAACAACACAAGGATGTTTTCTATGAGGAGATGAAATATATTGCGCCTGAAAAATCAGAGTTTCCGAGGAGAAAATCCTGCAAAAAAAAAATGCATAGAAATGAATGAGATTTTCAAAAGGTGAAAGAAACAACCCTTTCTTAGCAGTCCCATCTCGTTTCAGTGTTCCTTTTTCCTCATGCAGGTTCTAACTTTTCTGCTTGTCATCTCTTTGTGTACATTGAAAACAAGAGGTAAAATGCAGTACACCCCATAGACAGATCAGCTAAAATAGCCTGTGAGAACCATTCATGACTCTGCCTAAAAAACCTACCGAGTTTTTGTAAAATTTGGCCTCTGATCTGTATGCAGACTGACTGGACAAGGATCCTATCACTTTCTTTAGAGTACCTCCATACACCTGAGAAATAGAATGAAAAAACGAGTTGAAAGCAATTCCATGCTTGGGGAGGTAAGAAGGCAGAAAGGTTAGGTCAAAGGTTGCTGAGCAGTCAAATTACCTTAAATTGACTTTACAATAAGCTGAAGTTTTTGAGATTATCTAGGTGATTAGATACAAATATATGGTTACTGCATGCCCTTTCTACTACTGCATGTAGTGATTATTTGTTATGCGGAAAGGGGAACACAATTTCTCTCTCATTTAATACCTTCATATTTAAAGATCGACACACCTGGGGAGATAATATACTGAAAGAACAAGTCCCTATGAATGCATCAAGGACAGAATGCTGGATTAGATGTGCTGTGGCCTGTTCCAGCAAGGCTGTTCTTAGGCAATTGCAAAATACAGAAACTAGAAGTCTAAAAATCCATTATAATTGGTCTCTTACCTGTTGTTCCGCTGTCATTAATCAAGCTGCTGAGTATATATTCAGCTTTTAGCAGTTTGCCTGTAAAGGTGAAAGAAACAGTTCTACGTTAAATAAATGCAAACGAAACTTTGCCAAATGGAAAGTTCGTATGATAATTTTGTCTTGACTAATGAACAGCCATCATCTTCGTGGTAACTTTAGTGCATGCTTTGCAGTGGAAAGGTTCTGGGATTAACCATATATGATTGTCTGAAAAACTAAAAAGTCATACAGTATAATCAATATTGAGCAAGATACGCCAATGTTCTGACATTATATAAGACAGTTCCCTAGATTTTACAGCCACATTTAGGCAGATTAGGGTAAGGCAATTGGCCTGAAAATCTTCTTAGAAGGGAGATCATATTGTAGGCCTTTACACCAGGCCTGCCCAAAGTCCAGCCCAGGGGCCAAATCTGGCCCATCAGGCCATTCTGAGTGGCCCGTGGCTGGCTGGCCCGCCCCTCCCTCACCCTCCTTCACGCCATGTTTTTTTTTTTTTAAATCTTCTGCCAACACTGACACTGCCGGGAAGCTTGTGGGGCTGGGCAGGCCGGCCGGCCAGCCATTGCGCAGGCTGCTGCCACCGGCACCACCGGCAACCATGTGAGGCTGGGAGCGCTCCCGGGGGTGGCACACGGGCGGGCCGCCGCCACTGGCAACACCGGGAACCTTGTGAAGCTTGGCGCGCAGGCGATCTGCCGCCACTGGCACCGCAGAGGAATGTGTGGGGGTGGGCAGGCCAGTGGGCCTCTGCCACTGACAAGAAGCTTTGGGGTGGGCTGGCGGGAGAGCTGTCGCCACTGCTGGGGAGCTTGGGGGCGTGCAAGGTCACACAGATCGCCTCTTCCAAGGAGTGACCTGTGGCCACGGCTCCCTGTGCTTCCTTTGGTCCCCACCTTCATTCTTTCCTCCCTCCCTCCCTCCCTCCCTCCCTCCCTTGGTCCCCGCCTTCCTTCCTGTGGGTGGGGTTACAAGGGTCAGTGGGTGGGGCTTGCAGTGGGGTGGCAGGGTCAGGGAACAACCGGCCCCTGACACATTCTCAGCGACCAAATCTGGCCCTCCTTACAAAAAGTTTGGGCACCCCTGCCTTTAGACAAACTTCAGTGGTCACTGGTACTGCTGAAATAGACAAAGTCATTTTCTAAGGGGGTGTTCTACAGTCAGACTGACAATTATTTTGCTATATAGGAGTTGAGAGAGAATGTCATTATCTCAAGTTCTTACAAGGAAAGCACTTTAAAAAAATGAGACTGTTCTTTGCTCACCTTAGTTCCTTAGTTTACAAAGAAGATTAGCTAAAGCATCAGATCCCAAGTCTAAAGATGGGAAATAAAGCCATTGGGTTATTTAAAGGGAGCCCGTGTGGTGCTGTGGACAGTGATGGATTAAAATTCAAAACTTCTCACTGGGCAGCAGAAATAGTAAAACCACTCCTTTAACATCTCATGTACCTTGAAAACCCTATTAGGTCCACAACTTGATTGCACAAAGTAACTACAAAGATACTTAAGGCAGACAAGGCTTTAAGTTAAAGTTTCACCCCCATTTCCAACAGCAGTTAAATTTTGATTTTCATTCCTCAAATTCTGAAATATATTTTATAAATCAACCCAGTACTACCCTTGATCTTCGTGCAACAAATTTGAAAGAAGGTCTTTACTGAGTAGCTTAATTACACTGTTTGCATTAAATGACCATAAATTATTAGTTAGCCATATTTAAAGGCATCAGGGACAATGCATAGAAAGTACCAGGGCTGTGTTATGGATGTTTTAGAAGTACATTGATTCACACAACTCTGTTTGAAACAGCCAGGGCAGATTTGTTAGGAGACAAAAAGCTCCGATTAGTATTTTTCCACACACCTTCACAATTTGTCCTCCTGCTACACCCAAGCCCCCACTCCCACAAAACACTCATGCTGAATGGAAAGTTCATATGATAATTTTGTCTTGATTAATGAACAGCCATCACCTTTGGGATGTGTAGGTCAGAAGAGGTGGGAGGAATGTGGATGGGGGAGATGTATGCAGGGCAAAAAGAAAAAAAGGGGGCATCAGTTTGAAAATATGGCATTCAACTCCTAGGAATGCCATCTTCAAAATGGAACCAAATATGTTCTTGAAAGTCAAGCAGCTTCTAATTGGGACTGGGCTGGGAGTGAGAAATAAATTGAGAGCCATGAGGGTTCCATTACCTGTATTGACAGAGACACGAGCTTGGCGAATCATCAGCTGGGGAGCAATTGGCACTGTAGGCCGAAGCCTGTGAAGCTTTTTGACAATCCGTAGAAGCTGAGTGGAGCCGTCAACCCAGTACAAGAACCGATCAACCAGGAACACAATTGCAGCTGCTGTGTCATAGTCCCTGGTAGTAATAGAGGCTTTTAAATAAACCTGAGAAGAACACAAAAACATGGGTGGTGGAGGACAGGAATTACTGCCTCCCTATCCCATCAGTTGGAACAGGCAGCTGTATCTCGTCTAGGGAGCTATCCATTATAGTAATGGTGTTGAAAATGTTCCAGTATGGAGTAAGTAAAAGCTCAGTCCGAGGTGCAGCCATATAAACCTCTGGTCCTTATTCAGCCGAACAAGCCCACTATATTTTGAAGTTTTGTGCTATTACAGAATCCTAGGAATTAAGAATAAGGAAATAACTTGAACATTGAACTGTGGTCAAACAGTGACCCGACTCATTCATTTTCCTGTTTCCTTGAAAAAGATAATTCTCAGGGCAAAGGCCATAGGAGTGCTTAAAATGGGGAGTGACAGGGGAAGGGGAGAAAGCCAAAAGCTGAAAGGGAATTACAGTAATACCTCTTAATACAAATTTAATTCGATTTACAATTTTTTTCATTTTACGAAAAAATTGTCTTCTGAAATGCAGTTTCCCATAGGAATGAATGGGAAACTGATCAATCTGTTCTGGAAGTCGGAAAAAGGCAAAAAAAATTTCCCAGACCTCTTTTTCCTATCAGGGTCTCCGTGATTTGCCAAAAACTCTATACAAAACTAGCATTCCTTCTCTATGTGAAGCTTTGGGCATGCACACACACAGAGAGCACAGAAGGAATGGTGACTGTTCAAAATGATACAAACAACCTATTCAGTGCTTTAGCTTCTTTAAAACCCATGAAACATAGTAGGGCAACTGCCATGAAGAATTTTTCTTGTTCTGATTGGCAGATCTGCAAATACTTCACTGCCCCTGCAAGCAAGGAGAGGAATACCTTGAGACTTTGTCCTTGTGGTCTAGACTGAGACAAGTGAGGATTTAAAGAATATGTACAAATTTTGAAGCAAGATAATGTGCTGTGCAGAAGAGCAATATTATGGAGCACTGATGTCTAGAGGACACACAGGAATCACAAACATATTTGCTAAATGAAAATGATAATTCACACTTAGGACTGGAGGATGCAGGAGTACCTGATAAATGCTTCCTATTTTATCTGGCAAGAGTTTAGCGTGGATAGATATGCCATCAGTAAATATACTCAAGAAGGTACAAGAGAGGCATGCTTACAAAAGTAGAGCAGAAAACCATAAGTCATCAGTGCTTATTTCTCACTTGCTTCTTTGTATATTTAGTTTTATGCTGATTATAAAGGGATTAGGCAGGCATGTCCAAACTTCAGCCCTCCTGATGTTTTGGACCACAACTCCCAGAATTCCAGGCCTGTGTTTCCAGTGGCAAAGGACTGTGGGAGTTGTGGTCCAAAACATCTGGAGGGATGAAGTTTGGACAAGCCTGGATTAGGAGATAAATAAAAATTATTTGGGTGGCTTAGAGAATAAAATAGTTTTTGAGAATCAGATTATGGTGAAATGTAATGAACTGTAGACATTTGAAGATACTAATTAAGATCAATACAGCTATGTTAAAAAGGAGAAATAAAAAACTATAGAAATATGACAATATTAAGAACACTGCACAGTGTAAAGAATTCAGAAAAAAACATTTTTTATCTCATATTCAAATAGGTTCCAAATAAATTGCACAGTAAATCAAAAGGGGTTAGCACTGGCCAAATTCAAAGATAAAGAGAATTACTTTTCTCTGAGGCAAAATGTTCCAAAACATCATCTCCTCTTGATTTACTCTGGGTTCTTTTCAAAACAAGAGGCCACGTTACTTTTCAAAAATTGTATTTTATTTTATATTCTTAAGATGCAAAAATAAGAATTCAAAAAAGTATCAAAAATATCAAAAACTTAACAAATCTTAATCATAGTTTTATTTTCCTAAAAATAATAAAATCTAAGTCATCCTGACTAACTGATTATATTCAAAATTCCTCCTAAGCTAACTTTTCCTACTCTACCTAAATGAGGTGAGCTCCATTGCCCAAAGTGATCCCAAGCATAATCATGAGCCTAATCATCAGCATAATAGATGCCACATGACATAATTGACCAATGGTAGCTAACCATATTCCACGCTGCTGGCTTGTTATGTCTGTTCCTCTACATACCTTAGATAAGGTCTAATACAAGGCCGAAATGTACACTTAATACTGTATCTACTCAAATATAAGCCTAGTTTTTCAACCCTAATTTTGGGCTGAAAAAGGGGGTCCTCGGCTTATATTCGGCTCAATACTTTTAGCCACTGAGGCAAGTTTGGGTCGGTGGCTAAAAGTCATTTTAAACATTGTGCGCCACTTTTCCTGACCCCCCATGTTTAAAATGACTTTTTAAAAAGTCATTTTAAAACAATGTTTAAAATGACTTTTAGCCAACAACTCAAGAACTTGCCTCGGTGGCTAAAAGTCATTTTAAACATCACACACACACACAGCTCACAAAGGAGGAGTTGCCAGGCCCTGCTGCATTTCCTATCCTAGGCTTATACTTGAGTCAATATACAGTATTTTCCAAGTTTTTGGGTTTAAATTAGGGGCCCTGTCTTATAGTCAGATCAACTTATACTGGAGTATATACAGTATTCAGCTTAACAATTCACACTATGTCCCATCATGCTTATTTCCATACATAAATTTCAAAGATAGCCTGCACCACAACCAACCAGTCAACCAATGAAACAAACAAACAAAAAGCCACTTATAAAAAGGCCCATTCCTGCACTGAGCAGGGGGTTAGAGTTGATGGCTTTATAGGTCCCTTCCAGCTTCAAGATTCTATGATTCTATGACAGTATCCCCTGTAGGCTTTTAGACATGAACATGGCTGTCAGGACAAGGCGGAGGAAGGAAATGTCCATTTGGCAACTCCAAGAAATAGTGCTGAACTTAATGTAATACTGTAGTCTGAAAATGGCATCATTTTACACTGTGAGTTTTCTTGCAAAAGCACTAATAATAGAGAAGCCTCAATATTTGGAAATAAAAGCATTGCCTACTTTGGTCTGTAATGCTTACAGCTCACCAATGTATTTTGCAAGTGGCTTCTGCTATTAACTGAACACAATAAATGAAACTGATTGCATTTGATTTCACTGTGTGCATGCATATTGGGTATGGGTGATTCTGTTTTGTCCAAAATGAAACAGAAATAAAGTTTTTCATTTTGTTCTGCTTTTTGGGGGAAAAGACAATGCTATCTAACATGGTGGGGGGGACCCTTGATATAATTTAAAACACATCAAGCAATTAAAGCAAGGGAAAGGAACAGAACTTTAATTTAGTCATAATTTGCTTTTTCTCCTTGTTCCTTATTATACTGCTAAAAATAATCAGTCCGGCAAGTTGATCTGATAACTCAGCTATCATCAACACAACAGCTTCTCATTTAAAGTTATGGCTGAAAATGAGTTTCCCATCCCACCGTTTATGTGGAACATAGCAATATAGGAAGCTATCTTACACTGTGTCAGAGCATTGGTCCATCTACTGTAACTCAACATATTGTCAACTCTGACTGGAAGCAGTTTCAGGAAGGATTGCTGCTTGGCCCCACCTGGTGGAGATCTCTAGCATTCCCAAGTACAGTACTTGCCCATTTCAATAATAACCAGAGCCCCAACTACAGTATGCTTAGCTTCTAAAATCAAGCAAAGTTGATGCAATCAAAACAGTAGAATGAATAACATACTGGCACAACAGAACCAATGGAAAAATGGAAAAATATATCAATTGTTTATATGTTTTGGGGATTGTCTAATTTATCCTCACTTCCTTAGGTTGTCTCTCTCTTCCCTTTGACCATTTTAAACTCCCTAAAAATGACCACTGTATTTTGGGCAACTGGTAGAGTAAATATGGCATCATAACAAGCTCCTTCATGATAAATTACTTTTTAGAAATTTGTTTCAAAAGTAAAGACACATTTCAATGGGACACATTTTCTCTGTTACTCTACTGGTAGTTTTTCTCAAAAATAAATACATATGTAGCATTAGTCAGTATTGGCATCATTGTAAGATAGCTGCAAATGACTGTGGAGAAAGCCGAAGTCATGCACGACACAACCTAGCAACTGTACCAACTGTTTTTTAAGTGTTAAGGCAATCAAAATTTGGACTTCTTCTGGCAACTCTGTCAACTCTTGAGAAACCATTGAGACCTGTCTTAAAACAATAGGAATAATTTCTGTTAGAAGCTGAACATGTGAGAAGCCAGAACAGGGCAGAATGGAACATAAGCTGGGCACTGATGATGTGCTAAATTGATTAAGCATGAAATCAGAATCTCCATTGATTCTGCTGTTTAATTACTTGTCATCATTTTAGGTCAGCAGGTGCATAACCTAACCCAAAACACATTGAGAAAGAAATGTGATATAGAGTATTGCACAAAAGCAGCCCCATTTGGGTGCACTCAGGATTCCTGTAGCCACAGAAAAAATTGCATAATCCTGCCTATAGGGAATTCCATTACAGTATAGCTATTCAGAATAGCAGCCTATGTAGCCCTGCATTTTCTTCATATGTTGCTGCCCAAAGGACAGCAGGTAGAACATTCTACATGCAAAGCACATCCTTATTCTTAAAGAGTTCATGTTTCTCACCAGAAATGAAAATCACATGAATGGATCAAACGTGTATGTGTTAAACACTGGTGATAATTAGATCTAAGTCCAGTGGAAGGCAGGTGGTGGTAATTCAGCTTTCCATATGATATATTCAGTGTAAAGATCAAATAGATAAGGTGGTAACATACACCCTTATCTGACTCCTTTGCTGATGCTGTTTTGTCTTTCCATATTTTGTCGGTACCTTCTTGTCCACAACACAAGTTACGCTCCAGTGCAGTACTGAGGCAGCCCACCTTCTCATGATCCACATGGTCAAAGGCTTTGCTTTCATCTATTAAGCACAGAATGATCTTCTGAAATTCTTTAATCTGCTTGAAAATATTTATAGTCCATGATTCATTTCAAAGCTCACAATATGCCACCTGCAAGAAGACCCCCACGCACCCCAAAATCACCCTATCATGGACAACTAGTACAAGACAGATTTCCATGACACAATCAGGGTATCCATTGCAAACAATTACTCTTAGGCTGACCCATGCTTTTATCATGGACTCATTGAGGGCTGCAAGGCGGCATTTGAAAGGGTCTCCTGTTTCCCTGTACACAAGTGCCTCTTGACAATGGAAGAAGCCGTGCCTTTAAGCACCTGTAAACTGACACTGCCCATTACAAATTTGTTCTCCTTCGTCTTGGCCTCATTACTAGCCCTAACTATAGTAGAGGCATTGAACTGACTGCTGAATAGTTAACCCAACGGTCAAATAAATCCTGCACACTCAATAAATCTACTGTAATCTGTATTTAGCAGTTGAATTTTTGCTCCCTATTTCAGATCCCGCCCTATCTTTAAGCACAAAATCATTGCCTAAAGTATTTTTTTCTCTCCCTTGGCTTCTTCTGTTTCCTTTAAGAGAATGAAACACAAAAGCAGGAGAGAGGGTGACCCATTGGACAAAAGAGCCTTTGAGTTCCAAGGAAAAGTAGACTTGGAGAAGGGTGGAAAGAATCCAAGTGGCTCTATTATTTCCACTTGCACTAATTAGACATTTTTTCTGTCAGCCATTGAGCACCACTGAGAGGCCAAACTCACTGAATTCATTTCTAAAGTGTTTACAGAAGTTTGCATCTGTTTGTGTCTCTTCAGGAGGAAAATAAGCACTTCAATAGCATTGTGAAACATCTAAATCAAGTGTCCTACTCTGGAGGGCTGGGCAGATGCATAACTTAACACTGCTCAGTGCCAAAAACCTCTTATGTTCTTTGTCAAGACGGAACGGTCGCAAACGGGAGAAAAGTCAAGACAAGTTGAGGACATCTGCTATGTTTTATTCCCTGTGTTATAAGAGAAGGGGGCATGTTGTGTCATGCACCATTCAGTTTAGGCTGGTGTTGGTTGTTGGAAATTATACGCTCGCTTCTCTCCTTGCTCTGCCCTGCTCTGAAAAATCATGCTCCACTCTTATCTTGATTGCCAAGTCACGGTACCCTCTATGCCTACAAAAATGATGCCAAAGAGGGTCCAGAAACTCTTTTTCTTCACAACATCAAACAAAAGTAAGGTAAATTATGCTACAATGATTCAAGGGTATGGGAGTGATTTCATATATACAGACTGGTTGAGGCAAATTATATACCGTGTTTCCCCCAAATAAGACACTGTCTTACATTTATTTTTACTCAAGAAAATACACTAGGGCTTATTATCAGGGCATGTCTTATTTTTGGGCAATCTTCCCTCCATCTCTCCCTCCCGCCGGTTGGGAGGTGGAGCATAGGTGTCAAGTTTCATCTGGCGCTGCCTGGGATAGGAGGTGCAACATGCATGTGCGTGCTAGCGCATGCACGCACCAAAAACAGAGCCAAACATGCATGCGCAGGCATGCCTCTTTCCACTCCCACTGCCAGCATCCAGCTGGGATCACTGCTCAGCCACTGTCCTCAGCAGCAGCAGCAGCAGCAGCAACAGCAGTCACCGCTAATGTTTTTGTTTGTTTGTTTGTTTTTGCGAAGGGTCCAGGTGGCAACGTGCTGCCTGAGGTGGGTGGAGGTGAGGTGGGTGGAGGGAACGGCAGCGGTGCGGTTCCCCCTGGGGTGGCGCTTTCTGAGAGTCAACACACCTGCACTCCCACTCAGCGCCTGACGGAGACAGGAGGACGGCAAGAGAGAGAGAGAGGCAGCAAGGCAGGCAATGCGCCATTCTGGGTTCGAGGAGTGACCGAGGGGGCAGGAAGGAAGGAGCAAGTGACAGGGAAGTTCACCACGCCCATCACTAGGTCTTATTATCGAGGTGGGGCTTATAGTTAACAAATGCATTAAAATCCTAGGTCTTATTTTTTTGGGTAGGTCTTATTTTCGGGGAAACAGGGTATCTCTCCCTCCCTCCCTCCTTCCCCCTCTCTCCCTCCCTCCCTCCCCCTCTCCCCACCTCTCTCTAGCTACTGTACCCCTTGACACCTCCTTTTTTGGTGACTGGAATGCATATGGAATATTTCCAGTCTGTCTGGAAGTTGAGTGATGGCAACTGGGCTGCTTTTCTTGAGAGACTGAAACATTTCACTGCTTATCCAAGAAGCTTCGTCAGACTGAGCTGACTGTCAAAGCTGCTTGGGTGAGCAGCAAAATGTTTAAACCCTCAAGAAAAGAAGTTCAGTTGCCATAACTATTGCCTGGTATGTATAGAAGTGCATAGCTGGAATCTGCAGCTCATTAGCACAATTGAATATGAAGTAACTGAAGTTGAGTCCTGGAGAAAGGTCTGAGGCATGATCAGAAAGATTGCTGGGGGACAAAGAAGGACAAGAAACACCAAGCCAACCCAAAAGGAAAGGAAAGGAAAGGAAAGGAAAGGAAGAAAATGTCTGGACACTGCTGAAGGCTTTCTATATATTATTTTTATATTATTTTTATTTTTTTATTGTGTTACTATTTTATGGTTTTATTGTATGAATTGTTTGAATGTGTTAATTGTTGTAAACCACCCAGAGTGACCTCGCTGCCAGATGGGCGGTATAAAAATCCAATAAATAAGTAAAATAAATAAAATTTCTATACCCATGTCTAAACACAGAGAGAGAGAAAATGCATACTTGGTCTGAACATCTGCTTCTAGAGTGGCAAATGTGTGTGTGTAATTGAGTTTTGAGGCACAAAAGGAATATCATGGCTGAAAAGCCAAGTCAGGTGGAAATGAAATTAGATTTGTTGAAAATTTCTATACACCAATTATGGGGGGTGGTGGTGGAGGAGGGGGAGCGGCAGGTTGGAAATGCAAAACACTCTTTCATGAAGGGTCTCTGTTCAGGAGCCCAGAGTGGATGGGTGTGCTGTTTTCATGGTCTCTCACATTAGAGATTTAGCTCTTCCCACCACTACACCTTCACCTTTGGGTGCCCAGCTCAGATTCAGTGCTAGGATACCTTGTGTTTTTGGTGGCAAGGGCAGCTGGTCCCAGGAAGGGAGAAAGCAGTCTTTGACAGGAACCATCTGGCCTGAAAGCTTTTTAAAACTGCGCAAAGCAAACATAAAATGCTTTTGTAAGAAGAAAGTGAGGGAGAGAGAGCATAGAAACAGAAGATAGCAGTGGAATTTTCAGTGAGCAAAAATTAAAACCATCTTACAACTCAGCCTACAGCCCTTTTTTGGTTGGTGGACTTGCTTGTGTGTGTGTGTGTGTTGCATCTTTACAGTCGTGACCGACTCTTTGTGACACCATATCCATGGTGTTTTCTTGGCAGGAATATTGGAGTGGCTTGCTAGTTCCTACTCCAGGCGCCTACAGCACCTGGTATTCCCTGGTGGTCTCCCATCCAAGTACTAACTAGGTCCGACCCTGCTTAGCTTCCAAAATCAGGCAAGATTAGTTGCTTTCCAAGACCGGGGATGCAGCTCATGGAACTAGCCTCCCCAGCTTTTCCAGGAGACTTCATTTTAAAATGAATATCTAGGTATTTATCATATCAAATATAGGATGGCTATTAGAGATGTGCAGTTCGTGCAAGATTGGTTTTTAGGCCGAATGGGTGTTTGGTGCTTCCAAGCTCTGCCTCTTCTGGCAGACCCCCACCACCCCCACCACCACTCAGAGGCAGTCCCCTAGCTTCTCTGCCCCGCCTCCTCTGGGTGCTGCTTCTGAGTGGATGCCTGCCAGAGGAGGTGGATCTGGGAAACACTGAGTACCTGTTTGCCTGAAAAAATGAACTGGCAGGAACTGCCAAACCAGCAGTCCATGCTTATCTCTAATGATCACATGTTTGCAATCGTGATTAAGTCACTAAACAGGAATTGCAAGTAGAATGAAAAGCCAGCACCTCGAACATATTGGCTGAAATTTAGTACAGTAGTAGGTAACAAGCAGAGTGCTGCCTAGATGCCCTAAGCACATCTGATCTCGCCTGATTTCGGAAGCTAAGCAGGGTCGGCCCTGGTTAGTACTTGGATGGGCGACCACCAGGGAATACCAGGTGCTGTAGGCGCACTGGAGTAGGAACTGGCAAACCACTCCAGTATTCCTGCCAAGAAAACGCCATGGACGTGGCATCATGAAGAGTTGATCATGACTGTAATGGCAAAACACACACACGCACAACAAGCAGGGCAGCTGTGGAACCTATGGTAGAGTTGCCTCACCAAATCACCACTGATTCAGTACATCTTCTCAAGTTTTGCTTTACTATTGCTAAGCAATGGGATTTTGGCCACAATATGTGTCTACTCACAGGTGCAGTAACAAGGAGCACTGGCCTTGCCATATTTTTAGACTAAGCAAATGTTTGAAGGAACAATCATTATACTCTTGTAAAATACCTGCAGTGGTTATTATTTTACCTTTCCTCTCAAAAACAAAAACAAAAACAAAAACAAAAACCCAACACCCCAGAGTAATGCACTCCATATTGTTATATTTATGTATATCCCACACTTCCACCAGTCTGGCATACCTCTCCTCCCCTTCTTCCTTCCAACGGCCATTCTGAGAAAAGGTAACTGCCTTAGGTCCCCTGTTGGATTTCATGGCTCAATAAGGATTTGAACTAGGATTGTTCAAGTCACAGTCTAACACATTTAACTGCACTGCCATATATACTTAGGTTCAAATCTGTAAGGAAGGTTAGACTGAGAAAATAAATGATTGGCCTGACAGATGATTTCAGCTAAGGAGTCTCCAAGGGGGACACACTAGCACTGGAGTGTCCAAACTTCAGCCCTCCAGATGTTTTGGACCACAGTTGCCAGAATTCCAAGCCTGTATTGCCAATGACAAAGGACTGTGGGAGTTGTGGTCCAAAACCCATGGAGGGCTGAAGTTTGGACACCACTGGCCATTTACATCTCAGCAATAGCATCTGCCTTCCAAGTAACAGGTGTGAAATTCTTCTTCTATTTGTTTGTTTAGAACATTTTTACCTTGCCTTTTGACTTGGAAAGGACCCAAGGCGGCTTACAACACGGAAAGACAATATATGAAGTTGGAGACAATGAGTATACAACACTTGTTAACTCATTAAAGACAACATTTAAAGTGAAAAACAATAAGTGTGAAGAGTCCTCTTACATAAGAAAACCTCTGAGCCAGAACAGGGCATTCATACCATGAACAGTTAAAGCACAGCTGGGAATGGGGAGTTAGCTGCAAAACAGGTGGGTGACTGATCCTTCTATTTGATCCTTCTAACTGATTAGCCTGCCAATAATAATGCATTGTTTTTTGTCACTTTAATATTATTTTTATTTTCATTTTTATTTTATTGTATTACTATTTTATGGGTTTATTGTATGAATTTTTTGAATTTGTTAATTGTTGTAAACCACCCAGAGTGACTTCACTGCCAGATGGGTGGTATAAACATCCAATAAATAAATAAATAAATAAATAAAATTTGCAGACAGGAAACAGCAAGTAGTATAGCTTGGGCTCTTGGGTCATATTCAAGCCAGAGCAGAGGCTGGAAAAATTCATTCTGTAGACTGCAATTCCCAGGATTCTTCACCCAGAGGGGAATTTCAGCAGTCCTAGAAAAAAATTCTGGGCTGTGATTTAAACATATTCAATGGCTACTGTTGTTCTCTAGATAAGCGCTAGATAAGGAATAAATTTAATTGAGATCCACCAGATATGACTTAATGGCTGAAATCTTGTTGCCCGGTATAAGAAGGAACGTTGATAACCTTTAGATCATTCCTATCTGGCAATTCAAAAGCAAACAAAAGTCTAGGCAGGTTTTCCCTTAGTTACTTAAGAACATAAGAACATAAGAAGAGCCATGCTGGATCAGGCCAATGGCCCATCTAGTCCAGCTTCCTGTATCTCACAGTCGCCCCAACAAATGCCTCTTGGAGCGCATGAGACTAGATATCTGTCTCCTGATACCACTCCCTTGCATCTGGCCCTTGAAGTACCCCGGTTTTAAGCCTGGAGATTACACATCTCCATCATGGTTTGTAACCTGTGATGGACTTTTCCTCCAGGAATCTGTCCAGTCCCCTTTTGAAGACATCCAGGCCAGATGCCATCACCACATCCTGTGGCAGGGAGTTCCACAGACTAACAATGTGCTGGGTGAAAAAATATTTTCTTTTGTCTGTTCTTATTCTCCCAGCCCACAAATTAAATGTACGTCCCCTAGATCTGGTATTTTGTGAGAGGGAGAAGAGTGTCCCTCTATCCACTTTACTCATGCCCTGCATTATTTTGTACATCTCAATCATATCCCCCCTCAGGCGCCTTTTTTCCAGACTAAAGAGCCCCAAATGTTTTAGCCTTTCCTCATAAGGGAGGTGCCCCAGCCCAGTAATCATTTCAGTTGCTCTCTTTTGATTTGTGATTTGAGAGGCTTTTAAAAAAATGGGTTGTTGTGCTTGTTGCTTTTCAATGTGTTTTTAGTCCTGATTTTATTTACCATTTTAGTATACTACAGTATTTATTTAATTCTTTTAAAATGTATTTATATTTACTGTTTTAAGCTTTTAAATATTTTATTTTATACGATCTTGGATCCATTTGAAGGAGAAAGGTTTTTAAATAAATAAATATTTTAAATAAATAGATAGATAGATAAGTCCTCATTGTAACTCTTCAGGGGAGGTTATGTCAATGCCTCCCTTAGTTGCTTAAGAACAGACTGAAAATTATGATTTTTTCTTCCATGAAGTGATAAGATTTCAGCCAGTAAAACAGCAAAAGCAAATGGGTGTAAATTATACAGGTGTAAGTAAATGGGGAGGTCTGAAGGGGTGTCTCTGTTTTTATATACTTTTAATAGGATGATCCTTTCCTGAGGGTGTCGCGGATAGATCTCAGCAAGTCTGTTAGCAGGATGCAAAAGAGAGATCCTTGCAGTTTTAAAAAAAGAACACCCCAAACATATAATGTGCACTTTCCCCTTCTGGACTGAGACCCACCCTTGGTTCAACAGATGGCCAGCACTGAGACTGTAAACAGCAGCAGCTCCTTATAGGAAAGGACAAGGAGAGGGGTTATGACCACTGACAAAGCTGAGAGTGTCCACCATCTGCTCAGAAGCAAGGTGGACTGTGCCCCCCCTTCCCCCCTTTTACAGTTTGCAGATGTGGGAGAAACTTGAGCATCTGGGGGAAGAAATGTAATATACAAAGTTGTTAGTGCACGAAACAGACTAGTGATCTGTAGGATTCTGAGATCTCACTGTCAAAACGTAATGTTTCAAAAATTTCCCAACTCTCAGCCTCAGCCTCACCTGCTCCTTCTAAGCAAATGAAAGAAAAAGAAAGGGGAAAAAAACCCCAATGTAGCTGTCTGGTCATTTCACAGTAGCATATGATTATTCCTCACATATAGTTTCTGGACTCTTTGCTCACTCTGCCTCCAATGGTTCTTGTGGTTTGCCCTGTGCCCATTAAGCTGCAATGGAGGATACTGCTGCGTCATCAGTGCTGAAGTAACCATCTGCTACTGTTAATCAAGTTGGGTTCTGTATAAGATGGAGGATCCCCTCATGCTGTCCTTTGCACCAGGGTTTTATGGTATCACAGAGAAAGGGAAGCGGTCCAATAGAGATGATTTTATCAGAATATACTCAGTACTGAAGCTAGTTCTGTTGGAGCCAGGATTTTGGAGGATGCAACCCCTGTTTTGGAAGGACTGCATTGGCTGGCAATATGCTTTGTAGTACAGTTTGAACTGCTGGTCACTCCCATCATACAATGAGATTAGAATTCATTATGTGTTATCTCCAGTTGTATCACCCTGCCAGTCCAATCAGAACAGTAGGATATGTCCTTTTTTTATGCCTTACTGCTCTCTGATGCACAGGGGGTAGGAGTAGAGAAAGGGCCTTCTGTGTATCAGCACCAGGTCCCTGGAACTATCTGCCTCAGTTTATTAGGCTGTTCCCTTAAAGATTTCTCAGCACTTGGCTCAAAATTAGGTTATTAATTGGGAGCCTCACGGTGTAGTGGTTAAACAGCTGTACTGCAGTTAAAACTGTGCCCATGACTTGGGGTCCAACCCTAGGTAGCCTGCTCATGGTTCACTCAGCCTTCTGTCTTTCCAAGGTCAGTAAAATGAATGCCCAGCTTGCTGGTGGTAGTGGCGACAGGGGGAATGTATAGCCTGCACAATTAAATTGTAAACCACCCAGAGGGCCCTAAGCACTGTGGGGTGGTATATAAGTAGAACTTTTACTGGGCAATTCTTTTACAGACTGTATGAATGATTTCTGCCACCACCACCTTCAGAATGTCAGTTTTATTTTATTTTTTAAACAAACAAACAAACCTGTTGCTCCATTTTTGTTTAAGGATGTTCAGTTTAAAAAAAAAATTATATTAGAGATGGGCGCGAACCGAAAAAATGGCGATTCATTTTGTTTCATTTAAGGCTTCAGTTCGTTTTGTTTCATTTTTAATGAATTTCTTTTAAAAAACATTTCATTGGTTCATTAATTTATTATTAATTTTTACCCACTTTGTGCGATTTAAAGCATTTGACCGCGCGCGGACTTCCCAACGGCCCAGACCAGACGGAAAACATTAAAAATTAAAAAAATAAAAAGTTGATAACTACACAAACTTTAAGCATCCAAAAAAAAAGTGATCTGAGAAAACACATAAATAGACATTTTAAGCACTCCTCATCCCCCTGCTAGGTATTATCAGGCAGAAAAAATAATTTTTGCTGGGTTTTTAAGTATATTCAGGATGTTTTAATACCTTAAAATGCCATTCTGCACAAATTCGCCACCATTAAAAAAAGTATGTGACAGCCACTTTGTTCCCTTAAAAAAAAGATCTCTTTAAAAACACATTTTAGATGTTTTAAATCACTGGCATCAACCTAATAGCAATAATCAGGCATAAATTTTTTTTACAATATTTTTGAAATGTTTCTTATGCGTTTAAAGCATTTAAAAACAGCTCATTTATTCGCACACTGCCATTAACGAAACGAAACGTAATGAACCAATTTTTCCCATTTTGTTTCGTTTTGTTTGGATTTTACTCCTAGGTTCGTTATTTGTTTTGTCATGTAACAAAATGAATAACGAATAACAAAATGAGTAAAAAAATTCATTTCATGCCCATCTCTAAATTATATTACTTGTAATGTTTATAACTTCAGTGATATTAGTCACCATCTCTTTCACCCTGATGTGGAAAATGGAATTGAACACTAAGATTTTAAAAGATACAAAAAAATATAAGAAAGCAAACACATTATCGAGTTTCTCATTCCATCTAGGAGATGTGAGATTTCCTCCATCGTCTCTCCCTCACATGCAGCTTCTGGACTCTTTGCTCACTCTGCCTCCAATGTTTTTAGTGGTTATCGTCTCTTCCCCCGCCCCTATCAACATGTCTTTTATAAGCCTTCCTCTTCCGTCCTTTGTGCACAATAGGATTCTGCAGGCAGTGCAGAGCTGGACTGTTTAAAAGAATGACGTAAGCACCCTAGTTGTTCTGCAGACTCAACAGAGCAATGGACTGCAAACAAAGGCCCAGCCTAGTAACAATGCAAGGCTAAGTCAAAACTTTCAGACTGGTGACCCAAGTGCTCTCAACAGAGACACTCTGAGATCAGTGAAGCTACTTGAGAGGTAAGATGCTGCCCACTGTGAATAAGGACCACAAAATCTGACCTTCCTGAATAATAAAAACACTTCATTCAAGGATCCCAAAGCACTTTACAAACACTGGTTCATTGCGGCTAGAGAGCTTATTCTAAACTCGCCACTTTAGAATAAACTGAGATGAAACAATGTTAAAGGTTCCTCCAGACAATATCAACAAAGACTGGTTTCTCTTTCAGAAGGAATTAAACTGGTTGCCTGCTTCCAGATCATATGAAAAGAGAAAATTCAGAATTTCACTCGTTGCCATCAAACTGGTAAAAAATTATTTTCCTCTATAGGCAATTTGCTTCCCTCTAGCATCTTCATCAAAGTTTTAAAGCAACTTCTCTTTTGCCCTACAAATTTATTTTGAGGGAATAGGACTGGGTGAAATACAGCAAAGGAGGGCAAACTGCCTCTCCCGACTAATACTAATAATATGGGTCAAAATGTCAGTCAATACAATTAAATAGGAAACAAAACAAAAAGTACCACTTTTCTCTCATGGTACAATAGAGCCAGAATATAAATTACCAGTGAAAATGAAATAGTATTTCAAAGCCAACAGAGAAAAGAGCACAGAATTTAGACAGTATATTTTGTGGACCAATGAAACACTGGAGATGATGGTGACCCTGTTGATTTTGGTGGACAGCCTCAAAACTACCATGAGCAACAGTTGCATTTCTTGAGCACTATAGCCTGTGACCCCTGTGATATGCTTTGTTTTGCCTAGGCAGCTGCACTTATCCACAGATGTTTCAGTAATAAATAATTGGTATCATCTCAGAAAAAGCCTGTCTACCTGGGGTGAGGGTATAATGACTGCAAACCCTGCTCTGCTATTACCACCACATTAATCTCCCATCCATCCAGGTTTCTTGGGGAGTTTAATGCAGGTGTTTACCCTGAGAGGGAGCAGACCATTGCCCTCAACTCTGAGGGCTTTGTATAGACCCTGTCAAATGGGTCAGCCCTTGGCAGTAAATTTATGTCTGAGGCCACACACCAAAAAGGAAAAGGAAAGGGGGAAAGGGTAGAGGCGGAGAGGGAACAAAACAGCCACACCAAATTCAGAATCTGCATAAAACTCTGCTTAAACCCTGGGAAATAGCAAAACAGCAAGAAATCCATCACGTGTTTTCAAGGCGTGGAAAGTTCTCAACACACATAGTGAAGCATTCACATCTGGAAGTGGACTAGAAGTAACAGCCTGCTTAAGCAGTATTCTTGTCGCTTCTTGTATCTGGAGCAAAACTATATCACTTGGCCGTAATCACAACTTCCTCGCTTACACGCTATACTCACACACACACACATTCCCACACAGATGATCCTGGAAAAAGAGGCCAAGAATTTAGCTGTTTAAAATGTGGACATAAATTTTCCCTACCTTCTGGTTTACGCTCCTAAAAGCTTTCGGGGTGATCTATCTATCTATCTATCTATCTATCTATCTATCTATCTATCTATC
>JAHTLZ010000330.1:22330487-22382156 GCA_023846285.1 Phrynocephalus versicolor | reverse complement strand
CTCTGTTAAAAATGGCATCTATCCATCAAAAAAATATAGGTATTAAAATACCTATAAACAAAAAGAAAAAAAGAAAGAAAGAAAGAAAGAAAGAACCCCCCCCCCACCAAAAACACCCTGTTTTGTCTTGTCTCCACAGGATTTTGTGCAAAATACTTAAACTGAATCAAGGTGCTAAGTGTCATCTGGTGGAAACAACAGGGAATGTGGATCACCTGTGTGACGGGGAAGCTACCATCTGTTAGAACGCTGTACATTCAAGTGCTAAGTTATTTCATGCTTCATACCAGTAAATCACGCAGCTTTGCACTGATCGTATCTTGCAGGTTTGTTTTGTCTTCAAGATGCACAGCTTCTTTGTACTGCCACCTTTCTGGTACAAATGGCCACTTCATTTCCTTTGCGTCTTCAATAAGGGTCCTCAAATCCCCAGGGAGCAAAGCTGGAAAGGTCAAAGGAGAGGTAAGCAATTCAGCCACCAAGGTAAGAAGATGGCACCTAACATGCCAAGAGCGTTTCCACCCCCCTTGCTTTTGTTTCTCAGTAGCTACAAGCTGTCACGTCTTCCAGCAGCAGTAATGAGAGGGCGCCTGTCATCAGGTGACCTCAGGTGCTCTGCCCTGCAGGTAAACTGGAGCTGTCTGGCATTAAGGCAGGAATGCAAGAGGAAGCAAAGGACTGGGAAAGGTGACAGAAAAGAACAGAATGATTCTCCAGAGTGAAAGAAGTATTGCAGGCTGATGTAACAACTGGATTACTGAATAACAGGATTCATTTTTATGATGGCATTTTGGCATGAAATCCAGGTTAAAGATTTTCATTTGTTACCTTTGGTTAGAGCTAAGCAATAGGTTTGAGACAGCCGTCATCAGACGCTGAAACATCTTATATGTTTTAGAGATGATCAAGTTAAACCCTTCTGATGGCACAATCACACTTACAAATGAAGCTTGTGGTGGCCTCCCAAAAAGCAACAGCTAAACAAAGCAGACTAAATTTGCATATTACAGGTAGCATGAAAGGTGCTTGCTGGGACCATCTGACCTTTTTTAGAATGTAAGGAATTTCTTCTTTTAATGATGGGTTATCTATAACACATAGCTATCTCATTGCAATTCCTTCAATACAAATCTGTACTCTCAGTAGAGTCTGGGTCACAACAGGGTGGCAGCGGCAAGTCAGGTTTGTTTCCTGGTTGCTGTGCCGGGGAGGGGGCACCAAAAGGACAAAATATCATATGTACTATTGCTATAGTACAAATAGTATTTGTACTTGGTATTATTTCTCACTCCTGCTGCAGGGAGTGGGGTGGGGGCTCAGAACCCATTTTTGTCCTGGGCGACCCAGACCCTAGATGGGTGGGGGCTGAGTAGAGTTGCACATGTGCTGGGGGAAGGGGGTGGTGGAAGTAGCAAATATGGCAGCCCCATATCCTTCCTTCAGCAGGAGCCCTGATTCTGAAACCAAGATCTGGATCCAGCTCAACGAGCCTTGGAAACTGGCTGTGATGAGAAAGAGCTCTGCCATTGCCTCTATGGCTGTGAATGAGAATCGCCTAGCTCAGCGGTGCTTTTTGGATACCAAATACTCAGAGGCTACTGGACTGAAATAGAACTGTGGTTCAACCACCTATTTCCCAATATTTATCTCTAAATTGTTAGTAGAAGTGGCCCAGATTGCAGCAGCCATGCATTTCCAGGTTGGAGTTAAATTCAGGCAATTCCCTTGGCTCAAACTACTGCTAAAAAGAGAGAGGTGAATTGTCTACTGTTGATATGTTTCTTTAAGCACAGGTGGCTTTGATTACAGTGTTTTAAAAAGCACCTGTCAGAGAATCTGAATAAACATCATCTAAATACTCTGGCAGAAAACAATCCAGTGGCAAACCACTCCAGTATTCCTGCCAAGAAAACTCCATGGGCATGGAGTCGAGAAGAGTCTGTCACGACTATAACGACACAAAACACACATGTATTAGATGTATTGCATTTCCACTTAACAGCACATCCAGGGAGGCTAGCCATAAAATCAGATACAGTGGAACCTTGACTTACGTCATTAATCCATTCCAGTGGTCTAGACTTAAGTCAAACATGACTGAAGTCAAATGAACGTTTCCCATAGAAAGTAATGGGAAAGCGGATTAATCCATTCTAGATGATGAAAAAGACCCCCCGAAAACAGCAATTTAACACAAATTTGACTGGGATAGGAGATTCCTTCTGGGGATGTAAATGAAATGTCTCTTCAAAGAGAGGAGGAGGCAGTGGAATTATAGTCCACAAGTTATATGCCTCCACTTTTTAATGTTCATAGCAACAATGTCTAACATTTAAGTGTTACTGATTTTTAACCTGATGTTCCAAGTTCTGAACAACTCTATGCTTACCATTAGAGTCCCACAACTTTACAACTCCCCAACTAAAATGCTTCCATTGTGGACCAGACTTTTGTTGGGATATATAGATGAATCGTTGGGAGCTTGGCGTATTATTTAGTAATGTATGCTGCAGTCTGATTGAAAGGATGAGTTGTAGACACAAAAGGTATATAAAAGTATATTTTATCTATGTATTCTAAGGGGAAAAGGTAAACGGGATTGCCTATGAAAATATCAAAATACTCATTAAAAGTCTGTACAGAAAATACACAAAATAGAAAATTAAGGCAACAGCAGTTGTGGTAAAGCTCATAAAAAGAGATAAAGAGCTATACACATATATATACTGCCTTGCTTGTTATAAATACAAAAGAGTAAAATACAAGCTTACATAGCAATAAATCAGGAGTAACTCTACAACTCTCTCTGTGCCTCTGGAACAACACCAACATCAGGCAGGTCAGGGCGTGGCCGAGGAGTGTGTGTGTTTGGGGCTAGAACCATTATTTAAGTAGTAAGGTCTTAAAGAGATATACAAACTGCTGAGTCATAGTGAGATTGGTTTTGCCATATGTTTGGATGTAGGCCTTGCTATGCCAACAACTTCTGGAGCCAGATTTTTTACAAGACTGAGCCGACTGTCTAACCAGCGAGGCCAGCCCCGAGCTCCCGGCCCTTCTTCTCCTCCGGCAACAGCGGCGGCTTCGGTGAGGCCGAGGACCAGCTCCAGGTGCTCTGAGCTGGCCTTGCCGAAGCCGCTGCTGCTGGAGGAGGGGAAGAAGGCAGGAGCAGTTTGGAGGCGGCAGCCGCGATGCTGGGTTATGGCTGCCGCCCAATTCCGGTGCCTTGCGCCGGGGCTCCGAGATGTAAGTCAAAGCCTGCGACTCAAGTCAAACAGGCCCCTTCTTGCTGCAAGTCAAATATGATGTAAGTGAAGCAGTATGTAAGTCAAGGTTCCACTGTACAACAAACACAATTTAAACATTAAAAACTTATTAATGAAAATATGTGACAAATAAGAACGTCATTAAAGCACGTCAGTAAAAGAAAACTTGTTGAAAAAGCCCAGCCGCCACCCAGCTTTGCCAATGCTCTGCAGCCAGCCAGTTTAACAGCACAAGCCTGCCTGTTCTCTCTCTCTCTCATGTACATACCAGGTTGGCTCCACAGCCATACTTAGAGTAGACCGACATAAATAATCTGAAATTAGTCAGAATTAACTGTAGTTGCCTTGATCTTGATGAATATCGGTTATAAAAATGTCCAACCTCCTGTGGCGTTATTAATATTATCGTTCCTTTGCTGACAGATTTTTCACCCTTGTTTTAAATAAGGACAACAGGTCATCGGAATCCCCGTGGGGCTGATCCTTGACTTCCTGCAAAAAGTTTACCTGAAGGGCCATGTCTAATGGAGTGATTATAAGCGCACTGATGTACCTTATCTGGAACTAAACTGATTATTGATTGTGGTCTGCAACATTTAATAGGGGTAATAGTAGTGGCAGCAGAAGAAAGAAGTACCTGATTAGATGTTCAATAGCCCATTCTGAGGAGTGATAACAAAGCTGAAAGGAATGCGTGATGAGGAAACAAAAGTGCCTTTTGTGGTATGAAATGAAAGGAAACCTAAAAAAGACATATACTTGCTTTCACATACAAACTATGCTTCCAAATGTCAGACAGCTACTGACAGCTCTACTTCGAGCCAAAGGAGGGGGGGGGGGGGGAGAGAGAGAGAGAGAGAGAGAGAGCTCCAAAATTAAGAGACCAACTCCAAAATTAGCTTTCCTTTTATTCTGTATGTTAGTAAGACTTATTTTCTACCAGCTTCCCATGTCAACCTTTGGTGTGATATCCAATATAGATTACAATGGTGTGAAGGGATTCTATCAAAATATACATTTCTACTGAAAGATTAACAATTTTGTTATTGTTTTCATTTCCATCTTCATTCAATAAAGATTTTAAAGGAAAAAAATTAAGTGGATTTAAATCCCCCCACACAGTGAGCATTATGATTGATATAGCCATATCCACATCCATACCTGTGAGCTATGTGCTGAGAGGCACAACATTTGTTTTTCAGAACAGAAAACTGATATTTCATGAATGGCTTTCAACAAACAAACAGAATTCAGAGTAAAAGAGCCTCATGGTGCAGTGGTTAAATGCCTGTACTGCAGGTAAAACTGTGCTCACGACCTGGGGTTCAATCCCAAGTAGCTGGCTCATGGCTGACTCAGCCTTCCATCCTTCTCAGGTTGGTAAAATGAGTACCCAGCTTGCTGGGGGGGGGGGCAATGTGTAGCCTGCATACTGTAATTAAAAACTATAAACCGCCCAGAGACTACTTGAAGTGGTATGGGGTGGTATATACTGTAAGTAGACCCCTTTTTTGCTTTAAACGTGTTCAATATGTTATTAACTAAGAACTACCTACAGCAATCATCATCGTTGTTGTCGTTGTCATCGTCGTCGTCATCATCATCATCATTACTGTTTACTATTTCCTTCTTGGGGTGACCTAGAACTATACAACTTACCCAAGGCCACACAGGCTGGCTCTATTTCACAGGAGATCCAGCAAAGAACAGAACTTCCAACCTTAGGTTCTGCTGCCTAGTACTAAACTACTCCACTGAACTGTGCAGCCACTACCATACTGAAGATTGCAGTACAGTAAACCGAGGTTCAGCAATGATGGCTTGATAGCCATCAAATTTAAGTTTAATAACTTCTAAGTCATCCATTGCTGAATATGCATTGACTGAATCTGGAAATTTCCAGGCAGAAATACTAGAGCAGACTCTTGTATACCTGCCTGGAAGTGAGCTCTTCTCAGCTCAGTCAGGCTATAACTGCTGAGTAGACACATGCTGGTCTGTGCTATAAAGTCATTTTATGTTAGTTTCAACACCTCGGGATAGCTTTATCTGACTCATAAACTCTAGATAAGTGTTCAAGTCTGGTATAAAATCAATAGCAACAGTCCTCTGACATTTAAGGAGCTATAAATGGATTGTGACATGATATTTTATATGTAAGAGTCTGCTTGATCAGATGTCATAATAAATTAATTTTGTAGAAAGTTTTTTTGTCATTTTATATTTTAAATAATAAATTCTAATGCATGACTAGCACTTGTGTCCTTTGTTCACCATTTCAAGTGCTGCTTGACGTTCCCTTAGCTAGCATCTTGCTTAAGCTTATTTTCAAAACCATCTTTCTCAGCGGACAAACGTAAAAGACCGAAAATACAAACCTAGGGAGTTTGCCTCCAGAGAAACTGTGAAACGGTTTAGTTGGGTGGGGGTGGGGCTGTCTCGTGAAAGGAAAGCAAATACCAGCCAGCATTCAGGAGTTGCATTAATTCCGCCTCTCTTTTCTTCTTCTTCTTTTTATCATCAAAATTTGTGTGCATTGCCAAACTTGAGAAGCATTGTTTTTCTCAAACGAAAACCGCTCCTTACGGCCTCATGTTTACTGAAGCTTTAAATGAGAACTGACAGCAGTTCACTGGTACAAAGTAGGCTGCCTTCTCTGCCGGCCTTGTAGCTCACATCCCTTTCATGTCCTAAAAAAAGTCCAACAATCTTTTGACACTTATCTACTAGGAGATGGAAAAATAGGGCAGAGTGGGGTGGTGGGAGTTCAGTGCAATCAGCTGTCTTGCACCCACGACTTGCTACTGGGCTCTTACCTTCATATTGCTGATGCTCCATCGTGCCTCCCTTAGTCTGTCCCTCCACCTCTGATGAGACCTGATCCAGGATTTGATGGCATTCTTGCAACAAACCAGCCACAAGTTTTGGATTGTTGATGATGTTTGCTCCCATTTCTCCTAAGAATTTAGCAGGGCAATGGCTTGGAGCTCTGGGGATGGAGCAACCAATTTCCTAGAAAAGACACAAATTCCAAGTGAGACCAATCCCTTCCAGGCTGAAATACCATGGGAGCCAAAGAAGCAAGGAGGGTGGTGGAACTTAGGCTAGCAGAATTACCATGAGTCTATATAACTATCGAAGCAGACAATTAAACCAATGCAGCCTTGAGAGTGGACCATCCTGCAACTTATCCAAGACAGCTAGGATAATGTGATGATCAGACCAGGAAAAAAATCACGTGTTTTTAGAAGAAGGTGAAATATACTTGCTTGTCATAGCATATGGTTTCCTCCACTAGTTCATCCATATCCACTTTGGGCTGATTCCTGGTAGGTAATCATAGTGCAAAATCCTTGTTGTGTAAATTACACCAGCGTAACCTGGATCAAGCACCAGAAACACTTCATTTAAACTAAGGGAAAGCTATCTATCCCTGCTTTTGGGTTCCAAAGCTCCCTGGGGCTCCCTTTTGCCCAGCAGAAGTCTTTGAGAGCCTCACATGATAGGGTGTCGGACTTTTAGTAGTTAAAATAAAATAATTTCTTTATTGCTAGTGATGGGATTGGGACCATGGCTGCTGATTTTTGACTATTGTATACTTTTCCCCCAATTGTGAAGATTCTCAGTCATCCAAGTGAGTTTATCTGGAAGTTGAGTCATGGCCACTGGACTTCTTTTTCTTGAGAGATTGAAACGTTTAGCTGCTCATCCAAACAGCTTTGTCAGTTTGAGGAAAGCTAGTTGTGAGTCCTCCATTTTATAGTTCACTGACCTCATGTGGCCCTGGTCTGAAATAGGCTCATAAGATGAACAATGGCCTGAATAGACTCCCCCAACCCCCACATCCCAAGGCCCTAGGGAATCTTGGACATGGAACAGGAAGTTTACATTAATTTAAATTAAATCATTTTGATGCCCAATCTGAGTTATAAAAGCATAGATTTATGCCAACTGGATTTTACCCAATGTTTTAATTATCAGCAGCCCTCCCTGCTTTACTTCAGTGGGTACGATGGGCAGAAACTGCATGAATAGCCTGACCCTCTTCCCTACTCTCCCTTGCCCCTGTTTCTGTATCCATGTACACTTCTGCAATAAGCAAGTGAGTTGGGTGTCTGCTGGGAATAACCAGAGGTGGCTACCAAACCTTTTTTTTACAGAGCATATTGGACAGACTAGCAGATTTGAGCAGTACGGTATACCCATCTCTCTCCTACACAAAAGAAACTTTTTCAGTGCTGCTCATCACGAGATTTAATTCCCTGCCTGAAGATTTGGGGGAGCAGGGCAGGTCTTTGTGACTTCATCCCACATCCCCAGACCTGGAGACTCAAGCTGCTAGAAGGCAAGCAGTTTAATCAAAATAGTCCTCTAGTTCAACCAAGAAGGAAGGGCCCCAACACTGTGGTTCACACTCTGTGGGTCCCCGGATGTTCCTGGACTGCAAATCCCAGAAGTCTTCATTACTAGCTGAGCTGGCCAAGATTTCTGAGAGTTGCAGTCCTGAAACATCTGGGGATTACAGTTCAGCTTTTAACACCATCCTACCAAGCATTCTTATTAAAAAGCTGGCTGATCTGGACCTTTCTTCTACCATCTGTGACTGGATCAAGGACTTTCTAAGGGACCGCTCACCAACAGTGAGGGTTGGGCCGTTTACATCTACTTCCCTGAAGCTTAGCACCGGCTCCCCACAGGGCTGTGTGCTTAGTCCCTTCCTGTATTCACTGTACACATATGATTGTGTATCATCTGATCCATCTACTGTGATTATTAAGTTCGCAGACGATACCACCATAATGGGTCTTATTACAGGGGGAGATGAATCACCATACAGGAATGAGGTCCAAAAATTATCCACATGGTGCCTTGAAAACAACTTGCATCTAAATATTACCAAGACAAAGGAGATGGTGCTGGACTTCCGGAGGAAGAGAGAGGAACCAGCCCCATTGTACATCCAGGGGGGCTGTGTGGAGAGAGTTTCTTCCTTTAAATTTCTGGGAGTTTACCTCAGTGAAGATCTATCCTGGGGAATTAATACAACCCAAGTAGTCAGGAAGGCCCAGCAGAGACTGCATTTCCTTAGGGTCTTGCATAAGAACAAAGTGAACCAACAACTGATTATCTCCTTCTACCGGTCCACAGTTGAAAGCATCCTCACATACTGCATTACCGTTTGGTATGCTGGATTGACAGCTGCTGACAGGAAGACACTACAGAGGGTGGTAAGCACAGCTCAGTATATCATGGGCTGTCCCCAGAGCGTACTGGACGACATCGCTAGGGATTGTTGCCTCAGGAGGGTTGGAAAAATTCTTAAGGATTACTCACACCCCGGTCAGCACCTTTTTACCTTGTTACCATCAGGCAGAAGATATCGTAGTATAGCCTGCCGTACCAACAGACTGAAGAACAGTTTTTATCCATGGGCTGTCAGACTGCTGAATCGGAAATAATCCCAGGACAAGTATAGAAGAACTGACCTGTGGGCTGGCGCATTCTGTGTCAAGTACACAGGGTGCAATAATACTGAGTGATTGCCAGTGAGATGGGGGTGGGATGGTGGTGGGGGTGGGCATGGGAGACTCAGCTAATTTCATTGTGCACATGTTGTACATTGACAATAAAGGTATTATTATATTATTATTGAGAACCACTGCCCTAACAGATCTACACGAAGAGTAAGAAAACAGAATTAAATCAGAACCTCTTTCTGTGTCTACCATTTCTTTTGGGAGAGGCTGCAGCTGGTCCACTACTTTCTCTGGGAAATGGTGTGCCATGGCCACTGAAGCCATTGGAGCATCTGTTGCAAAGATGGATCTAGGAGCACACTGAGAAGGATGTACAAATCAGATGTGCAATGACGTGACCGGTGCACATGCCTATGAGATACAATGGTGTCTCCATTGGATTCTTACCAGACCAGCTGCTGGCATCCAATGGTCTAGGAGTACAGGGCTCTCAAAGTCAACACTCAGGGACTATGGGGACTATGACATCACAATCCTTCCTTCTTCATTTTGACTTAGCTAAAAATTTCACAGTAGCTGTGAGAAAAATGAATATTCCCAGGAAGTATATATTGTTCCAAGTTATCAGACAGAGTGATGGACAATGGTTTGGTTTTCACTGTGCAGCTCAGAACCATTAGGATTATTAAAGACCTGCTTCTTGTCCAGAGGTCTGTATTTCTGGATTTTTTTAATATGTTGGGGAGTCTCATGATGATCCTCTGTATTTCCACTTTTACCATCACACCATGTCACAGATATGGTCATTCACCAGCCAGCAATCCAGCCATCCGGTCAATAAATGTGCTCCACCCCTAATGTAGAGGAGCCCACAGACATTTAAAAATTAAAGACTTCTGAGCAACGGAAGAACTAAATGAGACCCATAGTCCATCCATCCATGGGTTCATCTTTTTAGCAGTTTAATATAGGATGGATATTGTTGTTGGTATTGTTAAACTTGTCAGCAGCCCTTGCCAGAACAACCAGCCAACCCCAGATTTATCAGCAGATCCTGATCTGCTTTCAGTCCAGCTTAGATATAGTCCTGTCCCCACAACACATAGTGATCTGTGATTAGTTTCATTTGATATAGGGTATGAATACATTGACATATAACACATGAACATCTATGAGATTGGGACAGTCTGATATGCATTTCCCCCCTTAAGAGTATGACATAAAAGCCAATGTGAATCAGCCTAAAAAACTGCCCTCTGTGTAGTGGTTTCTTCCACTACTGGACCTTCTTTTATTATTTTTTTAGTAATGGATCTATCACATGGGCCCCAGGTAGTATAATAGCTTGAGCCAATGCAAAAAAAGAAAAAAAAAGAAAAAAGGTGCAGGGATGCTAGTGGGTGGCATAATAGTGTGGTGGCTAGGGGGCAGTGTTAAAACTTGGGAGAGGGCTGGATTGTTGCAAATAATGTCATCTATTTACCATATCTCTTTTTTAAAGGCATGGTGCCAGTGCTATTGGGATAGGGCACCTAGGCATAAACACACACAAAATGAGAGAATGAAGGAGAGGAAAATGCCACTTGGCCATTGTTTACAGCTTATTAAGGTAGATGTCCTGCAGATCAGGAGGGCTACAAAGGGGCTATAATAACAAGCTGCAAACAAGCTCAATTGTCAACTTTCTCCTCTCTCCCTATGGGGTCAGTTAATGTGAATGTACACGGGGAAAACCCAAATTCCAGGTGCAACTTCAGAGTGTTTCACATGCTCTTTAGTCACACATGTCCTCAGATTTTCCTTTATTGCAATTTTACTCCTCACTACACTAAAATGATTGTGCGAATCACGCTGGTATGTAAATAACAGTTGATGCTAACACAAAGAGCACATATCAGTTTGTTTTCACTGTATAACAATAAGTACGAAATAAGCAGAGTGATCAGTAAATAAAAAGGATGTAGAAGCTATTACAATACAGAAGACTTAAACTATAACATTAAAGTTCTTCTACTTTCAGTTTTGCAATACTTTGCCCTCTAGTTTTTTCCTTTCTTGCATGTACTGAATATGCATCTATTTCTACATATTCATCATAACTGTATCAGAAACAACAAAAGTCTTGCATATGATAAAGTGGACTCACTATATATTAAAAGCATGTATTGTAGCAGATTAAATATGTTGATCTTACATTTCTTAACATTTAACTTTCCATAGGAGTGTTGCATTTGTGACAACAGGCTAAGAAACCAGGTTACCCCCCCCCTTCAGCAATGCTTAATTTTATATTCTTAGAATCTGGATTTAAAATTCTGAAAAACCAATTAAATCTCCTAAACCCTTTCTCTTTCGTGGAGGAAAAAAAATCCTAGTTTTGATCTTTAGTCTCTGCTACAATTCCAGAGAGACCGATGAAGAGGAAACAAAGACCTGATAAGTTCCACGTGGAGGCTGCATTTACGGATTAATCCCAACAGGGAACAAATAAACCACCTCCCAGGAGGGTTCAGTGAAGATTTATCATAGTGAATCGAGAGAAGCAATCATTATTTATTGCTGCCACTATTTTGACTTTCAAATAAACATTTTAATTATTTTAAGTGCTACATCGAACCCCCCCCCTTTCTTTTGCCTGGAATTTTGCAGTGGCCCTAAAATGAGTGCAGTCCAGCCATAATTATAACAAACCTTTTTGTCATGCTAGGAATCATTTGCAAAACTGAGGAGGGAATGAGGGATGCTTAAATTCTCTGGGGGAATCTGCCACCGGGAGGAAGCACAAACCTCATTAGGAACCTTATTTCCTTTTTGAGGTTGGATGAGGTCTCACTCTTTCTTAAAGTACACAAGAGAAAGACCTTGGAGGAATATCTTAAAAGTTTGAAAAAAGCAAATGATACAAGCACCCAAGCGTACAGACTTCATTCATAGTAAAGAGACTGTAAAAATTAATTTTCAGGAGTATAACCACAAGGATCTAGTCCAAATGGCAATAGGATTCTGGAACCGGTAGCACTAAAAAAAGTAACTTTTCCAGTCTTTGCATCAGTCTTGCTGACAATCAGAAGTTAAATGTAAGAATTGTACATAATGGTATATAGAGTAAGGATGAGAAAAGCTGTCCATTTTGGTTTCTCTTGTATTCATTTGTTTTCAATTTCCAATTCTTCCAATCAAAGGCATGCGTAAAACAGATAGTTTTGGTAAGCTCTTCAAAAAAATAAACAGAAACAACGTCATTCCCCATTTGCACTGTCCAAATTTAATACGAATTATATTGAGACCATCAGCTTGCATCTGTCTGCCATATAGACACTATAGGTGAAGGTCTTCTCAGAAAAAAAGAGATGGCAACCATAATTAACCACCAATATGATTGAATCCATAGAGATTCAAGTACAGACTTTGAAAAGCTAAGCCTTCCAAGCCCACAGCCTACACCAGTGACAGCTAACCTTTTAGTGCCCAAATTGCAATTCAAAACCCAGTAATTTTTTTTTGCAAAGTGCCAATACAGTAATTTAACCTGTATACAGGTGGTTATGAAGGGGCGATGTTGGGTGCCCACAGAAAGGGCTCCGAATGCCACCTTTGGCACCCGTGCCATAGGTTCACCATCACACGCCTAGACAGACACATTTGCTACTTATGTGTTTTCTGTTGCATTTGATTTTAAAGTTCCTTCCATTTCTCCCTAAGATTGTCTACCCGGGTCACCTGTTCTACCTAGATTTTGCAGTTCCAAGAGAGATTCAAAAACTAACATTAGAAACTGGGCTTCCTCTGGGGTGGTCACTATGGAATGTTCAAACTCAGTTTCTGGACATGCTAGGAACCACACAGATACTCCGTTGTAAATTTAACATATAGCCTAGGTCAGTGGTGGCAAACCTTTGGCACTCCAGATTTTTTGGACCACAACTCCCAGAATTCCAAGCCTGTATTGCCAATGACAAAGGACTGTGGGAGTTGTGGTCTAAAACATCTTGAATGCCAAAGGTTCGCCACCACTGGCCTAGGTTCTTACAGCAACAGAACTGATCTCTTCATATTCAGGAAACACACTAAGAACCCAGAAGGCCTACTGATGTCACCACAAAATCCCAGGTAGTATAGCAAGTTGCTCCTAGCACTTTCTGACCAGGAGAGGCAACAATTGATGGGGACTCCAACATGGACACAATGCCAGTTTCCAGTTTGGTGCCATCAGATCTTAATTCCTACTATATGCTGTCAGCACCTACAACCATTGAGAGGAGACCATTCAAGGATCAGCACAGCCTTACAAATCATGTCATTATAGGTGTTGAGAAGACACTGAACAAAATCCTGTTGCTTAGCAGAGTAAGTTGCAAATAGAGTAGACCATGCATTTGTCATTGGCAATCTAAGCTTAGAATTCTGGGAGTTGTGGCCCAAAACATCAGGAGAGCCAAAATTTGGATATGCCTGGAGTAGACCCAACAAATTAATAGAATATGTAGAGCAGCTGACTTACTAAATCTCCATGGATTCTCTGGGCCTACTATAGCTGCAACTTAGTATGCTAACCAACAGGATTTCAGCTACTGTGGCAGTGCAAACAGATAATAGTGCAAATGTTTAAGATGTGAAAACAGGGTGATTAGACAATGGAGTAAAATTGTGAATATCAAGCAGACAGCACAGAAAAGGTGTTAAAGTATGTGGTGGGAGCTTGTTCATCCTCATCTTAGAACTGTAGAGCTGGAATGGACTCTATGGGTCATCAAGTCCAACCTCATTAAGGTGGTACAGGGGAGAACCGAACTCCCAAACTCTGCCTCCATAGACACACACCACTACAAGAGAAGAAAAAAACACCACAAGGACATGGGTTTTGGTTTTTCTTGTTTTGTTTTGCTATCTTGCTTCAGCATATGCAACTTGCAGTCCCGCTTTCAAAGAAAAATAATTAGAGATGGGCATGAAACGAATAAAAAATCATTTAGTTATTCATTATTTGTTTTGTTATGTAACGAAACGAATAATGAACAGCCTCCTCTAAGGAATACTAAATGAAATGAAATGGAAACAGAGCCTTCCGGGCCGCTGCCAGGATCACTGCTGCCGCCGCCATCCAGATAAGGCGAACCAATTCGGTTCAGTTGAGTTTGTACAAATTTTTGTTTTAAAAATTCGTACGAACCGAACCAAACTGAGGGGGGCACTAAGCCGAACCATCGGTTTTCTGTTTTGTGCCCACCTCTAAAAATAATCTTCCAAATATATATACCTGCCATCTCTCATGATCACTTGTTGCACAGAATTGGAGGGGTGGAGTATTTGAGACTGTTCATCTCTGCTGTAATATTCATCTGGAAGAGTAATTCAGATGCAAAATTGGAATGAATACCCTGAAAGTGTATGGGAGAGCATGGATCCTTCCCCTTGCCTATAGCACTTTGAAGTAGGTACTTGTTAAATCCACTTTGAACCCGTGCCATTATGTTACACTGCATTTTGTATCTACTGTTCTCTTGGGAGTTGGATAGCAAGAGAGTTTGTGGCCCTGTGGAAGGGAGCAGAGCAGAAATGAGTACACATGTCCGTTTGAAAGGCCAGATTTAAATTTTAACTCTCTAGCTAATGAGGTTTTCTTCATTAGCAAAAATTCTCTCTCTCTCTCTCTCTCTCTCTCTGTGTGTGTGTGTGTGTGTGTACTGGTTTGCTGCCATAATTTGTAATTTAATTCAACACTGAGAATAGATGATACAAATATATTTTTATAGGATGTGGTACCAGGTGTGTGTTTTATATATTAAACACCCAGATTTATCACTGTATGCGTCTGAAGGTTGTGCCTGGGAGGTATTCACTGGATTAGCCTCATTGACCCATTTAGACCTGCTGAGCATTTTATTAATTTATTTATTCACATTGCAGAAGTATCTTAAATAAATCATTAGAAACTCTCAGTTCATTGGTGTGAACAATTATCTGAAATGGAAGCCCTAATTGTTGTTGTTTGTTGTTGTTGTTTGGAAAGCATTCCAGTCTGTATTAAAGACATAATATTGAGCTCAGTGAGGAATTGATAGAATATGCTATATACAATGAAAGAACGAAGCACAACCTCAACCTCTATTTCTGTTGCACTTTTATGGCATAAAGATCGAATGCCTTTTTGTATGTGTATAAAGCTCAGGACACACTGGCTGTCATGGACTGTATTAAAATAAAGAAACCTGGGAATCAAGGAAAGCCCTTCCTAAGGCAAGCACTCTTGTTAATCTGCAACAACATGAAAGAGGTTCTTTTCTCTTATATAGCTTCTCTCTCGTTCTCTCTCTCTCTCTCTCTCTCTCTGTGTGTGTGTGTGTGTGTGTGTGTGTGTAAATTGCAGGGGGCTCATTGGCATAAATCTCGGCCGCAACCGCTGAGGTAAACTGGATTTACATTACTTTCTGACAAGAATTAAATGAAGGCCTTGTGGAGAGATGAACAGCCTTCTAGACTGCAACAGATGGGCATGAATGTGCTCCCTAGGCAAACTATCAGTGACATCTGTGTCCTCCAGATTCTGGTGGTCTCAGCCAATTAACAGGGAAATGGGGAAAAAAGGGAGGGGGGCTTGAGGAAGGCCGGTCAGCCCCAGCACCATCTACCCCACCCCCTCCCTTAGCCGAAAGCTGAAGCAGAAGTGCTTGTGTTTAGAAATGAGATCAAGAACAGCCCGGAGCATCAGAGGATATTGTTTTTAGAAACTATAGAGATAAGCTCTAACGGGGGATTTAGGTTGTATTAGATATTAGTAAAGCACCATAGACCAAATGCTCCTTATAAAGTAGACACCCTCTCCCCCACCTGACCCCACAGTTGTTGGAAGTAGTTTCCAATACTGTATATGGGTGGTTTTAGTTCATCCTGGATCTGTTGAACTGTCAAAAACTACAGAAGCTAATTTAGTCCAGGCAGCCGCAGGTAGAACAAAACAAAACATTGGTTCTTCTCCTGTCGCAAATTCCTCGTTTCTCACAATTCTGTAGCCCTATTCAGTCATTATGGAAGTCTGCAGAACAATTCACATTGGGACTGCCCCACATTATTATAACAATGAAGGCAAAAGAGGGGATAAGGGGATGGGTGAGGGAGACTGCTACACACGGATAGGCTGCTCATGTGAGCCCCAGCCACCAAATCAAGATCACAGAATAACTGAGTTAGAAGGGGTCCATACGGCCATCAAGTCCAACCCCCTAATCTTGGTTCACATAGTGAAGTTGGCCAGATAAAGCAGCCTCCTCCTCTTCGTGTGTCTGTGTTCTGCACTACAGCTTGGCAGGTGGGGACAGCTGGTTCTTTTAATGTAACGACTGGCTACTAGGCCTTCTTTCATTTCCACAACTTGGAGTCAAGCAGCGCTATGGATTCAGATTTCAATGCGGTGGCTGGTTGCTCTCTACACAGCCAAGTTATGGCCCGACCTGTTGACATACTGGTAAACAATCTCATGACAGCATATAGATAAAAAGTTATACCTGAATAGGTTAACCAGGCCAGCTTCTCCATCCACTACTGGATAGTTCAAGGGTTTAGGCATCTGGCTACACAGCCAGAGATTGGGAGTTCAATGCCCCATTGTGCCTCGTCAATAGGGTCTGGTCTCAATGATCCATACTAGGTCCCTTCTAGCTTTGCAGTTCTGTTGTTGTTAAGAGGAAATAACAACTAGAAATAAAATTATCACTTTCAAAGAGATGCCTTTAGTTGCAAGTCATTCGAAGTGTTCTTAAAGAGAAATTGAAACATAGCAGTCATGTGATCTGCCAAGCAGAAACATATTTAGGAAGTACTTCTGTTTATCTAACTCAGAGTTTTTCCACAGGACTAAAGCAAAGCAAAGTGTTTTGCTTATATACCGCCCCATTCCACTTCAACTATTCTCTGGGTGGTTTTACATTTTAATTACAGTATGCAGGCTACACATAAACCTAGTAAGGTAAAGGTTTCTGCCGCACATGTGTACTAGTCGTGCCCGACTCCAGGGGCGGTGCTCATCTCTGTATTCAAGCTGAAGAGCCAGCGTTATGTAAGTCCATGGCCATGTGGCTGGCATGGCTGCAAGGAAACACTGTTTTACCTTCCCAGTTTTTATGGCTGTACCTATTTATATACTTGCATTTACATGTTTTTGAACTGCTAGGTTGGCAGGAGCTGGAGTCATCAGCGGAAGCTTGCTCCACTGCATGGCACCCAGGATTTGAACCGCCGAGCTGCTGACTTTGCAGCCGACAACTTCAGAGCCTTAGTCTGCTGAGCCATATACAGTCACTGGATAACTTGCCACAAAGGTCCCACTCACCTTGGGAGTGGGAACTTTGGCAGGTGAGTTGTTGCTAGTGGTGAGAGACATTTTGTGGACCAGGCCAGGAATCAGAAGCAGAAATGTGGCTTTTCTGTGCCCTGCATTTCATTCTCTTCTATGCTTATACCAGTGCTTTCTGCTCATACTTGAACCTAGACCTTGCCTGTGATAAATTTAGGCTTGGTGGCAAATTTGAAACACACCCACTTTTCTTCTGTCAATGAATTCTTCTATTCATTAGCTCCCCATTCTGCCTACCCTCTATATGTAATACCATTAAGACAGGAAGATGTTACAAAGTAAAAGAAACAAGTGGCCAAAGGCAGAATCTTGATGGAGTCACAATTCCAAGAACAAAAGCACCTGTTGTTTTCAACTGGTAATGGCCATAAAAATACAAGTTTGGACTGTTTCTTTCTTCAGATGGCCACCTTGCAAACCATGGCTTCATGCCGAAAAAAGGCATCAACATTAGGAGTAATAAATTTTAAAAGCTCATTAAAAAGACATAACGAATTTGGTACACCACATATTTCTAGATCAAAGGTACCTTTGAAGTGGCCAAATGCTACTCTGTGGGCAACCAAAATGGCTTCCTTTCTTTTCTGATCTTGCTTGGTGGTGTTCAATAAAATAGACGTTAAGGAAATTGTTATTAACCGAATACAGCCAAAAGAAGCCCTTCCTGAATGACAGCCCTGTCCCAAAGCAGCAGTTGGGGAGGGGGATCATGAAGAAGGCCAAACTAAGGGATGCGAGGAGCTGAGACTGTTCTTTTGAGTTAATCTCGTCTTGCAGCTATTGTCACACACAACTCCCATCCACTTGCTGTGTGAAACAGCTTAGCCTTTGTCGGTGTTAACAGGGTCTAGAAAGACCTCCGTTTCATGAATATGTATCATCGGCTCTCCATGTCTACAGAGACAAACTCTTCACAACTGCAATAAGCAAAAGAGGGACCCTCGCCAGCCAGCCAGCCAGCCAACCAACAAAGTCTTACACCACTGGGTTGACTGAGCTGAAATGCTAGTAACTAATGTGAGCTCACGCATTTGAAATGAACCACAGCATCCTGCCATTCTAAACCTTTCTTCAGTCTCAAAGCCCATAGAACACTTCATTTCAAATCTGTAAAACCTGCCATGACTCCACAGAGGAAAACGGATGATGACGATGCATTTTACTGTTCTAGGACCATGCATATATTTCTCCAGAAGTGCGGTAGAGGTAATAAACTCAGTTCTACTGAGAAGATGAACAGGATCATAATTTCCAAGTTATACATTTCAGCACGTTAATTCCCTTTCGTGAATCAGCAGCTCTGATCTGAATAGTGAGTCAAGGTTCCTAAATTATAACATCCAGTTTGTTTCATAACAACAGGCAGGAGCTTAGCTAATATTTTGGCTTTTATTGTTATACAGTAATCCCCATATCTGTTATAGGGACCTGACACAACCTAAAATAATGGAAAATCTGCGATACGTGGATGCTGGGTTAGGTCAGAACTGGGGGGAGCTTTCTGGTTCCTCCTACACTTATCTGAGTCCTGGCACTGCCCCAAACGGGCCTCCAACAGGCTTCGTGGGCCTATTGGAGGCCCCAGAAGTGGTTTCTGATGATCCAGAAGTCACTTCTGGTTTTCCGCAAGTCACTTCTGGTTGGCCAAAAACCACTTCTGGAGCCTCCGACAGGCCCGGGAAGCCTGTTGGAGGCCCCAGAAGTGTTTTTTGGCAATCCAGAAGGCACATCCGGTTTTCCGGAAGTGACATCTGGTTCGCCGGAAACCACTTCTGGGGCCTCTGACAGGCCCGGGGAGCAGTGCTAGGTCTGGGGTAAGTGCAGGAGGCCTCAAATGGGTCAAATGTAGCTTGCCCCAGCAGCCCTTTGTTTCATATACTGCGGTCCCCAAATATATTGGGACCACAGTATATGAAACACAAAATGATGGGGAATGACTGCATTATATTATATTATATTATATTATATTATATTATATTATATTATATTATATTATATTATATTATATTATATTGATAGCAGTTCTCTCCCCAGTAAATTAGCTGGACATTTGTCAATATATAGGAAAGCTTGACTAAGTTGTTGATGGCATGTTTCTACAGTACTAGTATTTGTGGAATAAGAGATACTTTCCCCTCTTTTCCTGATGCACTAACAACTGTTTTAGCTAGCCCAGAGGGTAGGGGGCCAGGAGGAGGGGGAGTCAGCACCAAATACATTACTTCTGTGTATCAGAAGTTGAGTCATGCCAACTGGACTTCTTTTCGCTACTCATCCAAGCAGCTTTCCCAGTCTGCATGGATGAATAGTGAAACGTTTCGATCTCTCATGAAAAGAAGTCCAGTTGCCATGACTCAGCTTTCAGATAACCTCACCTGGATGACTGAGGGCGCTTTTACACAACCTCTAAAATCCGCTGGCAACTTAAATTCGGACCAGAGATCGTGGGGTTATGTTTTGCTTCCTGTGTTCCCACCCTTACGCACTCCATTGCTCCTGTCTGCGGTGAAGGGAGGGAGAAAAAAATGCAGGCTCACCTCCTCCTGCTGTCTGAAAATTGCTATCCATTACGGGTCAATTTCCCTCCGTGTATATGCTATGGCTGCTGTTTCAATGATGGTAAAGAAAAATAAAGCAAGACTGCAGTGGAATTTCACTTTACTTAATATGGTGGTAGTGGAAACATAGTTGTAAGGAGTGATTGTTGCAAAAAATCACAATTCTACCCCTCTCATCTTATTAGCATGCAGATAAAGAAATTTGTTTCTTAGAGTGGACTATCAAGGCGCTAAGCTCAGTTTTGAGGGTTTGTGTTATCGTGCAATGTTTGCGAGGGACATTTCCATTTCATTAGCATATTCTGCTTTACATGAAACCCACCGATGAATACTCTCCCTGATCTGAAGCTAATCCTCTTTAAAGAGCTACAGGCTATATTACATGTGGCCACAGCCGCAGTTATGCCACTGCTGAATTACTTTGAAGCCTATTGAACAGTATTCTCATGTGAGACCACGCACGGACCTATAAACCAATGCTCCTTCTGTGTTCTGAAAGCCCAGCTTTCTTTGTTTCATGAAGAATTTTTACAAGGGACAGAAACTCTCCTCCTCCCCTCCTCCCCTCCATACAAGGTCACACCACTCATGAGAGAAAGATGATGGCACAATGCTTTCGCTACCTCTAAGCACCAATTCATAAGCCCAACAGAAGATTAAAGCAAACTTTATGTATTCGGCAATTAAATATAGCTGGGATTTTGGAGAGCAATAATGAAAAATGAACTGCACAATTAGTAGCGCCCTGACATTCATTAATTTGCCGGGATCTGTTGTTGTTACTAATATTTTCAATAATCAAAACATTTCTCCTCTACTGTCATGCTATTGAGACTGCCTAGTGATCATATAACACAATTAAAAACAACTGGGTAAAACCAAATGCAACTAAAGGATCAAGTAAAACCAAACACAAGCATAAAAACTGTCTGTAATGATGGGTTGGGTACAAACAGTTAAAAACTTCACCATATAATAAACAATAAACTGAACAACATATATTAGTGTTCAGGGAAGTGCAGGGCATTATCATGCTATTTTAGATAGCTAACATTCCATACACAAGTAGCATGCTTGAGTATGTATAGGTCCTTAGGTAGCCAAAATGGCTGCAGAAGAAGAATACAGTACATCAAGAGGCTTGGTTTGCAGAGCTACAGAAAAGCCTTGTGGCAGCTGTAGTGTGCAACAGTAGGAGATGCAAAGTTTTCTTATCCCTGTCTCCTTGAAATTGCCACACCTTTTAAAATCTTAGCTTATTCTGACAGTATCCCATTGGCATCCACTGTTTCATCTGATTTCTGAAACCTCATTTAAGATATGTCTGTTAAGATTCTCAGTCACCCAGGTGAGTTTATCTGGAAGTTGAGTCATGGGAACTGGACTTCTTTTCTTGAGAGATTGAAACGTTTCGCTGCTGAAATAGGGTCATAAGATGAATAATGGCCTGAATAGGCTCTTAGGTGGCTGGCCTATTCTGACATGTAAGATGATATTTTGTAAAATTGTTGACAATACTATTAACTCATCCTGGCCTCTCAGTTTACAGTGCCTGTACATAAATGCATATTCTTCTCAAGGAGGAAAAGAAATGGCAGCCCTTTCTATTACTGTATACCTCCACACAGGCAGATGCTTACATAGCTAATACAAATAGCAGCTAAGGAGTGCCACAGTCGTTTGTTTTACTGCAGGGAAGTACTGCAAAAATCCCTTCCCTGGAGAGTGAGACAGGAGGCATCTGGCAAAACATTTCTGTCTCTAATGAGGGCAGGTGTATGGTTTGGGAAATCGTTGGGGTCAAAAGCCATTCAAGCAACACACAGCTGGGTTATCCAGGCCCTGCAAAGGTCATAGCCAATGTTGTTGTCTAAACGGCTACCGGAAGACTAGCACTCTATCCGGCGTGGGGTCTGGCTGCTGCCACAACAACACCCGTTGTGAAGGGCTGCCAATAGAGCAACACCAGCTTCTGGAAACAGGTCATGTAGAGAATACCATCCCATACATACTAAATACCCATAACATGTCCAGGTGACATACGTCCTCTGAATGAGAATGATTTCTTTATGGTTCACTAAATTTCTTGGCAGCATTTTTTTCCTTTAAAAAAGCCCAAAAGTGGCTTGCCATCTGTAATGTCCAGAAGTTAAAAACAAAAACCATTTGACTTATATTTCTGTATAGTGGGAAACTAGTGTTGGGGACAGGATTAATGAACTAGTGAAAAAAATGGACGTGGACAATAACAGAGGATGAAGATAACTGAATGGTGATACCTCGGTAGAGCCTGGCCCTGTACTTACTTGATGACTAATATATGCAACATCCACAAAAGCAGGATGTGGACTGCAGGATTCGTGAGATTAGGCTTAAGAAATGGCTACTAATGCTGTAACATTCAATTCATCTAGGTGTGACACTGAACACCATATAAAGGTTGCTATCCCATGTGTACTTACAGTATTTTTCCATGTATAAGACTATAGTTTCATCTAAAATTGTTAGACTAAAAATTGAGGGCCATCTCAATTGAGTAATTTTGGGTTGGAAAGCGGGGGTCGTCTTATACAAGGGGGTGTCTTATAGACAGAAAAATATGGTAATTTGAGTGAGTCTAACAAAATACTGAAGGACTTAGACATAATTAGCACGGGACTGAACAGCATTTGAAACTGAAATTAAAATATTCCTGTTTCTTTCTGATTTATCACTTTCTACTAAAAACTCTCCTTGAATCAGAATGTATTTGGTTTATATTTTCTGTCCTCTCTTTTATTCCTTATTGGATAACCAAGACATTTATGTTACACCACTGCTGCAAATCATTGTCACAGGCACAATGTGCGTGGCTCCGTGCTATTTCCAGTGGATTGCCTCACATGTCACTCACCCTGCATCCCACCTCCTCCCTCTATAATTCCTTAATTCTTGTACTTCCCAACCTTCAAACACAATTAAAGCTGCAATCTCACTGCTGGGCTAGCTGGAGGATGAAGAAGAGGGAGATTGTGTTGCATCTGCCGTTGCAGCCTCTGCACCTGCTCTGCGGGTGAACAGAGAGGGTTTAGTCTCCATGGTTGTCAGTCCAGAACTTTCAACCCTGATCTTGTCAAAACATACGCACGCGAGTAGCACTGTAAAATTCGTTGAGATTACTTGTGTGAATGAAAGGCATCACATGCCAAAACCCTAGCAGGATCAGTTTCTTATTAGGAACTAAATCCTTCAGAAGAAGCCAACAACAATGAAGCATTGAGGGACAGCTTGAGTGGGTGGCGTATGTCTGATGCAACATTGCCATCTAGAGCCTAGGAAGCAAATTCACGGAAACAGCCCTGAAGACTAGCAGAAAATGTGTATGCAGAATGAGGGGTTGGAACTTGGAAGAACTGAGGGGAGGGGGGGGGAAGGAATAGTAAGACCAGTTGGGTTGGTTTTTGTTTCTGTATATGCTAACATTTCCACACGTTATTAAACATAACACACACACAAAAAACCAACGCCTCAGACTTCAGGGCAGGCCATTCAGATTTGCCCAGTTTTCTTCAAAACTTGTTTATTTCTCCCATCCCATCCCAACCCCACCCTATTCATTTCCAACTTTTTTACTTCAAACTTTGCTTTCCTCACAACACAACCATAGTTGTACTCTTGGGAACAGCCTGGACAGAATTAAACCTTTCTTTTACCTAATATGGATGGTTTTGGTTTTGATTTCCAGTTACAGTCTTTGCTCACTGCCACTCTCCCTTTTTTTTAATTTCAAAAGGCAAGGGGACAGTTTTCAGAAAACAGGCAAACATGTTTGTGTAGCTCTTGGTCCAATACAGCTTTTCTTCCTCAGGTTGTGCCCAGTTCTACACAAAGCAATTGTCATGGCTGTTTTTCAGCAAGTTCTCTTAGGTTTCTATTGCCTCAAAAATATGGATGGCCATCAAGTGCTGTGATGAAACCTCAACTTATATACAGGGGAGGGGAGGAACTATCAATGACCACTCATACTCATGAATCAACTGGCCCTTGAATGGTTTGCTAATATGCATAGAGAGAAGTGGTTTTGACATCATATTTCAGATCCTGGATTTTGCAGGTTCAGAGGATGCTGCTTCTTTGTGAAAGCAATGAGCACAAGAGGAAAATCGTGCCCTAAGTCAGACCACTGGTTCATCAATTTTAACACCATTGAGGCTAGTGTTTCCCAGCTTGTGGGGGCCAGTGGCCACAACTGAACTGTTCAGAGAGTTCAGTGGTTTTGGTCTGTGGAGCAAGGGGCTGGTGGTTCGTTTCCCCACTGTGCTTCCTTGACAAGGGCAGGTCTCAGTGATCCACAGGTTTCTTCTATTTCTGAAGTTCTAAGAATGTTGTTTGTTGTCATTGTTTTTGCAGAATGGCTGCCATAAAGGAATTATAAACTATATTTCTCCCAGAAGACTAAAAGGAAAATACTGAGTTCAAACTTATTTCACAGACAGCAAAATAAAAAAGGAAGGAACCCGTTAGCTGAGGAAATCAATTCATTGATAAGGTAGCACCCCAAGAAGTTGAGTATGAGGCAGAATTGGGTTTTGAGCTGTCAATCTCAAACTGCATGCTTCCTACCAAAAAGTTCAACAAGGACAAATCAGTGATGCCCCAAAAGCAGACATATGCATGCCCAAAACACACAGAGTGACAAAGTACTCATCCAGCCTCCTGGCATGACACACAAACAGAGGTATGAACACTTTCTCTCATACTCCCTACTCTTACACTGTCCTAGTTCCCACGGAACTGTCCCCTAGTTCCTGTCCTGTCCTGTCCTGTCCTGTCCTGTCCTGTCCTATCCTGTCATGTCATGTCCTGTTCTGTCTTGTCTGTCTGTCAAGCTTCTTCTATGTCCCCTTTGATCACACACACTTACATTTACAGTGGTACCTCTTAAGATGAATGCCCCGTAAGACAAAAAACTCGCAAGACGAACAAAATTTTTGGGAACAGGGTTGCTTCACAAGATGAAAATTCCCTATGGGGTGCTTTGGAAGAAGAAAATCCATTCCGCATTTTTGAAGCAAGTTACCCAGGATGCATTGCGCCCCCGCGGTTTGTGGAGGGGTGGGAATTTTTTCATCAAGTTTCGGAGCAATTCTGCACATTGTTTTGCAGCAGTTTTTGGACTTTTAGAACTTGAAAAGATTGGGAGCTGAGGTTTCCTTGCTTTCTTTTGTGTTTTTTGCATTGTTTTTCATTGGACTTTTGGCAGGAATGACCTGGGTTTTTTCTTGGAACTTGCATTTGATCATCTCTGAATTATTTTTCATTGCACTTTTGGCGGGAACAGGCTGGGGTTTGTCTTGCTGCTTGCTTTTGTCCATGTTTGCATTACACTGCAGGGGTGTGGATGTTCAGAGGGGGTGGGGGCATTCCAGCTCTGCATGCCTTTGAAGTGCATTTTATAAAGAAGTTTGGGGGCAGCAGCTTTTTTGCCTTTTTTCCCGACCTCTGGAACAGATTAATTGGTTTCCCATTTATTCCTATGGGAAACCATGCTTTGTAAGACAAATTTTTCGTAAAATGAAATGACCCATAGAATGAATTAAATTCATCTCATGAGGCACCACAGTACCTCTAAGGACTGCAATACGAGAATTCATGCACCTCAAGATAAGCATGTATTTCCCCCTGTGATCAAGCTGGGCTAGGCTGGGCAGGGCAGGCAATAAAAGGTGAAGATAAATATTTTCCCTGACATTTAATCACAGTCATTTGCAACTCAAAGGGGTTGGTGCTCATCTCCGTTTGTAAGCCAAAGAGCTGGCATTTAGTGTAGACATATTTCCTGAAGCAGGAAAAGACCTTCCTCTTCAGGCAAGCTTTCCCGGAATGAAATATATAACTTTATGGATTACCATACATGATTGCATTGACTGATTTCATAAGAACACCAGTGTTTTCATCATACTTTCATTTTCCTTTTATTTTTGTGTGCTCTTTGTAGCTCTACTGTTACTTTGTAGCTCTGCTGTTACAATAAACAGTGAGGTGGCCAAGTTTGCAGATGACACAAAACTTTTCCGTGTGGTAAAAACCAGAGAAGATTGTGAAGAGCTCCAGAAGGGTCTCTTCAAACTGGGGGAATGGGCTGCGAAATGGCAAAATCGTTTTAATGTAGCCAAATGTAAAGTAATGCATATTGGGGCAAAAAATCAAAACTTTATCTATTAACTTGTAGGCTCTGAGTTATCTGTGACGGATCAGGAAAGAGATCCTGGTGTGTTGGTGGACAGCTCCATGAAGGTGTCTCCCCAATGTGTGGCAGCGGTGAAGAAGGCCAATTCCATGCTAGAGATTATGAAAAAGGGGATTGAAAATAAAACAGCCAACATTATAATGCCATTATACAAAACAATAGTAAGGCTGCACCTGGAGTATTGTGTACAATTCTGGTCACCACATCTCAAGAAAGACATAGTGGAACTGGAAAAGGTGCAAAAGAGAGCGACTAAAATGATTACTGGGCTGGGGCACCTCCCTTATGAGAAAAGGCTAAAACATTTGGGCCTCTTTAGTCTGGAAAAAGGCGCCTGAGGTGAGATATGATTGAGATGTACAAAATAATGCAGGGCATGAGTAAGGTGGATAGAGGGACACTCTTCTCCCTCTCACAAAATACCAGAACTAGGGGACATACACTCAAACTGATGGCTGGGAGAGTAAGAACAGACAAAAGAAATTTTTTTTTCACCCAGCGCGTTGTTAGTCTGTGGAACTCCCTGCCACAGGATGTGGGATGGCATCTGGCCTGGATGCATTCAAAAGGGGATTGGACAGATTCCTGGAGGAAAAGTCCATCACAGGTTACAAACCATGATGGAGATGTGTAATCTCCAGGCTTAAATCCGGGGTAGTTCAAGGGCCAGATGCAGGGGAGTGCTATCAGGAGACAGATATCTAGTCTCATGCGCTCCCAAACGCATCTGGTGGGGCCACTGTGAGATACAGGAAGCTGGACTAGATGGGCCTTTGGCCTGATCCAGCATGGCTCTTCTTATGTTCTTATGTTCTTATATTCTTACCTTTTAAACTTCTAAGATGCCTCCTCTGATTCCCTGTTTTTAATTTGAATATGCCTTATATGTTCTGAGCTGTATATTGTCCTTCATTATTGCAAAGCCACCTTGGGTCCTTTTCCAAAGAGAAAGGTGGGGTAAAAATATTATAAACAAACAAACAAACAAACAAACAAATAAATAAATAAATAAATAAATAAATAAATAAATAAATAAACAAACAAACAAACAAACAAACAAATAAATAAATAAATAAATAAATAAATAAATAAATAAATAAATGCACAAGCACATGGAAAGTTGTTGCCTTCCTACTGAAGTGATACATATTCATCCCACTCACATTTTATGTGCTTTCAAACAGCTAGATTCACAGGAGTTAGGACAAGCACAGAATCATAGAATCACAGAGTATGAAGAGTCCTCAAGGGCCATCCAGTCCAACCCCCTGCCATGCAGGAACCCCCATCACAGTCTTTCCGCCAATCCTGCCACATGGATTTGAACTGCTGACCTTTCCATAAACAAGCCCAGCCATGCAGATGTTTAACTCGGAGTGCCACTCGTGTCTCTTGGGCAGTAATAAACCAATATTAGTTCAGTGACCTCTCAAAAAACACAGCATTACTGATATTGACAAAGAAATAACAAAACCAACCGCATTCAGAGGGAGAGTTCTTCATCCATTTTTGAAGCAAGAAGCATTTCTTGCAAGTTAGATACCTTGTTAATGTCAAAAGTGAAGTGAGATTTGTTGTGGAAAAACAACAGAGAAAAAGTTGACCAGAACTGTTTACAGGGTGGGTGTCAAAGATTGCTCGAGACTGGGATTTCCATAGTACTCGGCACTAATTATCAAGAAAGAATGATAACATGGCTTTTTGGCAGCTGCAGAAATATAAAAAACAAACTATCTCACAGCATCATAGCAATTTTCCAACACATGCAAAGAAAAGTCTTTTCAAGCAACATATATGAAATGCTACATGTGAGCTTAACAAATGGGAAGGTATAATAGTACACAGAAAAGTGTTTAACAAATAAGAACTGAAGATGTGCCTTGCTAACATTTGCTCAAAGACCAGTCTAGTTCAGGATTCTGTTCACAAAGTGGCCAGCAATTGTCCCTGAGACACTTGTCAACAGGTCATGAACACAGCTGGACACTTCCTCTCACAATACGTAACAAATGATATCTCAGTTCATACTACCTCTGATATACCAAATATATCTCCACCATAACTGTGGAATTAATAATCATATCATCCATGAATTCAGTTAATAACATCAAAAGCTGTCCATGTCAGTGGTCATCAAGACTCTACCTGGACCATCTGGCACATCACTTCTGATACTTTATAGGACATTAAATTAATCTGGTAGCTTGATCTTTCAAGCGCTTTTAAATTTCTTTTTAAAATCTGTCCAGGTTGGGAGCCATTACTACCTCTAGTCGCAACTGACAATGCCTGGAGCAGATCTGGAAATAGCAAGCAGGAGCTTCTCACTGAATGATGCCACAACTTCAAAATATGTCTGCTCAGTTTGAAGGATCTTCTACTGAATGAACCTTTCCCTCAAACAGAAGTGACCATAAAGGCTTCATAAACAGTTCCCTTTCCAAATCATACCTAACAAATGCCTCTTCTACTTTGTTTGCCAACATTTAAGCTTCAAATGATATCTACCGTCATTTCCCTCATTTCGAGGGCTGCAAGGGTTTTTTTTAACACAGGCCTCCTGCCTCCCCCTGTGGATTACTCTATCCAGTATATACCACACTGGGTATCAAGAGGGGCATGGGGGATGTGCAATATCCAGGTATCTGAGAAGGGGGAATTATCTCAGCCTTTAACGCCACCCACCCCTTCTTTAAGTTAAAACTCCCAGCCATATCCGATTCCCTAGTGCTCTTCTTCCTGCAAGTTGGGGGGGGGGGGGAGAACAACCACTCCGGAACAACCGCCGTCGTACAAACGACCTACACACGATTCTGACTACGTCCCCTCCTCTCTTTTAGGGGCGGGGAAAAAAAGGAAGTATGATCATTCCAATCAAGCGGGGAAACATCCTTCCGAGCAAGATTGTAAAACAGCGGCCAGAGGTCAATGCGCTCTGCATGATCACGCTCGCTCCCCAGAGCATCGGCGCGCTCTCCCACTGCCTCCGGGGAACGTTTGGCGACTGGCGAGGTAAGAATAAGAAAGCGAGCGAGGGCGCGCGGGAATGCCAGGGTGCTTTGGTGATAACCACCTACCCACCCCTCTTGGCGGGGGGAAGGCAACGGAGCTCGTTCGACGCCAGTTCCTCCAAGCCCGAGCCCGCACGGCCAATTAGAAAGGGGTGGGCTTGGTAAACATCTGGAGAAGGCTTCAGACTCGGAACCGCTTATAGGACGCCTCTGGGCGCGATCACACCTGAGCGAGCCACTCTCGTGTGTGTCTTACCCACCGACGATCCGCCCTCCGTTTTTCAGAGGCCCTTAAGATAGGAAGAGTGGCTCCAAAGGGAACGAAGGAGGCACCGAAAGCCCGCCAGCTCACCTCGATCGGCGGCCCCTGGTGTGCAGCCAGACTACTCCGGGCTGCTGGGCGCTTTCCTGTCCCTCGCCGGAAATCCAAACCGAAGTGAAAGCTGGTTTCTCTGCAGCCCCGTGGCTTCCTCCGTGGGCAGGGCGGGGTGGTGGTTTGGCTTCGGTTCCCTGTAGCGTGAGCGTATATGTAGTGTTTTTGAGAGAGAGAGAGAGAGAGAGAGAGAGAGAGAGAGAGAGAGAGAGAGACTGGTCGACCCTGGGCCAAAGTGAAGATTTCTGTTGCCATGCCCCCCCCCCCCCCCCCCCGCCATAACTCTTTTTGGCGAGGCAGCTCTCGTGTTAGGGGAATTGCAAAACAGCTACTGCTTCTGTTCCCCCAACGCTAAGAAACGGGGCTAGGCAGCTGGGGCCTTCCAGATGTTTTGGCCTGCATCTCCAGTTGCTTCCAACCAGTAAGCTGGATAGGGAGGAATGATGGAAAGGGAAATCCAGAAACATTTGGAACCTCCGTGTTGGCTGGCCATCGCTGCTGTAAAGGAGACGCAGTGATGTAGAAGTGGGTTTGGAAATGCAGTTGCTTATCTTGAGAATCCCCCTGTATTTTCCCATGGAAAACACAGACTGCCCCATAACATGACAAATGATGAGCAGGTCTCTTGCGAAGTTAATAGCTCTTCAGCGCCATTCCTGACTGCCCTCAATGCATTGCAATATGACAGGGATCATTTTGTTCCCCGAAACATCCACTTGTCTCCCAGGTACTAGGATGGTGGCCACTGAGCCAGAGGGTGGTGGCTTATGAAGCGGTAGTCCAGGGCACCCCTACACCCCTACACTTCTGTTACCTTTCCCCATTCACTTCTGATGGCTTGGCAGAGTGTCCAGGGAGAAAAACAAGGAGTGCTTTCTATCCCTTTAATGTGTGGGTGGAGGCAGGGCATTTTAGCTGCACTTGCTGAATTTTATTCTTATAAGTTACCCTTAAAAGTATAGGAGCCTTGCCCTCCTTTCATCTTTATGTCCATCAAGTTAATCTTTGATTTACTGTGCCCGCCTACACAACTGTATACAGTTAGTATAGGTTTTTAACACTGCCATTAGATGTTTTGCTAATTTTATTGTTTACTATATATGAGTTTGTTTACTTGCTTACTTTTATTTTACTATCTTGTTTGTATTTTTGTGTTATTGTTTTAAACCACCCAGAATGGCCTTGTCTAGACATTAAATAAATATAAATAAATTCATCTGCAGCTAAGGCAAATGAGAGTTGCAGTCATGATGTATTCATCACTCCTGATGAAAGGCTGTCCAAGTATGGAAATCCGCAGATAGAAAAGTAGTGCAGCAGAAAACAGAGGAAGCTCTTATGGCCGCTGGTAATTCTGGCCTGAGGATTCTGGGAGTCGTAGTCCACAGAAGAAACATTTCCACTTCTGAAGTGGAAGGCATGGTGACTGACATCTAAATGTTGCCTCATTTAGATGTTTGGGCTACAGCTTCCATATCCTCTTACCATAAAGCTATACAGACTGAGGTTGCTGGGAGTTCAAACATATCCATACGTATCTATAATCTCCTCAGGCCCATAGGGCTGCAGAGCCCAAATCAAATGGTATGTTTAGGCAAAACTGGAATGTGTGGCCCATCAAGTGGCCTGTGGTGTTAGTTCTCCATTTCCAGGAGGCAGGTGGCTGAGATATGAGCCTGCATATCCCACCCCCAATATCCTTGTGCATGCATGCCAAGCCCTATGCCATTGGTGGCAAACCTTTGCCACTCCAGATGTTTTGGACCACAACTCCCACAGTCTAGGCTTGGAATTCTGGGAGTTGTGGTCCAAAACATCTGGAGTGCTAAAGGTTCGCCACCACTGCTCTATGCCCTCCATTTCCCAATACTGTCAAAGCTGGAAGAGGGCACATCCTCAGCTTCATCATGGCCACCAACTCTCTAGTGTGCTTAAGTGGTCCTTATTAAGGCCAAACCTGTTGGAGAAAATCTGCCTGTATAAGGGCAGTTGTGTAACAGTTTTTCCCTCTTTGCTGGTCAGCTGTCATTCAATCAGGTGTGCAACTGAGTGTGCTATCATCTTCTGAGCCAGTGCTTGCAAGGGAGTGCAGCAGGTATCCTCCTAAATGCACAGTTGCCCTTATGCGGTTGTAGGGCAATAGTACTCTGTCCCAAGCATGGCTTCTAACCATGCTGACAAAGGCAAATAGACCCTCTTCTGATCTTGCTGCTCAGCACAGGAATTTTAGCAACTCAGACATGTCTTAGTCTGCAGAGAACATAATGTTGGGACTAGCATGTGCAATCCTGTCTCTGTTTTGGCACTCAGGCTGAGGAACATTTGGCATGATTCTGACCTCTGGCAGCCCTTTTCCAGGGTTCTTTAGGGGAAAAGTGCTCAGGAACAATTTTCCATGCTCTTTTTACTCTTGTGCTCTGAGACCGTGCAGCTTGCCCAAGGATACACAGGCTTGGTGGTCTCCCCGAAAGCATGGTGGGAAATTGAAGGCTTAACTCTGGCTCCACAACCATTGAGCTACTTGGCATAATAGCTCTTCACAAGTGCAATTACCCACCAAAGCAATAGTCCATTCAGTTTCCATCAAATGCTTAGAAGTCTATTACCTGAAGTAATTTACCTGCAGACATCTCTAATACATGAAACCAGAGGCCAGCTCTAGTCAAGCATTACTCACACAGAGGGCAAATGGGAGTCTCCCCCAGATTTTTTTGGCATAACATCTGAAGTGGGAAGCCTCTCATGATCATAGAGGTTTGCCATGTGATTTAGACACAGATTGGATTCCATATCCCATCATCCCAAATCCAGGGGTTTGTTGGGAGCTGTAATTCAACAGAGTTCTAAATCACGTGATGTGCCTCCATGAGACCAGGAGAGACTCACTGTCACCATCCGGTGACAACAGGCAAAAATAGTACAGTGGACCCTCGTATAACAAACAGTTTGTATAGCATAAAGTCTGTACAACATAAAAAATTCCGGAGATAGGGGAAATTTGCTTAACAGAATCGTATGGGGTGAATCCGTACAACATAAAAATGGTCACGATTAGGGATTACTCCTATGGGAAATTTGTATAAAGGAAAATTTGCTTAACAGAATTTCATTTGGAACAAATTAATTCCTTTAAACAAAGGTACAACTAACTGTATAATGTTGGTGCATTATTCCACAAACATGGCCAGCCTGTTGAGCAAGGTAGCAAAGTAACCTACCAATTTTAGACAAGAATATAGTCTTATACACGGAAAAAATATCAGCAGGATGACCTTGTTTGTGAGAATAATGCACCAACAGAAGTAATGTGAAAGAGCTCATCAGGGACAGGGCATTGTCAAGAAAAGCCATGGATTAACAACACTGTTTCTGTATTCTCTTAGACTATAACTGATCAAGTCTTCTTCTTTGGTGGTTTTAGAGCAGAGCCTGGATGGCCATCTGTCAGGAGTACTTTGGTGGGGGTTCCTGCATGCTGGGGGGGGGAGGTTGAACTGGATGGCCCTTGAGGTACCTTCCAATATGATTCTATGATTTCTGGTTTGCTTTTGAAATTGTGTCTTTGTTCCCCACCCCACCCCCCCAGGATTTTCTGAAGTGCTGCCATGGCCGATGCATTCGAGACGGCAGATACCGAAGAGACTGTCACCTGTCTCTGCATCACTGTCTATCATCCAGAGCAAGAGAAAAAGCAAGTGTTTCGTGCCTTAAAGTTTTGCCAGCAACAGCAGCTGAGAGCAGATGAGCTGGTTAAGTTTGGAAGAGACCCCAGTGCCTGCCTTTTTAATTTTGTAGATGGGCGGGTTTCACGCGTTCAGTTTGCCCTGCATTTTTTCAGACACTTCAACAGCACAGAATTTGGCTTCGAGATTAAGAATTTGAGCAAAAAGGTCAAGCTCTTTGTTGACGATGTTGAACTGGCTTACCTGAATAAGGTCATTTTGCCAGATATGTGCCTGGTCCGCTTTGGAGACTATGAGATGTTAATACAGAAACAAGGAGGGCAGTCAGAAAATTGTTTTGAGGTTCGCTTTGAATTAGCCAAAACATCACTGTGGCAGAAGAGGGTCCCAGAGCGGCACCCTGTACCTGAAAGTGGCATATCGTATACAGATACTCCAATTGAAGTGGATGAGGATGAATAAATGGGAACCCACCTTTGAAAGTTGGATTGACTGATTCCAGTGTCTGTCAAAGTGTTCTCATTTTTGTTGGTACACCTGTGTATGACCGTGTCATGGGAATGGCTGAGGCTTTATTAAATATGCAGATTAGCCTCTGTGGCTACGATTGCAGGGAGCATGGCCCTTCAAGCTCCTGTGAGTGCCTAGGGCAGGGCAAGGTCTTTCTTTGTGTACCTGCTACCTTACAACACGTGGTGTCCATGTCTGGAAGTTGAGTTCTTTGTCAATATTGCTCAAAGGTCTGTTTCCCGCCTGTTAGTATCTGCCATTCTCAGAGGGAGAAGCAGGAGCAGCTAAGCACCCCCTCGTTGTATCTGCCTTCAAACAAGCCCAGATCCTACCTACAGCTACCAGTTGTCACTCCTAAGGACATCAGAGGCAGAGGAAGCAGCGGTTGTGTGGTTGTCCTTTGCTCCAGGACTCGCTGGCCTTTGTAACTCATGCCTTCATTTGCTTTTTCTGATTCCTCCTTCTGTGTTGGGTCTTGAAGATTGCGTGTGTGCGCGGGGGTAGGGATTGTCATTCGCTCTTTGCCAGCAGCTCCTGGGGACTGAGGAAGGGAGCAGTGGTAATATTTTAATATAAATGCAGATAAATGATATATCTGTACCAAAATGTCTCATGAAGTCATTTGTATGCCAGTTGGCCTCCTAGGGTGACATCACACGGGCGAAGCATTGTAAGGTGTTGTTGGACTGCAGTTCCTTGAAATCCATTGTTAGAATTCAGCTCCCATAAATCCATTGGTTAGGAATGCTGGAAATTACAGCCCTGTTGATTTTGAAGTCTGCACTTGGCCCACGTTCTGCCTTCTTATGATACCACTGTCACCTTTGAGGGCTGTCAAGATTACTTAAAAGTATAGCTGGACCTCCTTGTACAACGCCTCAAGGGTTCTAGTGGACTTATCCAGAAAGCTCATCTTAAAATACAGTGTGGTGAACCTTTGGCACTCAAGGTGTTTTGGACCGCAGCTCCCACAGTCCTTTGTCATTGGCAATACAGGCTTGGAATTCTGGGAGCTGCAGTCCAAAACATCTGGAGTGAAGGTTCACCACCACTGTGGGTGCCACATGTTTTTCATTTTTATTTTTCATTTTGTTTTTGCCTGATATGCTACCACAGACTAACACAGCTACCTCTCCTAAAGGCCTTTTTAAATATCAGAGCTCAACATGTGCTGGAAGGAAGAACTTATGAAACAAAAACAGACTGCAAGTTGAGAAAACAAATGAATGTACAAATGTCAGTAGTAATACTGATATGTAAGCATTTTCTCTCAGATTTTGCCAAAGTGCCTGTGCTGCGTGGAAACTTTTTTTTTTTTTGCTATCTTCCATAAGCAACTATAATAACAACTATGTTGAACAAATTAGAATTTATGCTCAGGACAAGGAAATCTGGGTTGAAATCTACATTTCACCAAGAAATGCAGTGAGTGACTCAAAATGATCACATTTTCCTCATATTTATCTACTTACAAAAGTATATTGTCCCTCATTATTGTAAGCCAACTTGGGTCCTTTTCCAAGGAGAAAGGTGGAGTAAAATATTAATAATTAATTAATTAAAATAATAATAATAATAATAATAATAATAATAATAATAATAATAATAATAATAATAATAATAATAATAATAATAATAATAATAATAATATGAAGTGGAGGAAAATAAAGAGATGAGAATCTTACAGTCCCTCCAGTCTTACCTAACAAACAGCAATAAATCATAAGACAGCCTGTGGTTCCCCTTAATTAGACTGCTTGAAAAGAGATTTATAAGTTACTTTTTTCTGAAGACTGTTCAGGGAGATTTATGTATATGTTAGAGAAATTTCAACATTCAAATCAGAATTTGCTACCTTCCAAATCATACTGGAAATTATAAGATTTCAAAAGTATGCTAACATACTGTCCTCTGAAATGGTCTACCATTTTAATGGTCCAGACACATTAAAAAGGCCTGGGGAAAGTTGAATTTACTTTTCTCCCATTCTTCAGAACTTAGGAAAGTTACTTTTCTGGACCACATCTCTTAGAATTTTCCTATGTTTGTTTATTTATTGAACTGAAACAAGAATGAAGAAGTGAGCATATAAATCTTGCTGGATGTCCAAAGGTATACACAGTATATTAAGCACTGAAACATAGATTTGTAAAAAAGTCACTGTAACAACAAAACCAGGTTTTTTCTTTCCAAAAACTGCAAAGCATTTGATCCTTAAAATATATAGATGCCATAGATACATTCTGGTTTCTTTTCAGATCACATAACTCTTTCATCTTGTACATGCCTGAACAAAACAATTATATAAAATTGTGTAATATAAATATCCTCCTCCCTCCTCAAAAACAAATCGTGATACACATGAATTATAGCAACCTTTAAGGGTGTGTGTGTGAAATGACACAGTATTCCAAACCTCATAGCAATTGTTAAAAATGCAGACCTGAAATCTAGTGGGCAGATGTGAATATACTTGTTTTGTCAATAAATGAGAGTATTGGCGTATGATGCTTACCTTTTGCCAACCAGCAGAACCGATTTGCTATCAGAAACTTGATGTAAACATGCCCCCTACTTTCTAGGACCAGACTGTTGCTGACAGATAGGAGATACTGCTGTGTAGCAAAAGTAAGCCGCTTCTGCTGATGAGTGGGAAGTAGCTGCTGCTTTCAAGCAAGTTAGAGAAACAAAGATTAGGATATAGCCAATGTTTCTCATGGTGACAGTTGTGAGAGAGTCTTATGCTAAGCAGCAGCAGCGCCAGAAAATCAACAATGAGATCCTCTTCTTAGCCTGGGTGAGATGTGTTGACAAAGGTTATTTCTGGAGCTAAATGGTTTTAAGTATTTTTACCTGTTAAAGTTTAAATGCTTTTCCATGCCTTGCACTCCTTTTTGCTTTTTAAATTTTTTATTAAGGACTTTGATGTCTTTTAGAGATGTATTCTCCACCCTTTGGGCAATAAACTCCACTGTTTTTTTATGAATGTTATACTAAGTACAGTTGAAGCTGTCTGCACCTGTATTGACTTACAGGATGCAGGATAAGTGACAGTGCCTGCAGAAAGTGGAACTTAGAATTTATGTAGCAAAATTGTCAATCGGTGGCTACTAATTGGACTCTCTACTGGAATTTCTTAATGAGTTACAATGAGGGACTGATCACAGCAAGAACTCTTAACAGTTGCTAAAGAAAGTCTGATTTGCAGTGTGGTACAGTGGATACACAGTAACCTTAAACTACTTCATGTGTGTAAAAAATTTATTCACAGCTTGAGAAATTTAAACTTTGGGACCAAAAACATCGAAAAATCAGGAACTAATACAACCGTTTATGTCAAACTAAAAATATACATTTGAAGTGTACAAATCTCTTATAGTAAAGCATATTACAAGCATTGAAAATGTAGAGCTCAAAAAGTAAATATTTTTTAGCAACAAACTATCTGTTTGAGAAATGCAATACATGAAGAAACATACTATCATCAGTAGCTGTCTCTCTTTTTGAAACATAAAGGCACACAGGAAAGAAATCAGTCTAAAGTGATTCTGGCTTACAGGGGTAGCTATACATACTTGATAATTATTTACTGCCACTGAACATCCATAATATATTACTGGGACAGTGAATAGTGTGCATAAAAAGTAAATGCTCTGGAGTCTCAAATAAAATTCTATAAATTAATCAGGATCACAGACCACAAGAAGAGATAAAAAAAATACACAAGGAAAAAAAGTTATTTACTGAGTAATAATGAAATAGCAATGAAGGCCTGTTGCGGAGTAATAGAACAATCATGCTCCTCCAGGTGTTCTTTGACCTACAGATCCCATCAATCCTAGCCAATATAGCTAGTGAAAGATGACAGAGGTTGTAGTTCAAAAATTCACACACGGCTACTATTGCCCACCCCTGTAGTAAGGGGACAGATGCAGCGATCACATTTGAATATGAAGCACAAATTTCAACTGAGCTGTTTCAGCCAGTGAGTATAACTATAATGGACAGCACTGCTACTGAAAGCAAAGCTTCAGCAGGAAATTCATCTCTATTTCAATTATTTGCTGTAGCTGTTGTTCTGTTTTTGTCATTAAAAACGCTATTGCCAAGAGCCATGATCCTAATTGTGTGTGTATCTGCACAGCTTCATTCTTACATGCAAAAATGAAAATATTTGGTCAGCATCGACAGCCTGCATAATCTTCCAGAAGTAACTAAAACTGATCAGGTTGTAGTTTTTAAAGCTAATCTCAATTAGTAAATGAATGAAATTATTCATATATATGGGAATGCTTTATCTGGACTGGAATAGCAATTTGTATTAAAACAGCTACAATAAGTAATTACAGTGGTACCTTGTATAAAGGAATTAATTTGTTCCAAATGAAATTATATTAAGCAAATTTTCCTTTATACAAATTTCCTATAGGAATGCATTGAAAACAGAGTAATCTCTAATCACGACCATTTTTATGTTGTATGGATTCACCCCATAGGTGCTTCTGTTAAGCAAATTTTCCCTATAGCCGGAATTTTTATGTTGTACAAATTTTATGTTATACAAACCATTTGTTATACGAGGGTCCACTGTATGTCTTCTGACATCCACATCAAAACCACTCTATTTTTAAGGTTGTTGTTATTATTGTCAGCTATCATTAAGTTAGCAACTATTAAATAAAGTTAATTGTGTACAACTTAAAAAATGCAACTAAACTCTTTACATTAGCAGCATTTGGCATTTCAAATTCGGATAAAAATGGAAACTTTGATTCTCTAAAATTTTACATCCATGTTAGTTTCCTGTATTGTAAACAAGAAATGTTCCATGCCATATTTCTCTATTAGTAGTTCTTAAATCTATTAAGGAGAACCATATGCAATGATTCTAATACTGTATTCTCTATGAAAAGTACTGTGCTGAAATCTGATCATTAAAAAAGCCTAAATAAATACAATATGAGGGACAATGGTAAATTCCATATGTAAAATTTTACTATGATTTTTCACATGTTGAACAGAAAAATATTACTGTCTAGTTCTGTCATTCAAGTGTCAACCACTGAAATTATCCCCATGTCAATATTTAACCAAACTACAGTCCTAAAATAAGAAAACCAATTAAAAATGTCAAGCCATTATGCTTCATTTAGTGCAGTTAATTATCTGCTAAACCCCAAAACAGCTACCACAGAACCACTCAAGTATTTTCATAAAATTTCAAAGGTAGACAATAAAATTGCACTTCCAATTTTGATAAACTATACTCTAATTCTTTTAAGTTATAACATAGCTCCCTCCTTTTCTTTCTTGGTTATATCTGGAGATGAGTTCACAAAAGTACTACCACTGTGCTGCATCCTTATTTGAAAAGAGGCCATACAGCAGGAATGGTCGGAGGACTGTAATTATATAACACTTAAGCCCCCCCCCCCATCAGCAATTTGGTCACACAGCCAAAATCCACACGATTTCATTATCTTTGTTGATCAGCATCTGATTTTTTTTGGTCTGAGATAGGCAGTTCTAGAACGGGATTTACAAATCCAGCATACTCTGAGTTGCCATTATCATCCATTTCGGCACTGACAAAATCATTTTCCCATTCCAAACCATTAGAATCATCAGAGGCAGATGTTGGATTACTTCCAGTTTTTTTGCCACCAAATTTTAATGCTGCCCGGAGTATATCTTCTTCCGTTTTTGAACGTTCTCGCAATGGGACCATTCTATTTATACCTGCAATTTAAAAATTGTTTTAATAAAAATATATTTGGCTTTTAAAATCTGCTTTTATTTCTAAAGTTTAGAAAATCAGGTAGATACGTTTGAATTAACAGAGGCCAAAGAAGTCAAATCCTGACTATATTCCAAGAAAAAGAAAGGAAGGAAGGAAGGAAGGAAGGAAGGAAGGAAGGTATGGTGCAACGGAAATGTCTTAACTGTTTTTACAGAGGTTTTCATCTTGAGATGAATAATAACATTGCAGTTCAAAATGCCTGTCCACAAAAGTGGGCTTGTCTATTTTATAAATAGAGGGTTTTTCAAATTGTTATTCATATCAAGGCATGATAGCATTACACACCTGGGTCAGGTATAATTAATGTACTTATCTTAGATTTAGCCATGGTACTGTATTTTCTCATCCATAAGATGATCCCCACATTTCCAATCCAAAATTACAGTTTTGCAACGATGCGGTTCTCTCCTCAGCTTACTTCTATGTATAAAATGACCCTTAGTTTTTAGTTTAACAATCTAGTCTTATACATGGAAAAATACTGTATTTTGTTTTTAAAACTAGAAATATACTGACTGTCTTGTAATCAGTATTTCTAGAAATGGCTTCAGTTTGCATTATGACATAAATTTTAGTGTATTCTTTTAAAGGTTTTATTCGGTTTTAATTGTTCATTTTAATTGTTGTAAGCCACCCAGAGACCTTTGGGTAGTTGGCGGCATATAAACTGCATAAAACAAACAAACAAATACACAAATCTTATGAACAATAATGCCAAACATATTTTTGTAATAACTGGATGCATGTAACTGTGAAAATGACATCACCAAACATCTAAATAGGCAGCCCAGTTTTCACATGCAACAGGTAAACATAGCTGCACCCAATCAAATACTGAAGAAATTGATTATGCATATACTTTTCCATTGAGAATGTACCTCACCAAATTCAAGACTTGTATTTAAAAAAATAGCTTTCAAAAATATTATTTTGACAACAAATGGACATAACAGAAAACTTGAAAGCTCAAAAATGTACAGTAATTATCAGGGCAGAAGATGTTGTGAACACAATTTCAGCTCATCCTCTGTAATGTCATGCTAGCTATTAAGTGTTAACAAGTTCATTCCAAATGTTTTGAAGTTCTTAGTTGTATGGCACAACCACAACCAACTTTTTAAAAATCCTTACAAATCCTGCACAATACTGTTCAAAAATATTTGCATTCCTCTTCTGTTTTTTAAAATCTTTAAAAAAAGATTTTCTTTCATATAAAATCTTTTTTTATATAAAAATATCAGCCAAATGGATAAAGCAAATTACATTGACAGCATTTATTTTCCTTCCCACCCTCTATTTCTCACCCTGAGTCTATCTCAGAATATTCCCCAATCTTCCAAGATAGACTCAGGGTGAGAAATAGAGGGTGGGAAGGAGAATAAATGTGGTCAATGTAATTTGTTTTATCCATCTGGCTGATATTTTTATATAAAAAAGATGACACTTAGAGGGTTAATTTTCAAAATTCAACACTATCTGCTTAGATATCTGTCTGAAAGAGTATTAACAAAATACAAAAAAGTACCTTCTTCATCTTCCCATTCTAAATCTAAGGAATTGCTATCATCATTTCCACTTGTTGATTTGGTTTTGGTCATTAAATCACAACTGCTTTCTGTATTTGGTGTCAGAACAGTAGCTTCTGATGACAACCCTGTGGTAAAAATAGTTTTAAAATAATACATATTATAAAATATATACAGCTTTATAAATTTAAACACTGTTATACAGATAACACTCGGCATAAAAACACAGGCTGTCTATCAGATCAGATGTTTCCTTTCAATGCTAAGATCATTTTTTCCTTCCAAAAACTGAATAGCTGAATAGCTGCAATTTACAATACATATGTCTGGTATTAAAGATTGATTATACAATACAATAACATGGCTTAGTAGCTGCAACAAAAGGTAAGAGGGAAGCTCTACAAGATACAGAAAAGACTTACTGCTACTTCGATAAGCTTCATATTGCGTTTTTACATTTCTCACACATGATTCAAAATCTTCTGCCACTGAGCTGCAAAGTAATGAACAAATTAGCCAAGAATGAATATGCTCTGAGAAAGGTGGTTAAAACATCAATAGAATGCCCTTCTTGAAAAGCCTCCATAAACTTCCTATTGTTCTTCTTATTGAACTATCCTAGCAGAACAGGCTACAGAAAATTCACAAGTGTAACTGACGGCTTTATCAACCACAATCTAATGTTTCAAAACAGAGGCTGCTGCAATCCTGTTGGTGAAAGCCATGCCATAAATCTCGGGTGATATAATAAGTGCAGGTGTACTGCAGCTGTTTCAAGAGAATTAAAAACCTTTGGGAGATGCAGAAAGAGGTTGGGAATGGTTTAAAACTTGAAAACTGCTGTAATCAGTCTCAGTTCTGGTTTTAAATTATTCCCAATGCATTCCACAGCTCCCAAAGGCTTCCTCGGATGAAGGATATTCCTTATGATCCTCAGAAGCTGGCACAAGCAGAATGAGAATATTTTAATTTACCCAAAAATGGCTGCCACATGACCCCAGCTGATGACAATACTGGAGTTGTGAGATGTAACTTACAATTCCCAGAAGCCCTGACTACTGCCTGTGCTGATCAAACCTTTGGGAGCTGCAGTGGAAAAACATCTAGGGGCCCAAGTTTGCAAATCATTGACTGAAGGTTTTAAGGTAAACTTGAGTGTAAGGGTTCTATGGAGGCAAAAAGAAAGAGGCTGTGTCAGGGAGGGTTGTGGTTAAGACATAGACTGATAATATTAGCATAGTGATAAAAATAGCCAGAATTCTACTGATGTTCATATCACGCTTTTGTAACCTGCTTCAACAAGCTGTGGCTAATTGCAGGGGTGTTATCTCAGTCATATGCCTGGTCCTGCATCTAACTGCGCAACCAAGATGTGCCCCAGCATCTCTGTGCAACAATTAATGGCAAGTTACACACCAAAATACATTAATGTCCTGCAGGGTAATATGAAGTGAATAACACAATGCACCACCAAGTGTATTTTAAAGAATTATTTTAGACAGAAATCATAACTATGCCTTCCACCTGATCACTGTTACAAACAGCAGACAGTAGCAATAGGTGGATCTCCCAAAGTTGATGGCAGCATCAGTGCTGAGAAGAGTGTGGGAAGATATTTGCATTGGCTTCTGTGTCTAACATGGTGATTTGCTCTTCCTGGCATATCAGTGTCCCAGAACCCACTCCTCACCTACAAAAGCTCATCTTTTCAGACTCACTACTCTCCATGTGTAGGAGACTGACCAAACTGAAACATAGACTGGAGGGGCTTGAACTCTTCCCTATAGATGTTGTAAGCCTATACAATTTGCTAACAATGAAATGAGAGTAGGATGCCACATAATGCTGGCAAGATTTCGGAGAAGGTAGATTAGTGAATAGAGGAGATGGCAAAGGGACAGAACAGAGAAAGCCATTTTAAACCTAATTCCATTAAGAGATCACTCTGGGGAATGAAGAAATAACAATTAAGCAAGTCCAGAAAGTATGAAAGATCAATTTAAGCAGCCAACCTTGAAAGGTAAATGCTCCCTTTAAAGGCTGTCTGTTTTAACTATAGGAAGTCTGGTTATATACAATTTGATTCTACTGAGTCTTCAAAGCCTCAGTACACCATCACCTTTCTGCCTGGACTCTGGAAGAGTAGAGGAAAATAAACAAAAATACCACACAGATTTATTTATGTGACACAAAATCTGAGAATGTCCAGGATTTTAAACTGGAAGAATTGTTTTCATCATTTTGGACCCAAGGACTAAAATAACTTTAATAGGGGAGAAGTTTGTTCAAGGTGAGATTATCACACAGTCCAACACTACTAGCCTTGCTAAGTTTGTTCACATTTTATTCTACATAGCTGACCTTTGTTATATTTGAAGATGATTTAAAATAGAGGTTAGGTGCAATGCTTCTTAAATGCTATGCATCTTACTTTTGGATGTCTCCACTGTTTGCTCTTTGTGTTGTCCTCTGCTGTCTTTGTTGCTAATAAAAAAGAAAGAACATTAAATACCATGAAACCCAAAAGAAAAACACTTCACATTCTAAATCCACTGTAGCCTTAATTTTCTGTTCCAATCAAGTATTAATTTAAATATTATTGTCATATCAACTTATCTGATCAGTACTCAAGGGAAATTATTTGGTTACAATCAATATTGTGTGTTCTTGGACTCTAATTGGACAGTATTCTCATTATCAATCAAATGATCACATTTATTTTTGATGTTTTCCCCACACAATTAACTTTGAAGGTGTTCAAGTGTGAAAAATAGGTTCTTATATAATGAAATATTTTACTAACTTCATTTTGCTTCCCAATGTACAAGAGCAAATTTCATCATATTGTTGGATATTCTGCCCTTTTACTGGCAATTCTGATTATTTTACAGGAGATAAAGAATTAAGGGCCTCCAGTCCAAACTGGTAATTACGTGACTGAATTGATGAATAAAGAGAACGTAGTCTGTAAATGACAGACCACACAATTTAGCAGTTTACATTTAAGGTACATATTTTGCATATAATTTCATAAATTTTTGGCAAACATATACTGTAAGTCATTCTCTGACACAAGAGTTTTAATTACTGTGCTGACCGATTAAGGCTGATTTTTAATTACACTAAATTGTATAGGCGCAGTTCTCAAATTTCAGAGTCCAACTGTATTTTAATGGCTAGAAGAGACCTTGTAATGCAGTATTAAAGAGTAGGTCCATTTTATTTCCCTGTTCTAACCCATTATACTATAGAAAGGATTAGACATTCTGTCACATTTTTATATTCCCTGTTCCTGAGATTTAAGTACTAAAAACTTGAATACTGAATGTTACAATCACCTCCAAGTGCTATATGAAATGATGCTATTCTTTTATTCATATAGAACATAAGATAAATTACAGGATTGCTCTCCAAACAAAATATGGTTGGACTATAAATAAACAATGATCCTAAATTCTTCTTCTGTGTACCTGGCTTGAGGGTAGATGTAATTTGTTGAAAAAGAGTTTCCTGGAACATCTAACTTAGCAATCATAGATGTAGCTGCTGCCTCCAGTTTTAGTTGGCAGGGCTTAAATATCTGAACTTTGATCAGTCCTGTGATATATTTTTATATGCCTCTGTCAAAGCACTAGTAATGGAGAATATTGATAAAACCATTCACTAAGACTATAAATCTGGCCCTCCAGATGTTTTGGACCACAACTCCCACAGCCCTTTGTCATTGGTAATCTAAGCTTAGAATTCTGGGAGTGGTGGTCTAAAACATCAGGAGGGCCGAAGTTTGGACATGCCTGCTAAAAATCAAACTATACCAGAATCACCTTCCTTCTACTGGTGGTGTTTTATCATATACAGTGGACCCTCGTATAACAAGCAGTTTGTATAACATAAAAATCTGTACAACGTAAGAAATTCTGGAGATGGGGGAAATTTGCTTAACAGAATTGCCTATGGGGTGAATCCGTACAACAGAAAAACGGTCAGAATTAGGGATTAATCCATTTTCAATGCATTCCTATGGGAAATTTGTATAAAGGAAATTTTGCTTAACAGAATTTCATTTGGAATGAATTAATTCCTTTATACAAGGTACCACTGTAATGGCAAGCATGAAAGTGTTTCAGTTTTCAGAGATAAGCAATATGTGTCTTTCTGGCCCAACAAATCCAAATCTCTAATAAATAATCTTTTCTGCCTTTCTTGTTAAAAAGAACCCAAGGCAGCTTGCATAATTAAAAGACAATATTTAAACATGAATAAGCAACAGTAGGTATAGAAATATTTAAAATAATCAGACAAATGCCACGCTAAAAATGATAAAAGCAACACCAAAAACAGGCTCAAAGCAACAAGCCATGGGCACATCATTAAGGAAGCTTTCCAAGGCAGCTAATCATGAAGGCAAAGCCTGAAGAAAAATGTCTTTGCCTACAGAAGAACAGCAAAGGTTGGGCCAATCTGGCTCGAGTCTGTGTGCAGCAACAGAGAAAGCCCTCTTCTGTGTCTCCACCAAATGCACTTGTGAAGGTTGTGGGATCAACAGAAAGGCCTCCTCTGACACCTGGGCAGACTCATACAGGGAGACAGTCCTTAATAGTTTGACCCCAGTTCAGATTCAGACCACTGCAGAGGAATCCTGCTTGGACATGGACATCTCCTGAATCTGAATCCCAATTCCTTCTACAGTACATTCAAGCACGTCCAAATCCAATGACTATACCTAGGATTACAAATATATTGCGTAGTATACCCACTACTGAATTTAAGGGGTGACAAGGATATAGAAACTACCACAAGCAAAGCTTTCATTTCAATGTTGTCTTTTTAAAAGCTGGTGCAACTAAGAGAAAGATACATTAACAGAGGCTCCAATATGTATACTTTGGGGGTTTTTTTCCCCTCACCTCCAAGAGCTTTTTCTGCTTTGATGCCCTGGCTGCTTCACGTTGTGCAGCATATAATGTCTCCTCTTCTATTCTTAACTTCTCTTCTTGTATGGCTAACTGTATATGAACAAAATAATAAGGGTTAACAAAAGAGAACCTAGCTATCTCTCCTATGGAAATAAGTGCACTAAATTTAAGGGAAAGGCACATGTAAAAAAACCAAGAACATAAAAACTGTCAGTCATATTATTAGGGGAAAACTAAACCAAACCAAATCATACTATCTTCTAATCCCAATTTAATCTTCAATGTATTAGGCATAATAAACAGCAATTCCTGTTCTAGGTTATAAATACTGTATACTTCTTTGGCCCTGAAGAAATATTTGCAGTATAATTTCATTTGAGATGCAAAACAATGATTTTAACTTAATCATGTTAATGCAACAATAGGAGAACTCAATACATGCAATTTTTGCATTACTAAAACACTGAAGAATTAGCCCACTATTAATTTGGTTCTTTTCTATCCTAGATGAGTGCATTTATCTCTGTGAGAGACTGGGCATTTGGTTGCTGAGCAAGAAGCATCTGCTCTGGCCTTTCAATAAGGCAATCTGTTTTTGAATACAGCATGAAATATATGATCATGTTGCCAATTTAGGCAAGTTTCTTGCTGTGTTTGTACTTATATCTGCATTCCAAGTACAGTACTACCTTGGTTTACCAGCACAATTTGTTCCAGAAACATGATTGTAATCCAAAGTACTTGTATATCAAAGCAAATTTCCCCATACAAAATAATGCAAACTCAAAAATATTCATATACAATGATTACAATACTGTAATATAATATGAATAAAGAAAATACAAAACATAAAGAAAAATGAATCAAGTTAAATATAAATATAAACAAAAATAAAGCAAAACCTTTACCTGCATTCACTTTTGAAAACTTTTATGGCTGGTGTGAGGGAGACGAAAGGAGGCTGCACAGCCTGCCACCACCCACCAACCGGCTGTCTTTCCTTCCTTCCTTCCTAAAGGGAGCAAACTGGCTGACAGTTTCCTTGCCTTCTCTTCCTCTCTTCTCACCCTGCTTTTGCTTCCTCTCTCTTCCCTCTATTTTTGAGGCTTGCCTGAGACTGAACATTCCAGACAAATACCCCACAACGCAGTGGGAGGTGGAGAGAGAGAGAGAGAGAGAGAGAGAGAGAGAGAACCTCCATCATGTAACCTGCTCCAATGCTTGTATTGCAAGACATTGCTTGTTGATCAAGGCAATATTTAGAAAAAATGTTTGCTCGTCTTGTTAAACATTTGTAGACTAAGGTACTCATAAACCAAGGTTTTTACTGTACTGCCTCACAGATACACATTTCTACCAATGTGTACACAGCACAAAACAATTGACAATCTGAGTGACCAGACTATAAAACAGAGATTACATGAAATGCATTTTTTGCATGGAAGAATTTTACAAATGCATTCATATTTTTCTTTTCTACTGAATATGCCAAACACCTTTGAACCCTACCAACAAGGGATGGCTTGCACATCATCTTTACAAGCTTCTCAAATCATCACCAAACGGAATTATACCTCTCCTCTCTTCTAACTTGAAAGTATTTTTAAATTCCATCCTATTAAGCATTTCCAGGAAGATATACAGCTCACCATTATGCACAAGGGATTGATAAATTAGCTGATAACAATAGAGGTTGATGCTAAGGACAGTCATTTAAAAATAAAACACACATCACAACTGGGAGTGGTATGGCTAGTACTTTAAAAATGTTAAAACTCACATCAGTCTTCCTGCTTTGGGAAGACTTTCCACATGCAGAGTAAATCAACCAGAAATACGTATTTCCAAAATAATGGTTGTCCAAACTGGGTGACTACATGCAAACGGCGGCAGGAACAAGAACAGGGGCACCTATCCTCAAACGATGCTTTGTTTCTGGCTTGTTTTTAAGCAACAGATCACCATTATTTCTGAACTGGGGAAATTTAAGAGTCAAGTTGGTTATGATTCTAGCCTTTAACTTAACAGTAAGCCAGCATCCTCATGCTTGGACATGAAGCAGGTCACCACATCAATGTGAGAAAACAGGATACAAAAGTGATTTATGCATCCTATGCTTGTTTTCCCCCGTAATGTTCAAATCTAGGCACGAGTGTATATACTCACCATAACAACTTTGCTTCTATATTTTTAAACCAGCCATTTAAGATGTTATTTGTATTAAAATGTGCATTTATAGCAGCTAATATGCTTACCTCTGACTGAAGTTTATGATCTAATGCTCTTTGCTTTTCAGCAATGGAATTGTAGTGCCTTTCCTTTAGAGCAGCAATTTCTTCTTCAGTCAAAGGTCTGAAAAACAGGAAAGAAGTGAAACACTGCTCACTCTCATCCTCTCAGAACACAATTCATGTGAAAACAGGTATTTATATAAGAACTGCAGAGAGATGGGGAAATGCATGAATAAGCAGTTCCTGTGCAAGCAATTCTTCCTGAGCGAACAGCTAGGTGGAGCAAATGAAGAACTTTCAAATAGGTTTTTTAAATCTACCTATCAGCAGTTTACTTTAATTACAGGAAGTCTGATCCCATGTCCAAACAACTCTTTCATAAGAGGGTAACCATCTGACTTCTAAAATTAGAGAAAAGCAATTTCGTGTGATTTCCACCTAGAACCGAACCCAGTTTCAAGCCTACTTGAAAGTTCTTCACCAATGAACTGGTACCAAAATACTGCATAATATTAAAGTCTAGATTTCTTACCACTGAATCTCAAAATTAAGTGAAAAATGCATAAATTAAGTGAAAATGCATTTATGTAGTAATGCCTATAAGATATGACTAAAATCATGAGCCTAGATGCCTAGGTCACAGCGGTGGCCAGGAGTGCATTTACACAATTAAAGCTAATATGCCAGTTACACCTATTCCTTGAGAAACCTGCTCTGGCCACAGTGACACATGCCCTAGTGACGTCCCGGCTAGACTACTGTAATGTACTCTATGTGGGACTACCAATGAAAAGTCTCAGGAAACTTCAACAGGTCCAAAATGCAGCAGCCAGATTGCTGACTAGGGCGGTTGCAGAGATCACATTACACTCCTACTAAAGAAGCTCCACTGGCTGCCCATCAGCTATTGGGCACCATTCAAAGTGGTGACCTTGACCTACAAAGCACTGTACACCTAGATCCTAGCTACCTTAAACATCTAAGACATCAAATTTCACAGTATGAACTGATTCAGATGCTAAGGTCATCAGGAGAGGCCTTTCTCTACATCCCACCACCCTTACAGGTACGTTTTGTGGGAACACATGGAAGGGCCTTCTCTGCTGCTGCGCCCAGACTCTGGAACTCCCTCCCACTGGGGGCCAGGACTGCCCCATCTCTGCTGTCTTCCCGGAAGTAGGCAAAGACCTTCCTCTTCAGCAAGCTTTTCATGAATGACAGACCACCTACTGTGTCTTTATATGAATCTACTATGAATGCCTACACAGACTTTGCGTTAAGAACAACTTATAGCAGGGATGGCAAACCTTTTTGGCACCGAGTGCCCAAACTTGGTGATGTGGACGACAGTGGCGGCCGCAGCGGGGACGGGATCAGTGGCGGCGGGGGCGCAGGGGTGGGGGCGGCAGGATAAGGGTCATCTGCAGCGGTGGTGGGAGGGGCACCCCTCAGAACACCGAGCCTTGGCTGCCTCCTGGAATTCATCACGCCTCTCCAAGGGGGACGCGTCGTCTGTCAGCCGCCCGCAGGTCCCTCATCAGGTGACCCGGGGAGGCAGCCGGAGGAAAGGCCACCAGCGTTCGCCTCACTCTGGGCTGGCTGGTTAGCTGGCCGGCCGAGTGAGATGCTCTCCACGACCGGGCCTCTCCTCTCCCACTGCCACTTCTTCCCACCCCTCCTGCCCGTCTCCCTGCTAGCCACCCTCCCTCCCTCAAGTCCACCATCCATCTGGATCCTCCAGGCGGAAGGTGTGTGCGTGTGTGTGTGTGGGGAGAGATGAGAGAGGAGGAGCCCGCTGGCTCTGGAGTCGGGGCTGAAGCCGGATTCCTGTCAGTGATGGTGGCGGCGGCACTGGTGATGGGGACGGCGATGGCAGGGTCGATCTGGCAAGTGACATGCTCCCTGCCCCCCTTGCCCCTCCACAAATTCCTCATGGCTGGTCCAGTGGAGGGGGAAGTGAGGGGGCAGGGAGCATGTTGTGTGCCAGGCGAAAGCTCTTTGCGTGCCACCTTTGGCACGCGTGCCATAGATTCGCCATCCCTGACTCATAGCTTTGTGTTTATATCTCTCCTTGTGTGGCTGCATTGACACTATGTTATCAACTGTTAATTTTAATGTTGCCTTCTGTAAAATACCCTCAATTCCTTCAAACTGAATATGTCTAATTGTAATGGACTGTATATTGTCTCTCCTCACTGTAAGCTGCCTTGGGTCCTTTTCCATGGAGAAAGGCAGGGTAAAAATATTCTGAATAAATAAATAAAATGTTGCTAAGTATATTATTACAAGTAGAATAGGCCCATTGAATCAAATGAATGTTCAGGGGAACTTACAAAATCTCTTGTGATTCAATAGGCCTACTCTAGTTAAAACTACACAACACGATTTCAAGCAAAGCAAAGCAAAGCAAAGCAAAGTGTTCTGCTTATATATCGCCCCATACCACTACAAGTGGTCTCTGGGCGGTTTACAATTTTAATTACAGTGTGCAGGCTACACATTGCCCCCCCCCTGCAAGCTGGGTACTCATTTTACCAACCTCGGAAGGATGGAAGGCTGAGTGAACCTTGAGCCTGCTACCGGGGATTGAACCCAGGTCGTGAGCACAGTTTTACCTGCAGTACAGGCATTTAACCACTGCGCCACGAGGCTGCAGGTTGTTTATTTTACTACAATCTTATATTTTTGCACATGTTTTTATTCACAATACCAGTATGAACTCATTTTACTACCATCTTATATATCTGATAAACTTTTAATTGCAAAGCAAACAGGAACATATTTAACTACCATCTTATATAATTGAGCATGTTTTAATTCACAATGCAAGCAGAAATGTGCTTGTTTTTACTAGAATTTTATGCCCACTTACCTGGAAGTCAGCTACATTTAAATTACTGGGATTTACTTTTAAATAACCATGCATATGACTGTACTTTATTTCTTCATGTACATTTTTGAAGTAGTACTGTAAAGACATTTTACCTTTGGCTGCTTCCTGGACTTTCACCCTGTTAAAAATTACCATGATATTACATCCAATGTGTTATAAAATTCATTAACAAATCCATCATCATCTATCTTCAGTAAAAGTCTACTAGATGTGAAACAAAACATAATGAATGGAAGCGTTTCACCCTTTTAAAATATCAAATTGGAACAAAATGAATGGCTTCATAGAACATTGGGGTGGAAGTGATTGCAGGGGTCATCATTTCCAGCTCCCTGCGAAATGAGGAAATCCCCACCTAAAGTGCTCCTAACAAGTAGTTATCAAACTTCCGTTTAAATAGCTCCAAAGTTGGACTTTCATTCAATCATCTATAAATATGTCTAGAACACTTTAATGTCGTAAGAAGAGGATTATAGATTATGGATACAGTTGTCTTTGTGAACTGTCTTGTTCAGCAAAAATCCTGGGGAATATGGATCTCAAAATGATGATCAATTCTCCTTTAGTGGGCATCAGATGTCTGGCATTCTTGTGCAAGGCATTTGTCTTATTCAAGCAGCACAAAATTACTTACCTCATCACTTTCCACCAGATTTTCAAACTGCAAAAAGAATAGTATTTCAGTTAAACAAGCAAGCAAACAAAAATACATCTCCAAGTAACTATATTTAATAGATATATTATTTGAGTGTTACAGTGGTCCCCTGCCCTTTTACGGTTTATATACTGCAGTCCCACTATATCGCGGGTCCCTTTGGGGAGAAAGGAGGCATAAAAATAAAGTTT
>JAHTLZ010000330.1:22314745-22330477 GCA_023846285.1 Phrynocephalus versicolor | reverse complement strand
TGTTTCTTTGATTTTCACCAAGTCATGTTACTAAATTCATACTTCTATCACAAGAGCCAGCAAAATGTGCAGTATCTTCAACAAGTGCATTTTAAAGATACTTGCTGGTGTAAAAATTTCTGCGGAAGGGTGATGGTGCCAGTAGTTTCATTGTGTGGTATCCGTGGAATGGAAGAAAGTATTTCATCACAAAACACCATCCTCTACCAGTAATGTCATCTGACAGGGTCAATTTTGAGTACTGAAAGACTTCCTTCTTCTGTCCCACATTTCCATGTGAATAAAGAGATTACAAGCCAAGAAAGGGGGAAATCCTTAATTACCATTTTTTCTCTTCCTGGTATGACTCCTACGCATTCGAACTTACACTATAAGTGTTTCTGCTCTTGTGTTGTATCCAGACCCAGTCATACTTAACAGCAGCCCCACGGAAATCTATGGGACTTAAAGTAGGCATTGTAATTTCCAGTCTCACCTATCCCAAGCACAATCAATTTTGGATCTAATACTCAATGTTTCAGCAAGCAAATCTAGAACTCATTATTTTCTCGATATTGGCCCCAAACTGTGAGCAGCAGTAAACAGCAAGAATTGACACCCTTTACTTACCTCTATAGTGAAATGCTCTCCTGTTGGGCATGTTCTAAAGTATTTTGATCTAGGGGGGAAAAACATTTATTTATTTATTCATCCATCCATCCAATTTGTATGCCGCCTCCTACCCAAAGGTCTCTGGGCGGCTTATAATTAAAAATTAAAATGGACAATTAAAAGTAATTTAAAACATTAAAACACAGTACAGTATCATACAATACAATTAAAATATGTTAAAATACAATACACATTATCACTACATAATTAACACAGTAATTTGGAAGGTCTTTGAATAAGTTTTCTCCATCAGAACTCTTTTAAACAAGGGCCAGCGTATCTTTATTAATAGGTCCCTAAGAGAGAACTTGGATGATGTTTCTTTCACACTTCTTCAACTGCTGCCATAAAGTGGCCCACAACAAATTCCCTTTTCTGAAGATAAGAGAAAAGACTGGTCCTCAGATGTTTCTGCTCATTCTCATTCAGGAACAGCAATATTACTACATAAAGAGTCAGGAGTCACGAAACTGATTGCAACCTCCACTACAACTTAGAAAGACAACGAAACAGATAAATCTAATCCTACAGCGATGTAAGGACTGTATAGCCCTCCACTGGGGCAACCACAGAAAACGCAGGACAACATAGATGACAAATCCCCCACAAATGAAACAATAAACAAACAATTAAATAATCTTTGAAAAGTTTAACATATACAGTATCAAGGTTCCCTCTATGGCACACATTTGCATGGTTGTACATGTCTCTGGCTGACTCTGTGCAGGGTTTTTCTACCCTTGCTCATTCATCACAACTGTGTTTGTTCCTTCATGATAAAACCCAACGGGGGTTGGGGGTTGGCAGCACATATGTGTGCAGAGGACAGAGCCCCATACAGTGGGGATGAAAATTAGAAGGTACGTTGACACATATAGTTTAAACTGTATTTATTTTTAAATTGTTGTACTTAAACTTAAACTTATTTCACATGGCAGTTGTGTTCTGACTTTAGTACTTCTCTAAATAAAATGTAAGGGGAAGCCCAAAGCTCTAATTGTGTTTATTCCTAGAAGCTTTTAACGAATGATGTTGTGATCCCTCTAGGAATAAAGTGAAAGCTGACAATGAGGACACTGAAACTAAATTTGACCTAGTTTCTAATTATGTCTACAGCACACAGACAATGTACCGTTTACTGTAAACAATTTAAACAGTCTTTCTAGAATCTTTTGAGCTTAAAACACCTAATATTCCAACATTTATAACATCAAAACAAATAGCTTAGGCCATGGCATTTTTCTTTATTTAATATTGCAGTAAGTTACAATGCAAATACCAACTCCATGTTTGAATAGCTGTGATGAACCCATGGACATTACGTTAATATCAAAAGTGATGAAACTGTTTATATTTCAGAATAACTAACAGACTTGAAACTGTGAAGTACATTGTATATAAACTAAGTGTTCCAAATGTATTCAAATGTATGTATAAATTATTGAATCAATTAATGAATATTCCTAAATGAATATTCCTAAATGCAAATAATACAGTGTACTGAAATGTTGTGACCAGAAAGCTTTTTAAGAGTCCAGATTCACTGTTTTATGCCTCTTAAGGTTTCTAATATCTTAAGGATGACCCCAAGCATTTTACATTTCAGATTAATAAGGAAACTGCAGGATGTTCACCATTCACAGTTTTGAATGCTATAAACATTACGATGCCATGCAAAGTGTATGTGTGTGTGTTGTGTCACTACAGTCGTGACCGACTCTTCATGACTCCGTGTCCATGGAGTTTTCTTGGCAGGAATACTGGAGTGGCTTGCCAGTTCCTACTCCAGGCGCCTACAGCACCTGGTATTCCCTGGTGGTCTCCCATCCAAGTACTAACCAGGGCGAACCCTGCTTAGCTTCTGAAATCAGGCAAGATCGGATACGCTTAGGACAGGGGTGCCCAAACTTTTTGTAAGGAGGGCCAGATTTGGTGGCTGAGAATGTGTCAGGGGCCGGTTGCTCCCCAACCCTGCCACCCCACTGCAAGCCCCACCCACTTTCTTTTTTAAAAAATGGGGTGAAGGAGGGGGAGGGAGGGGTGGGCCAGCCAGCCGCGGGCCACTCAGAATGGCCTGGCGGGCCGGATTTGGCGCCCGCCCACCCCCCGGGCCGGACTTTGGGCAGGCCTGGCTTAGGGCATCTAGGAAGATGCCATGCAAAGTAAATTAATGCAAATTAGATACAATTCTCATTAGATGCAATTATCAGAATGGTATTCCTTATGGAATAATCTAGTCACTTTGCCAGAAAAGGTTAAAACATATTTCAGCTTTCCTGTCTTTAGAGGCCATGCTAATAAAGATACCTCAGAAGTATTATAAGAGTTTGGGGCTGCATATTCCTAATTCTTATGATATAAATGTGAATTGAGGCAACACACCTACCCAGAACCCTGCCAACCAAACCAGATTAACTACTTATCAGGCTCTGTGTAGTGCTTGCGCCCATCATTATCCATAGTACACCAAATCCTGGAAGCAGCCTGGCCAGCCCAACCCCATCTCCCTGCACAATCAACCACTCCTCAGTTGTATAGAGACTCTCCTTTCCATCCATGCAGCATAGTAGTTGGCTGCACAGCGAGGTGGGGAAGGGCCGGCTAGGCTGCTTCCGGGATTGGCATGCTATCGACAATGATGGACACATGAACCATGCAGAGCCTGGTAAGTGGCTGGCCTAGTTTGGGGTGGTGGTGGTTCTGTGCTCGCAGGGTTCATTTTTGTACCCTTAGAATATGAATATGAAGTGCCCAACTCTAATAATATTTTATAATAATACGAAGAAGCTGCCTTGTCTGTAAGTGGCAATGGCAGGACTGTGGAAAAATAATATCCAGACACTTAAGGTTCCTGCTAGTGCTTTTGAAATTTATTGAAATGCCCACTCACAACTGAAAACCACTCATACAAACTATGCAGAACATCGTGGTAAATAAGCTTTGCAAAAATTCTTAACAGTACAATAACTGGAAACAAAACAAACAGAGGTCATAAAATCCTGAACTGTGCAAATTCCCGGTGAACAAAAAGACAACAAATTTATATTAATTTCTATTTAGATATCTGAGATCAGTTGGATCCCCTAAAGGTAGTTCTATTTTAAGAACATTTCGAGGTATTTTTCTCCTTGTGCAAGCACTCTTTAAATTCAACATCTTCAGAATTCCAGTTGATAGATGTTCTATTGAACACACTCAACATTAGGAGCAAGGCTAGAAAGATACAACTATCAGGATAAACGTGAATGGCAAAGTCCAAACAATCAACTGTAGAACACAAATGCTGATCCTTCCCCATATCTGTTAGTATTTGATATAGGAGGTGCTTTCCGCTTTAAGTGTTGGCATTTCTAGGGGGAAATGTGTGGATCCAGTCTGGAGATTAGCTAAAACTTAGTTGGAATCAACATTAGAGATGGACACAAACCTTGGTCCAGAAGTTTATGTGGGTTTGTTTGAACATTTGTTTGAACCACATGCCTGTGACTCAATCACTGTCTGGAGTGTGCTCTTCTCCCCCCCATCTTCAGCTGTTTGTTCAGTTCTGGGAAGGAGAATGGATTTGCCTATCATGCCTTCTTGACTGAGTGGGTCATCAGTGAAGGAGGTGGGACAGGGAAGCCTGTGCTCCTGCCAGGCAACGGACAAACAGCAGACAAAGAGGAGAGGCATGTGCATTGTCTAGTGAGTAGAGAATCCACATGGAGAGGTGCAGGAAGGGAATGTGTGACACCTGTGGTGCTGCACATACAAGCAAAATATGGTTTGTGCCCATCTCTAATCAACATAACACAGATATACCATCACTGTGAGTGTCCATGCGTGCACACACATTTTGGAACATATTGAAATAAAACTTGTTTATCTATGATCTTTCAAACTGTAACACAGTATTATAAAAATATATCAGTGCAGAAATTTTATTAGAGATTATAACTGTGGAATAAAGAAGTGATTAAAATCTGGACATTTCTTGCATCATTAAAGCACATGGGAAGTGTGGAAATAAATACTACTAATATCCCAAGTGCAAGGACAGGAGTACAAATCTGTTACATCTTTCAAGGTAGTGCCAGATGTCCGTCAGTGACAGCAGATGCAAATAATGAACATCTTTTCCCTCTGTCACTGGGGGTCTCAACATTTTTGAAACTAGGACAATTTAAACAGATCTTTCCCTGTGTTTATTTGTCTTGTTCTATAAAAGGAGAGGTGGGTGTGATTTTGGATGCAATTATGGTGACATTTTAAATTGTGGACAAAGAGAACACCCATTCCCCACAACATTTCTCAGTAGACACGCCAAAGTATGTTTTTATTTTATAAAAATAAACAAATGGGCGCCTTTAGTTTAGTGATAACTATATCACCTTTGAAGACAACAAAACATACAAGAAGCGCCAAGAATCACCAGATTGGTGATACCAGAGGAAGGGGGCGGGCTCTAGGCTGTGGGAACATATTAAATTGTATTGACATTGGTACCACAACAATTTAGTGTCTTTGTGTGATCACCTAAAACTAATACAAATGTAAAAAGGATTGAATCAAGACACAGTGTAGCTGCACAGGTTACAACAACCCAACATTAGTTCCTAGTTATGTTAATAAGGCATAAAAATTAAATACGTTTTGGAAAAAAAAAGGATCAGTTACAAGGGAAAAACACATGTCCACCAGATGTATCAAAAAAGTAGATGTTTTTCTGAACTATAAAAGTCTTGTTCATATAAAAAATATACATCTCCCAACAAATATCTAAAACCAGCCATTCTCAATGGGGGACTGGGCACATTTGAAGGGCCAAAAACAGGAAATAATTCTCCACACACCTACTTATAAGGTTCTTATGCAGCTTACAGTCCTGATTCAGCCTACATTTCTTTCATATTTTGTTTACGGCTGTGGCTGAAAAAAAAGCTAAGAATGGCTGATTTAAGCAATTTAGAATTCAGGTAGTGCAGATGCTCTGTTAGCACTTAAAAGTCTTTTCATAACAATTAGTAAAATGTACACCCCAGTCACTTCTAGACTTCCCAAACTCTAGCAAAGCACAGCCATTCCTTCTCCCTCTGCCAAATGTGCTCCTGCAGACCTTTTCTTATCCTATAGAAGTTGTTCAACTATGCTTGCAAGAGGAAGCTGTCAGCGTTTCATTCAGGTTAGCAATGGCAGAAAACACTGAGCAGATTGTTAAATACTATGTTTCCTCATTGCTCCCCCTCCATTTTGAAAACTACTACCAAATCTTTCCTCTTGTATACAAAAACTTTGCTGGAGTTCATGAATCCTTGTGTTCCCATTTAATGGCCTCAAACGCCAAGTTCTGAGTATTTTCCTGCCAATGTCTATAGGCTTGTAAACGTCACTGAACATGATAGCAAAGTTCAAAACATAGAGATACATACATAAAGAAAACGCACAGGTGTGTTATGGGAACATTCCTATATTACATATAGGAATTATAATCACATTCACAAACCATTTTGCCTCACCCACAGGTGAAAATTTCCTGGACACCACTACACAGAATGGAAGTAAAATAAGGTCAGAATCCTCCTAGATCGCCAAAGAAAACCAATCAATATGGTGTCCTGTTTCTCACACTTACTTGCTTATATTTATTCCCATCTATTTATACCCTGGGCCACTCTGGGTGGCTTACAATGTTAAAGCAACACAATACACATAAGATAACCATAACAAATATAACAATATATAACATAAGACAGAAAAAAAAGTAAAATTAGCAATCACAATATTATTAATAGCAATTAACTGCAATTGATTATAATTTCAATTATTATTAACCAGATACTACAGGAAACCCTACAACCAGGTCACGAAGGCCAGAGAATTTCCCCACTGCATTCATCAGAAGACTGGTGGGACCCCAAAGGCCTCGATATGTCATTTTGACATATGTTGTCTATTAATGCTGTAAGATGTCCCTCAATTCCTTGTTCTCAAATACTTGAACATGTCTTAACTGTACTGGACTGTATATTATCCCTCATTACTGCAAGCCGCCTTGGGTCCTTTTCCAAGGAGAAAGGTGGGGTAAAAAATGCTCTAAAATGAAATAAATAAATTTTTACAATGTATTTCTCTCAAGCTTTCTGGCACATGGGGTGATCACTATCTAGCAACAGCGCTGCTGGGCCAGAGCGAAGGTCCATCTAATTTCTAGTCCTAACCCTGTCCTGTTTCCTCGGAGGCCTCCAGGGATCAAGGCTTGTCAGACGAGCAGCTCTGAAGGGGATCCCAACCAACTCTTAGCCGAGGTACACTGCCTCTGGACCTGGAGGTTCGGCTGCCCGGCCGCTCATTCCCTCCCCTTCCTTCCTTCCTTCCTCCTGAAGGCCGCAGGGCACCCAATTGAGGCGGACGGGGCGCGAGAGGCTCCGTCGCCCAGCCCATACGACGACCCGAGGGCAGCTTGCCTCCCATCCATGTGGACAGGGCACGGCCGCCGCCTCGTCGTCCCCCCCTCTCCCTCCCCCTCTCCTTTCCCTCCTCGGGGCCCGGCCGGCGCTTACCCTCCTCCTCCTCTTTGAAGGCGCCCCACTTGCCGCCTCGGGAAGAACCAGCAGCACCACTGCGCCGCCCAGCTGTTCCCCATGTCATCTTGCAGAACGAGTGGGGAGGGGAGGGGGGAGCGCGCGCGTGCACACGAGCACTCGCGTCGCCCAGGGAAGCGGCCGTTGAAACCCACCAACCGCCGCGCCCGCCGGCTGCTCGCTCCACAGCGGGGCGCCCTGGCCAGCTCGAGGGGCCGCCGCCGCCGCCGAACGGCAACACGCCCCCCCCCTCCCCTCCCACAGGCGCGAGAGCGAAAGGAAAGGCGGGGCGACCGCGGTCACGACAACCACCCTCCCTGTCTCTTTCTCTTTGTGCGCGCGCGGAAGGGGGCGGGAACGGCCGGCAACCGCTACGCGCTGCCTAGGGCGGGACAAGGAAACGGACCGCCCCTTATTCCCTTACGACCGCCCCTCAACCCCTCGAGCCCCGCCCCTTTGCTCCCTCCGAGGCCCCGCCTCCGAGGCGGCGGAGGGAGCATGCGCGCAGGGGGGGGAGGCGTAGGCGGCTGTGTGTAGCTCCACGTGGGGGGAAACATGACTGTCACCCTGCGGGGTGATCGTGATGCTTCCTGGGGAGTGAGTCAGACAAGCGCAGGAGAGAGAGGGCTTCCACTACGGAAGCCCAGCTTCATAAAATTTCTGAGATCCGGCTGGGTCGCTCAACCTCTTCGATAGACTGCATTTTCATTGTCAAAATACATTTGCGATGGGAGGCAGAAGGGAAACCGAGTTCTTTCGGGATACCAGGATTATTTCTGTCCATGATGTCTTATGGCACCCACGGTTGCATTTCGCATACAGGGCAATAGATTCTCCGAGATCTAAAAAAGCTGCGTTTGCAGTCCTTTGGTTGGTGGTTGCCTTGGCCTCGCTTGCCTTTGAAGGCGCCCCTGATTCCCTAAAGAGCCCTTCTTGGAGCTTTCAGCTTCGGAGTGCTTAATTGAGGATGCTACTTTGACCTTGGCGGCTGACTGTTTCTTTTGTTGCAGCGTCAGTTGCTATGTTTCTGTAAATGTGTAACCCCCCACCCCACCTTGTCTTGGAATCCAGAAACAAGAAAATTTCAAACCTAAGAAATGAACGCCCAGCTCAGATTTCCATCGGAAATACACGGGACCCCAAATGCTTACATTGCCACCAGCTACTGGCTTACTCTGAGAGCTCCCCTCCCAAACCAGTTGAAAGTGTACAATAAAGTGGCCAATAGACTACAGTGGTACCTTGTATAAAGGAATTAATTCGTTCCACATGAAATTATGTTAAGCATAACTGCAGTTAGTACAGAATGCAGATGCCAGATTATTAACAGGATTTAGAAGGCACCATCATATTACCTCCGTACTAGCAGCTCTGCACTGGTTACCGATATGCTACCACATCGACTTCAAGGTTTTGATGTTAACATACAAGGCCCTGAATGGGTTGGGACGGGACAGAGAGACTCCTCCCAAGAAGATCTTCCTGGATCACTCGTACTCTCCAGTCAGGACATTTGGGAGTTCCAGCCCAGAAGGAGGCTCAGAAAGTTGTAACATCATGGAGTAGGGCCTTCTCTGTGGTTCCTCCCTATTTATGGAATCACTTACCACCAGAAATTTGCCTGCCATCCTCACTTCAAACCTTAAAAAAAAAAAAACCTACTGAAAACATGCTTTTACAGAATGGCCTTCCCTGACTTGTTAAACACCTAGCTAAATGCTATCCTTTTATTGCTTATCTTTAATTTTGTTTTTATTTGATCAGTTACTCGGTTGTTTCTATGTCTATTTTAGTTTATTGTTTTTGTTGTTGTTGATTTATTTGGTTATAATTTGTTGCATTATGTTTATATTTTCGTTATTTAACTGTTGTTATTGTTGTGTTGAGATATGTTGTAAACTGCCCACAGTAGTCCTAGGGATAGATGGGTGGTATAAAGGTCAAAGAAGTCGGTCAGTAATAAATAAATAAATAAATAAATAAATAAATAAATAAATAAATATGCAATAGAGTGTGGAGTCCAATCAAATCAAATGCATTTGAATGAAGGCGAATAAATGCCCATTTCCTACTACAATGTTAGCACTTGCTGATTGTATGTAAAGCCTGTGCACGGTGGCCTCTAACCTCCAGTTTTCCAACAGGATGCATCTAATGGAGGTTTATGAATCCTTTGGGAAGCAAAGAGCTGTAATACAGAATGCACTTATCAAGAAACTGCTTCCCTTGAAATAATTAAGAAGTACCACCTCAAGGATTAGGATTAGGTTGACTCTAATGAGTTCTGTACATGCTTGAAATATTTCACTGCCCTGCTCGATAGAAAAGTAGAGGTATGGTTGGGGGGAAGAAATATTTTGTCATAATGACAGTGGCTTAGTTTAAAGGTAACACTCCCAAAACATGGTTTGGCACTAGTACCTGCCCAAGATTTAGGCTAGTATGTTTTACATCTTGTCTGTGTGTGTCTCAATTGTATTGATTTTATATTGTTTTGTCTCTTCTTTGTTAACCCTGGGAAGACGGGTGGTATAAAAATAATAAATAAATAAACAACAAACAAACACACACACACTTCTAGGTTCCTGGCAAACCATAATAAGTAATGGGTTTGTTTGTGCCATTGAAAGGAAGTGCAAATTTGCCAGTTCTGAAGCAACACATGAAATTGCAGTCTGCAAAGAGAAGAAGGAGAGAGTTCCCAAGGCCAAAGTTTGTCTGCGTGTGTAGAGATGGCATAACACAAGAGTGGTAGACAACTGTGTGGCCATTGATGTGGTGGAACGGCAACTCCCATTTTCCTTCACCATTTAGTATACTGCCAAGCCTGATGAGGCCTGGGGTTCAATAATGTGTGTGTTGTGTCATTACAGTCGTGACCGACTCTTCGTGACCCCATGACCATGGAGTTTTCTTGGCAGAGGGACTGGAGTGGTTTGCCAGTTCCTACTCCAGGCGCCTACCGCATCTGGTATTCCCTGGTGGTCTCCCATCCAAATACTAACCAGGCCCGACCCTGCTTAGCTTCTGAAATCGGGCGAGACCGGATGTGCTTAGTCCCTTTAATGAAAGTGAAGTTATTACAAATGAATGACAGGGATATGTGTTTTTTGTGTGTGTCTTGGGTAAACCATTGAAGAGTGATCACCCCTTCCACTACTTTCTGTGTTCTGCCACAAAACAACAACCATCCCCAACCCTAAGTTTGGGATTGCCACTAAGGGACTCCTTCTTCGAGATTCTTTCTTTTACCAAGCACACTGAAACAACCAGTGTTCCCTTTCCTGTTTAAATACTATCATAGCTAAGGGATAACTTAACACTGCCCCCTTTTAAAAAGAGTAAGGTTACTTTTGGTGAAGTACAGACAGCCCAATTATAATGCTGACACAGCATTGTTTATACATCCCAGTCTTGGACATAGTAATATGCATGGCACTATATCTTGTACCTGTTGATCTCAAAAATAATGACCAATATTTCATTTGTGAACCAAAGAGTTTATTTAAAAAACACAAAAGCAGTTTCAGAGTTACAATCTGTCAAATTTTCATTTGGCATTTAAAAGCTACCATAATATGATTTTCATTTTCATTTTATTTTTCATTTTAAATACATTTAGTTTTTTTATGTACTTCTCTAGGGATACATGTTTTTACACAAGTTCTAACAAGAACATAGGTTAGGCTTCACAAAAGTAATCACCTCAGCAAAACTCACCATAAAAGTCACCGTAGCTGTTATATAGGTGAAGGTACCATTGGATAAAATGTGTTTTGCCTTCTGGCAAAAAACAAAACAAAACAACAACAAATGTATTGGTAGTCTCCATCTGTTGAAAGTGATGGGGTGTACATAAATATTGACTTTCGATTGAACAATTGATTCAGTGAGTCCACTCTAGTTTGGCTGTTGGATTCTCACTTCTGATGTTAAACCTGTTACAGTCTCACATTGGCTGAAAATAAGCAGGGAGGAGGAAAAGAGTGGACTCTGATGGCAGAGGAAACCAAAGAAATTTGTTTCCAAAAGATAAGGAGTGTTGTTGCAATCAACTACATTTATTCTCTCTTGTTCAACATCTGATTGGATACTTTGGCATTTGTTGGCTTAAAAGTATGCTCTAAAATTTGAATTACCATTAATTATACTATGCCATTTAGTGATATGCCAGTACTGTGGGCAGTTTCGCGCATAATGTAGTACTGTACATAACGAGAACCAATCCCCTGCCCAGTCCACAGAAATATAAAATAATCTCCACCAAATCCAATGATAGTGAATTTATGGACACGCTATAGCACATGGGGATCCCAGTTAAATTCTTCTCTAACAATTAGTGTTCACTTCCTCTGTTGTCTCATCTCTTTCTCTTTTCTGGTTTCCTTTCCCGCACCCCACCCCCAGTTACCTTTATGACATACCCAGTATATTTCAATCCATAATTAATATGCATTTTTAATAATGTTGTATAGATTTATGCACTCAAACTCTGTGAGCAGTTCAATATAGGAAAATGTATGCTGTCTTTTGTTACCTAATCTGTGCTTGGAGAAGAAATTTAATTTGGCCTCAGTTGGCAGCAAAAGAGTTGCATAGGGAAAATAATGTTTGGCAAATTGAAATCAAACAAAATGCATTGCATTTTTACACACACTTATTTGATATTGCTAAATTGGAACATACTAGTCCTATGTCCATGAAGATGCTCAGTCATCCAGGTGAGTTTATCTGGAAGTTGAATCATGGCAACTGGATTTACGGTCTTTTCTTGAGAGATTGAAATGAGATTGAGGAGAAAAATGTTTCAATCTCTCAAGAAAAGAAGTCCAGTTGACTCAACTTCCAAAACATACTAGCCCTCTTGCTTAGCATAGTGAAGTGCACTACAGGATAATAAAAATGAAAAAAAAATGAAACCATAAATGTTTGTACATAACTCGAGCTGCAGTTATAAATCATAAAGTTAATGTAGCGTTACTTACCCAAGCCCTATTTATTTGACCTCCCTCAACTCAGGAATTCCTCTGAAATAATGGACTGTTGAGACAAGTTGAGGACATTCAACTTGCACACATCAAATTGGGTGCTGCCACCTAGCTGTCCCTTTCAGAAGAATATTAATTTGGTATATAAAATCCAATTTTTAAAAAATCATTATATTCTAAGTGTTATATACTGGGTTCCCAAGATCTTGTTTATTTATTTATTACATTTATATACTGCACCATCTAGCAACAGTGCCACTCTGGGTAGTATTTAAATCTTTTGTTTATATGGTTATACATTTAGGTATTGCACCTGCATAATATCTTATGAATTTCAGTTGCATTTTATCTTTTCTCCCATCAAATTTAAGATGGCATACAAAGGAGATGGAGTCTTTCAGTCTGACATGAATGACAACTAGGCCTCCTTAACTTTATCTGTTAACAGAAAACATAAATGTGGGCACTTTTAGATATTAATGAAAGTGTTATGTACACATTTAATATCAGCTTTTATTCACTGCTAGATTCTCCTCGCCATTCCCCCCAATTAAAATAACAAAGCAACATTAAAATGCATTCCCCCCCACACACCCCAAACCATATGCTACTGCCATCGCAGAAAGAATTGCACTATTTTATAAGGTGCGGGAACGCACAACCTTTTATGCTGTGGACACCTGGCCAAATGGCACAAGTTGTTTCCCTGGGCCTTTCCTCTGAATCACTGGTCCCCAAACTTGGGTAATCAAAAGCCCTTGGATTGAAAATCTGGAAATCTTCACCGCTAATTATGCTGGTCAATGTATCTGGGAGCTGCAGTCCAAGAACACCTGGATTACCCAAGATTAGAAACTACTGCTTGAAGTAAACATGCAGTGAATTCCACAATCCTTAAAGAGTGAGTGGGGAATAAGCCACACTAAACACAGTAGGATTTACATCTGAGTAAATACACATTAGACTCTTTGAATAGACATGTAGAGGACTGTACCTTACAGCAGTGCTCCCCAACCTTTTTATCGCCGCGGACCGGTAAATGTTTGATATTTTTTTCCGTGGCCCGCTTGTTTTGATTTAATAATTTTAATTTAATTGTCACTTTCCCCGCAGCGGCGGCGAGGCTTGAGCCCCTTCCTGCCCCATCTCCAAGTGGCCTCCACATCTTTCCGACGGAATAACTCCCCTCACCACACACACACGCACCCGGGAGAGGGGCCGAAGGGCTGAAACGAGTCCAAACCCGGAAGCCAAGCGGACTTCAAAGGCAGCCCCCGCGCCGTTGAACGAAGCCTGAAGGCGCGGCGGGACCTGAGCGCTCCTTCTCGCTCTCTCGCCAACCTCTACCGACCAGCCAGCTGGCCGGCCGCCTTCCCTACACGCGGAGGGGACCTTATGGTTCGGCCCAGCCCAGCGTCCGGCGCCGGCAGGAGCCCACCCACCTCTCCCTCGCTTGCCAGAGCGCGCTTTTTTGGAGGAAGTGGAGTGGGGGTGGGTGGGCTTAGGCAAGGCGTTGAGGGGGGGCAGCTCCTGCTGGAGAGAAGCAAGCTCCGTCGGGCACGGCTGGCCCTTCTCTTTCCTGGGCAAGGCAAGGCGGTGCCCCACTCAAGCCCACCCTCGCTCGCTCGCTCGCTCGCTCGGCCGGCGGACTGTGCGAGCTTACCTTGGGCGAGCCCACAAAAAAGGGCTTGTGTTGGCGCCGGTCCCGGCTCTTGCTCGCTTGCTCGCTCACTCGCTGGACGCCTCCCAGGCTGCTCGCGCTCTTCCCTCCTTGGCCAGTCCATCCTTTTGTTCTCCTCCTCCTCCTCCTCCTCCTCCTCCTCCTCACACACATACCCCACCCACCGCCGCCACGCTTGTTCGCTCGCCCGCCCACCCCCCTTCTGTGTGTGCAAGTGTTTCCTCTCTCTCTCTCTCTCTCCCCCGCCTCTTTTTCTCTTGAGGAGAAGCTGGGGCGGGCGGGTGGGCATGAGGGAGAGGGGAAGAGATGGAGAAATCTGCCACCACAGGAAGTAGAGCCCTCGGCCAGGAGGGCCAGCACGGGAGATCCGCGGGGAGCCGTCGCTCCTCCCGGCCAACAAAGAAACCTGCTCCCGAGCGACTGCCAGCTCCGGAGGCGGCGGTGGCGGCACCGCGGGTGCCTGGGAGCCGGTCTGGAGGGGGGGAGGGGAGGGGAGGGGGCACAGGCATCTCCAGACCTCCCCTCCCTCTCCCCCCCCTCAGTCTCTTATCCCACGAAAACATGGGGTGAACCTCCAGCCCGGATTTCTCAGGATCCCCCTCCGAAGGGAGTCGGCTCCTCTTGCTCTGTCCTGGTTTCCTCGGGCGACCCGGTGCCGATTGATCCACGGTCCGGCACCGGTCCGTGGCCCGGGGGTTGGGGAACACTGCCTTACAGTTCTTGACAACAGCCAAGCAAGGTAGTTTTTTTAAAAATCTGGAACATGAACCTTCAGTAGATAATGCTAAATATGCATGGTATTTATATCTGCTTTTATATACAGTACAGTGGTACCTTGTATAAAGGAATTCATTTCAAATGAAATTATGTTAGGCAAATTTTCCTTTATATAAATTTCCAATAGGAATGCATTGAAAACAGAGTGATCCCATTTTTGTTGTTGTACAGATTCATCCCATAGGCGATTATGTTAATTAAATTTCCCCTATCTCCGGAATTTTTTATGTTGTATAAATTTTATGTTATACAAACCATTTGTTATACAAGGGTCCACTGTACCGTTCTTTTTCTTTAAGGCATATTCCTAGACTGCAGCAGCAAGATTCAGAGCCTACAGTAAAATCATTACAATTCAGCTTCCACAGACAGAAATCTGGTTTATGTCTGGGTGGACATACATGGGAAAAGAAGAAACAGACTTATGTGAACTTCAGTACATATTTGCCAGATATAGAGTACTGTACCATGGAATATATTTTGAAGTGGACACAATGTATTTCTGTGTGCCATGTGACAGTATATTTTCTGTTCTACACAGAGCAACTGTTACTGTTTTTTTTTAAATGATGGCAAACATGCAAACATTTATGCTGTGTTGTACAAGAAAATTTCAGCCAACTATGGCTCGTAATGAGACCAATGAAACAGAACTGTATAATGATAATCCTGGTTGCTGGGCTTAGATTTCACTGGAAGCATTTCAAACTTTATGTCCATAACAGTTTTGATTTTCCATGGGGATGTGCTAATGCATTTTCCAGGAAAGCTGATGTAAGGAAGTACTGACCTCATCAATTAAATGCACAAAACAGAAATAGCTTTGTTGCTGCATTAAAGTGTTAAATGTAGGAAAACAGAGTTGTGGCTTCAGGTCCACAACTCAGGGCACATAATTGTATAGCAAAGATGGGCTTTAAAGTTAAACAGAGATTAAACTGTTTCACTTTGGTGAACTAGTCAACAATCCTCTTCATTCGTTTTTCTCTGTTCCCCTCACACAATTGCCGGAAGAAGTAAAAAGGAAGAAAGAAAGGGGGTTTGCCCCCTGTAGTGGAGAAACCAGAGGGTGTGC
>JAHTLZ010000330.1:22277180-22314735 GCA_023846285.1 Phrynocephalus versicolor | reverse complement strand
CATCTTCCTAGGAAACATAAAAGACAAGTGTGTTTCATATGGCCACACAGCAAAACTGAAGAAAAAAACATTCACTGTGATTTCAGTACTGAAGCTCAATCAACATGATAGAACAGGCATGTCCAAACTTCGGCCCTCCAGATGTTTTGTACTGCAACTCCCACAGTCCTTTGTCAATGGCAATCTAAGTTTAGAATTCTGGGAGTTGTGGTCCAAAACATCGGGGGGGGGGCAAGTTTGGACATGCCTGTGATAGAAGAATTGAAAAACAAACCAAGTTTGCTTCATTGTTGGCACAATGTAGGAGTACTTGAGCAGCTAAGGTCAGAGGGCGTGGTTTTCTGGTGTGTTCCTCCGGTGCTCCTTGTTTCAGAAATTAAGCATTAAGCTTCAGTCATATTTTGAATTACCATGTCCCTAGTTTTCAAAAGAGACAGCTATGAGTACAACATAGTTACATCACCAAATAATTCTCTGTGGTTGAAATTTCAGTCGTGCAGGATTCTTCTTAAAGCAGATTGCCTACTGCTGGTATCATGAGATTAACACAGGCTTCCCATGGATTGGTTAGGAGTACTTAAAGCTTGGTCCAAGTGTTATTTTCCTGCAGATGTAGTGAAAGAGACTGTTGATCCCTACATATTTAACCCCGCTACATTTAAGCAACAAATTTGCTTTAGACCTACCTAGTTTTTCCTGTAAAAATTGGAGAGCTTACTTTTGTGTATTTGTAGGTGGCTTGGGTGTGTGCCTTGAAGTGTTAGAAAAGTACACCAGGATCTTCAACAAAGACGATTGGGACCTTGAGCTTAGGACTGCTTAAATTCAAGTCAGCCTTGAGAAATGCATTGCTGGTGAAATGTACGCCTCTCTACAGAAATGCCTCCTCCTCCTCCTCCTCCTCCTCCTTTGTTGTCCCACTTGGTGGTGTGATCCGCTATTCTTGTTTTTGCCTTCCATTTGGCACAGTTGTTACCTAGGCTTGGGGGAACCTGGAACAACTTCATATCACTGTCGAAGGTGTTCATCCAGTGCTGCTTGGGTTGTCCCCTTGGTCAGGATCCACTGACTTCCAAGGTGACACCCTTTTTGGCAAGAGTTTCCTCCTTGGCATGTTGGATGTGTCTATGCCACTATAGTTGGGCTTCATGCATCTTGTCAGCGATTGGTTGCCATATTTATCAGATGTCATCTTTGTGCACATAAGAACATAAGAACATAAGAAGAGCCATGCTGGATCAGGCCGAAGGCCCATCTAGTCCAGCTTCCTGTATCTCACAGTGGCCCCACCAGATGCGTTTGGGAGCGCATGAGACCAGATATCTGTTTCCTGATACCACTCCCCTGCATGTGGCCCTTGAAGTACCCTGGTTTTAAGCCTAGAGATTACACATCTCCATCATGGTTTGTAACCTGTGATGGACTTTTTCTCCAGGGATCTGTCCAGTCCCCTTTTGAATGCATCCAGGCCAGATGCCATCACCACATCCTGTGGCAGGGAGTTCCACAGACTAACAACGCGCTGGGTGAAAAAATATTTTCTTTTGTCTGTTCTTACTCTCCCAGCCCTCAATTTGAGTGTATGTCCCCTAGTTCTGGTATTTTGGGAGAGGGAGAAGAGCTTCCCTCTATCCACTTTACTCATGCCCTGCACATGATCCTTTTGCTTGAGGCCAGAGATCCATGACAGCATCTTTGTCTCCATGACACCAAGGCAACGTTCAACTTCATTTCTCTACATAAATGCCATCAGTATTGCTTTTTATATATCTTGCTTACTCCAAACCCTTAGCCATGAAATGGGGACAGGAGGGGATTAGCCATTAACTACTTAGATAGTGGTTTCCCTTTTGCCTGTAGCATTCACTGTGATATAATTATATAATGAACTATAAACAAATATTTCACCATCCACTTCTCTATCTGCGAATCTTGTAAATTATATTTTTTGCTATGTGCTGTCAAATCACTTCTGACTTACATCCACCCTAACAAGGTTTTCAGAACGTATGTGATCTTCAAGGAGTAATTTACAATTGCACCCTCCAGTGAGTTTCCATGGCTGACTGGGTATGTTGAACCATCTATTACACCACACCAGCTCTTGAAATATTAGCTAAGAACATAGTAATTGTGGGAAATTAGCCTGAAACTTAACACTACTACTCTAGTTGTAATGTAAGGCTGGCCAATAATATTAAGAGACAGTGAAACACACAATACTTGGCTGAATATTTCTGTCTCTTACAGCAACATGAACTAGGGAGATCTAGGTCCGGGTCATCTTATGACATACTATACATATGCTATGTTATTCTAACTTTGCCCATAGCTGGCCTAACCTGTCTAACAGCATTGTTCTAATTACCCAACGCAAATGACCAAGGGTGAGCCACCAAAACGGTCTACTCCTGTGTACAATATTTAAACAATGCTTCCCAAAGCAGGAAGCAACACTTTCTAACTGCTCCAAACCAAACAATTGAAGAGTGATGGAATCCAGCCCTTAAAAACTGCCCAAGCAACTGGCTTTATATTCTGTTGTTGGATTTTTAATTTTATTTAGCTGTGAATAAAGCAGAATAAAGCACGTCATTAATTTATATATTTATGAATGGATGTGCTGCCTACCTGGTCCATGACTGTACCAAGTGGAAGGCCAAAACAAGAATAGCAGACCCTACCACCAAGTGGGACAAACACTAAGAAAAAGAATGAGTGGGTGTGTTGCCAAGCAGGATAAATGAGGTTGTTAGGAGACAGGCCCTTCTCTGTGGTGGACTCATCATTATAGAATTGAGAGGTAATGGTTTGAGTAGTGAACTGGAATTTGCTGGATCTGGGTCCTTAAAAATTTCATCCTCTAGTCCTCCTAATCACTTCGTGGAAACTCACCAGATGATTCTGTGCCAATCACATCCTTTCTCTGGCATATAATGCATGGTTGTTGTTAAAATGAAGTAAAGATGAGAGGTATGTATGTTGTTCATTGTTGGAAAGGCAGAATATAAAGACAACTTTTCAAACAATGTGATCCCTGTAACCTGCCCCAGTCAACAATCTGGCTGCTGTGTTTTGGACCGGTTGAAGTTTCCTGAGACTTTCCATAAGTAAGCCCACGTAGAGCGCATTACAGTAGTCCAGCTGGAGCATTACTAGGGCATAAACTGGTGCACTAGCTTTAAATGTGCAAATGCCCTCCTGGCCATAGCTGTGACCTGGGCATCAAGGCTCAAGGATTAGTCCAGGAGCACCTCCAAGCTGTGCACATATTTTTTTCAATTGGAGAGTAATCCTTTCGACTAACCAGAAGCACCTCTGTCTTATCTAGGTTTAGTTTCAGCTTGTTCATCCAGTTCATTCCTGAGGCTAAGCTCTGATCCAAAGCCAAAATAGCTTCCTTGGAATCAGGAGGTAACAAGAGGTAGAGTTGAGTTTCGGCATAATGGTGACATTTAACCCCCAAACTCCGGATAATCTCCCCCAGTGGTTTCATATAAATGTTAAATAGCATAGGAGACAACAGAATCCTGAGGGACCCCACAGGCCAGTGGCTGTGGTGTTGAACATGAATCTGCTAGCACCACTTCCTGTGCTCTCTCCTCCAGGAACGACTGGAGCTGCTGTAAGACAGTGCCCCCAAGACCCATTTCAGAGAGATGAGTCAAGAGGATGCTGTGGTTGATAATATCAGAAGCAGCTGAGAGGTCCAGTAAAACCAAGAGGGACACAGATTCCCCCATCAATTTCCCTGCAAAGAACATCTACCAAGGCAACCAGTGCTTTGTGTTTATAATGTAGTCTATTAATGCTGTAAGATGTCCCTCAATTCCTTGTTCTCAATTACTTGAATATGTCTTAATTGTACTGGACTGTAAATTATCCCTCATTACTGTAAGCCACCTTAAGGAGATAGGTGGGGTAAAATACTCTTAGACAGACAGACAGACAGACAGACAGACAGACAGAGATAGAGAGATAGATAGAGATGGATCCAGGTAGTTTGTCTCATCCAGAAACCTCTGAAGCTGAGAGGCCATGTCACGCTCTTAATACTTTCCCCAATAATGGGATATTCAATACTGGTTGGTAATTGTTCAGTATTGTTGGATCTAAAGAGGGCTTTTTAAACAGTGGTTTTACTATTGCCTCCTTTAAGCATGCTGGAATCCTAACCCGTTGCAAGGAGGAATTCACTACTCTTCCTACCCAGTCTGCCATACTGCCCTGTGGCAGCTTTTTTGAGCCAGGAAGGGCAAGAATCCTGAGTGATTTATACTGATAGATTGGTTTCCTGACTAAATGCATATTCCACTGTTTAGTGGAGATTGTCTTTAAAATTGTGATTACACCCACTCGTGTGTACGGTGTATGGTGAATGTATATGTAAAACATGTAGGCTGCTTGTGAGGGGCTTGCCACCAGTGCCCCAGGCACACCATCTGTTCTTGCCCAACCCCCACTGGGGATCTCATTAGAGATGCCATCCTCAGGTGTCAAATAGGACAGAACAAGGCTAAAGAGGAAGAAGATAGGGCCCAGTCAAGGAGGCAGGTGCCAAGGATGGTAGATAACTGCAAGGAATAAAGGGAGAACAGGCAGAGGGGGGCTAGATGGGGACAGAGACCAAGAGTGATATGGTTTCATGAACTCCAGAACCTGGAGATTTTGAAAAGGAGAACATGCAGGAAGAAGCAACTGAAGAGCTAAACGTTATCTTTTGTGCATCTGGGTTCATTGATTATGCCTATGTCAAGTGAGCCTACCTGAAGGAGATACAGGAGAAGCACTCTCAATCTGGAGCCTTCAAGACCAGCCCCATGACTGGCCCACTGGCGGAGATGTTGGCATCTGACAGGGCACTTGTCTCTTACCTTGACCCAGTTGAGGCATTGGAGGAGTGGGGGCAGCAGCTCCAGTATATGCAGGGACTCAGAACTATGCTAGCCCCCAAACTGTTGATTCCCCGGCCCTAGGGATGAGAATTGGGATTGAAGCATTGAAGGGTGCATGTGTTAGTGACTCGAGTCACTTATCCCTTTGAAGGATTGAGGGGTCAAGAGGAAAGTGGTGAAGCATCTATTTTTGTTATCAAATGAAATTGAGTTTGAGCAATTCTATGAGTCTTAGGTTTATGGAGACCTTGGAACAGTTGTATCAATTTTGCTCAGGGCAAGCCCTCTAAGTACATTGTGGTCACAATCTCTTTTTAACACATGAAGTTGCTGGACATTTCTGATGTTTGTCTGGAATAATACTGCTGATTTGCTCTATTTATGCAAATAGAATCTGAAGGAACACCTTTTCAAGAATAAAACCAAGTGAAGATGCACTTGACAAATAAAAATTCTTTCAGCTTTTTATTTACAAATCAGGAACCAAAAAGAGAATATTTTAATTTGACAGTGGCAACTTATTAGGATTCTTCAGTAGAAGAAATGTCTGTCAACATGAGTAATCTGAGTGGTACACATAAGATTCATTACTAAATTTGCTGATGTGGAAAAATTGTATGTAATCTGTTCAGACTGACAACAGAATCTAATAGCAGCATAATATGCCAATTCCTCAGAGAGCTACAGAAAACTGTTTTGTAGCGCTCATCTGGCTTGTGAAAGATAACAGGATTCCAGACAGCCTTAGGTCCAAAGGCATGAAACGCCAAAGGAAAGAAGGCACTTAGCTGATGTCAGCAAACGTGTCTTAATGCCTTTTAGACCCATAAAGTGACAGGTGAAAGAACTGTACTAACCAGTTTTTAAATATGTGTCATCAGGAAGTAAGCACATTAGGTGAACGGTAGCCAGGATCAGCATATTCCCTAAATAAAAGTTTCCTTTCAGTAAAAGTGGATTAAGATTATGCAGGTTTGAAAATGAAAAAAAAACAACACATAGAATTATGTAGTTTGAAGGGGGAAGGTGGTGAAGATGTCACAAATAATGCAAGGAAGCTGTGGTACAATTCCTCACTTGGGGAAATGAGCTCCAATTCCTCCATTTTCGACATAAACTACAGTACTACTCTAAATCAGAGAGGAAGCTTTTTTTTTGGGGGGGGGGAGGTTGTTTCTGGTATTGTTGTCTCCATTAAAAAAATGTTTTGGTGAGGACCTGTTTCAAATGTGTGTGTGTGTGTTGTGTTGTGTTGTTACACTTGTAACCGACCCTTTGTGACTCCACATCCATGGAGTTTTCTTGGCAGGAATACTGGAGTGGTTTGCCAGTTCCTACTCCAGGCACCTACAGCACCTGGTATTCCCTGGTGGTCTCCCATCCAAGTACTAACCAGGGCCAGCCCTGCTTAGGTTCCAAAATCAGGCGAGCTCGGATGTGCTTAGGGTCATCTAGGCAGCTTTGCTTCAAATAATAGAGAGTTCTTTAAAGGAGGTTCTAAAGAATCAATGCTCGACACTGATCACTGATCAACCTGCTTTAGCACAGGAAGGTGTAAATACAGTTTATTTTTAATGCAATTTCAGTAACATAAACACAGATTGGGTGAAGGGAATAAATGATTTGGTCCATCAAATATGATTTTTCTATCAGGTGAGAATTGCATCTGCAGTCGGATGGATGTGATACCCAGCATGACTAAGCATTTGGACACACATCATCATTTTAAAATAGTTACGGAAACATCTTTACTCAGGATGTGACTAATGCATTACAGGCCTCTGTCTGTTTTCTGTATTGATAATTTCTCTGTTCTAGAATTAGATAAGTGGTCCTTTTTGCCTCTCAGTCATGTTTCTTGGAAAATAATTTAACCAGCACCATTCCTTTGCTCAGTCTCATTTCATTTTTCATGGAGGGCTAACACTGGCCAAGATATGGAAGTTTGTAGTGTATATATAGATTTATCCAGTAAGAGACCATATCAGATAGTTACTAGCATTTGGGGGCTAGGGTGTTTGGTTTAGTAACTTGGGATTTTGATGCAAGGTAATGAAGTGGACACACAGTTGGAGTAGTACACTGATCTACTATTGGTCAGTATTCTCTTTCAGTAGCAGCCAAACAATTGCCCAATGCAGGAAGTCAGCCACAGAAATCTCACTAGACACCTGGGAATATAAGGTATGGAGATTAGGTTTGATGGAAAAACTTGCTGAATACACTCAGAACGTGAACGTAGATGTGTTCTTTAAAACTTGGTCCCCATTTATTCACCATTGTAATAATCACCAACTCTCGATCCCTCCAACATATTTGTTTTTTTAAAATTAAAATGATTGATTTTTTTAAAAAAAGTATGCTTTCAGTGTTCTCTTTGCACAGCACAAATGATGCAGCTACCACCAGCAGCAGCCTGCTGGTAATTAAAGAGTTACTGTTTCAATGGGAAGGAGACCCTGTGACTTGCATGCAGTAAGACAATGCATGAACCCTGAAACTGAAAAAGGAGCTCTAATTAATGGCAATCTGCCATTGCTGGTGATGTTATTATCCTGCACTGGCAGAGCTCTGCAAGATGATATTGACTACTGATTATGAAAGCTGCAAGTCCAATCCTTTGTAACAGGTTATTGTACAGTGTATCAAAAGGGAATTCAGTGGAAACACCACACTTGTATTCCGTGCTCCTCATCCCATATTCCATGAATGAAAACCTAAATTTCTGATCCATAGTATGAAAATGTCTAACAAAAGAGGCCGCTCCTGCAGTTGTCTCAAATGTTGTACACTATTTGGGTGACAGCTAGTTTCTGATGGTGGGTGGGTATGGAGAAGCCTTAAACAGCCCTCAACATGTCTGCTTAAATCCGACTCCCTTGATGTTATAGCAAGGCTTGTGAGCTCCAAATCATGTTACTGTAGCAATATGATGGATTATGCTGATACTGCTTTATACAGTAAACTGCCTGTTGCCACACTGGGTCCACCACCACCACCACTTTTGTTGATGAAATTTCCAGTAGTACTGAGAATGATGTCTAGTTATTGTAGATTGTGTTTAATGAAAAGAACTCCAGATCACAGCTGTGCCTTTCTCAAATTTCTACTGTTATCAGTGTATTTTGTGAAAAATATAAGCCAAGGATTGTCCGGAAGTAATTTGCTTGATGACGACATGGCTTATCAGGAAAAGCATAAGCAAATGTTTTGTAACTTCTCCCATAAGCATTTCTAAGGAATGTCTCTTCACTCAATAGGTTTTTCAGAGGCAGTTTGTTATTAAGTCTCTATTTGAAGATTCTTGTCTGTTGCCTGAAAATACTTCTGCATGAATATATTATAGGAGACCATGATTCATATCTTCATATGCAGTTGTGAAGAGCAGGGAGAAGAGAGAATCTGTGGGGTCCTTTGGATCCTGCCCACTTTTGCTATACATTTGGATAATTATCTGAAATACATAGATCTGATTACTAAATTATTTGTAATGGCAATATCTCAAAATGTTCATTATATACAAGCTTAAAGGAAAAAAACCCAATTTGAATAGTTCAGGTGGTAATTTATCTTAAATATCCACCTATAATTCTTTTAAATAAATACATTAGGGGACAAGGATGAACCCTCCAATTGCATTTTCCATCTTTTCAGAAGGAACATTTATAGAGGAACAAACCAAATCTACACACTAGCCAGAATTCTGTTGCCCGGCCTATGTAAAGATTCTCAGTCATCCAGGTGTGTTTATCTGGAAGTTGAGTCATGGCAACTGGACTTCTTTTCTTGAGAGTTTGAAGCGTTTCGCTGCTCATCCAAGCAGCTTTGTCAGTCTGAGGAAGGTTAGTGGCGAGCCCTCCATTTTATAGTTCATCTTGATTTCACACCACCCTCGTCTGAATAGGCTTTTAAGTTGGACAATGGCCTGAATAAGCTCATTAGGTGGACAACAGCCTGATGAGGTTCACAGGTGGACCATGGCCTAGGGTGTGTGAAAGTTCCACCTATGCAACCTTTCTCAACACCCATTAAGTATTGGTGCTCAGCCTACTAAAATTACATTAGAGAAGGCCCATGGAAGCAAAGGTGATTTGGTAGCACTTCTCCATATATTCCAGATTCAAATTGGTTTACTCTAACTGCAACTCACTTTAGCATAACAGGTTCATTTGAAGCAGAGGAAACTATGGAGACGCTGACTCACTAGATGCTCATTGATTCAATGAAGCTATTCTACAGTGCTTGAAACACAGTGCTAAGGAATTCTGTGTATGATAGTTAACACATTTTTTAAAAAAACAAGGCATGGTTCCTTGTTGTTTTCAAAACATATAGCGTTACTGTTATTGTATCATGTTTCAACTTCTGAAATGACACCTGCAATTCTGTTATAACTCTTGGTCGTATAAAATAATCCTAGAATACCATCTCCAACTCCAAAGCCTCAGTTCACTTAAATCATCCATGCTTCTGCTATGTGTGTGGCATTTTCTTGTCTGAGCTATATCTTTGTATATCAGGTTCTGCTCTCCTTCCATGAAATAATGAGAAACATTCTGCAAGTGAAGGTTGATTATCTGAAAGCCATAGTCAGTACTATAGACCTAAGAACATCTCTTTCCTTAGTATCTTTAATCTTAGTATGTTTAAAACCATTTGTCTTGCAAAAAGGTTATACTGTATATGGCCACATCCAGTGCAATGACACTAGTATTAGTTGCTACACATTTTCAACAAAAACATAATTAGAAAGATCAAATTCCCATTTTAAAGAAAAAAATATTTACATGGAGGAGAGGTAGAGTTGGGTGGGGACCGTTGGTTAACATGAATGACAACAGATTTGGCTATTAAAATGGAGATGAGAAATTCATTTAAAAGTGCAAAAAATGTAAAACATAAATGCTGAACAAAACAAATTTCAATAAAACCAACCAGTCTTATTTCAATAATCTAATTAAAACAATTATTTCAAGCAGAATCAGACACTTTAAAACCCCCAAAACCTTTGCTGCAAGGGGAAATCATTAATTTGATTTATACTGCCATTATTTAGAATACAATAAAAGATATATACATAATTCCAATGGATTTGATCTAAAGGAATCTTTCCATTTGCAGATGTTTTCCAGCAACAGAAATGGTGTGTTGTCACAAATTGTGCTCTAGAGGTCTGACTAACTCCTCAGAACTGAAATGGGATATAGCACAATCATCCCCCAGAAAGCAAGGGGAATGGCAAATAGTGCCTCCCTAATTACATTTGCAAAGCTTTTCTGTGGACGGAAGGACTCCTCTTCTTTGGGGAAGAATGCAATTTGATTGCATTAACAGTGCTTGTGATGAACAATTCTTTTCTTAAGTATTCCCTCCAGCCCTCTCAGTCCAAAGAAGCTTTTGCTTTGGAAGACATCACAATAAGGACAATACTTTATCTTGCATCTCTTTAGCTAAAGAGCATTCTATAAGTATTAGAGAAATGTATTAAATATCCAATTACAAGTAGCATAACAGGAAGCATGAACATGATGCAAAATGGATTATTTCGTACCAGTCATGAATCATTGTAACTTCATTTCCAAGGGTTTTATATTATCTTAGCCACTGTTATGCACACTTCTAGTTGCACCTAGGCTTAATAATGGCCCTGGAGTGATTTCTGGCACCACAGGTTAAGTTTGATACAAAGCTGGCTTCAAGGATACAGTGATACCTTATATAAAGGAATTAATTCGTTCCAAATGAAATTCTGTTAAGCAAATTTTCTTTTATACAAATTTCCCATAGGAATGCATTGAAAACGGAGTAATCCCTAATCGTGACCATTTTTATGTTGTACGGATTCACCCCATAGGTAATTCTGTTAGGCTAATTTCCCCTATCTCTGGATTTTTTTATGTTATACAAATTTTATGTTATACAAACCGTCTGTTATACAAGGGTCCACTGCACTGAATAACAGTGAACTAGGATTAGGCTTGTGAGTACGGCTTCTCAAACTTGGGTCCCCTGATGCTCTTGGACTACAACTCCCAAAAATCCTGGCTAGTACATTTAGTGGTGAATGCTTCTGGGAATTTTAGTTGGAACCATTTGCTCTAGGGGACTCTAGGTCTAATTCCCAATGGGCTTTCAGGACCCCCCCCCAAAAAAAGGTTAAGCACGAAGGATTAGATACTATATTTTCTGTAGCTTGTATTGAAATCTAGCATGCTTGAGAAAAGTGACCTTGAAAATAAATCTAGAAAAGAGGAATCTTTTTTTTGGCATCCTGTTGACGTAATCTGTTCATACAATCAACTGCAGCACAAATGACTTGACATCTTCTTCTGCTTTGTCAGTATTCCGTAGAAGCCTTCCCGTTTGTTCAGTGGTGCAATGACATGTCCTCAAAACTGTGAAAAGTGATACTGAAAACATGTCATGGTAGAAAAGCTGCAAGAGTATCTGTCTCTTATTTACAAAATTAAAAAATGAACTTCTATGTACAGTACTCACAAATTGGTAATGGCATACAGAAGCAGACTGTCTTCACACTATACATGTACATAGACAATGGTGAATAAGTGGGTGAAGAGCTTTACAGGATACAAAATCATGCAGCATAAAAGTTCATACAAATTTGCCTTTTAAAATCTACCTCATACAAAAGGACATATCTGAAAGTGGTCACAGCATATATTTAAAAATCACTTTTGATCCAATTTTGACAAAGTTTGTTTTAATTCCAGAACACCTCTCAGAACTGGAGTCCGCAGGAACTATGTTGATTCAATCTCTTTAATTGGCTCAAATATTAGTTTGCATTATCATATATTAAAGTTCCCTTTTGATCATCTATTCATGATGTAGTAGACTTTTTTTGTAAATTAATCATAATAGATTAGGTGCATTTTTAATATTCATGATGCAACAGAATGTTTTTGCTTCCTTTTACAGAGATAATGGCAGCGTGAAAGAAAGGAGTGCATAATTGTAATGGCCATATGAAGCTCAGCATAGCAGCTTATAATACACCATCTTGTTTGGCCAAGTAGGGAAATCCTCCATGATATAGTCATTGAACCACCATCTGCTGTATATTATTGCTGAACATAAATAATGACAAGGCACAGGACAGCAACTAGTCCAAGAGCTTGCAGACCAAGAAACCAGAGCATCCCCCAGAAGAACATGATAATTACTGGTTCGACAATCCGTTCTCCAAAATACATCCTTGCAAAGCCTATCCTGATGAGGCTTTTGTTGAGCTCACCGAAGAGAGTCCCCATTTTTTTATAGTCATCCATAACAGGTTCAGTACCATTGTCCCTTTCATCTTGCTGGATCTGCAGTCAATAGGAAGAAAAAAGAGTTACAGTTCAATTAAAACATGCTTTAAAAACAGTCATATGTGCAGAATTACTACATCCCCTCCTTCCATTGTTTGAGTTATAATGATTTATTGTTCTTCCGCTTGCCAGAAATGAGCCTAGCGCCTTTATTATTGGTGAAATACTGGCTCCTAACACATTTTTAAAATATTATTTCAAAAACCAAAACTGTGTTCTTTATTCATACATACAGTATACAATTTAAAATACATATTCTTCCAAAGTGTTTCATGCCTCCCTAAAGTACCTCATAGTTTGAATGATATGTGTGATTTAGTGAAAGAGTAGGACTCACTCATCTTTTGTAATTCTAAGAAACGAGTCATTTCCGCACTTCTTAACTCCAGTGCTACTGCCACCCCAAAAGTGAGTTTGCATGGCCAGCTGGGGATTTGAACACCTGACTCCTGAGTCCTAGTCCAGTACTAAATTCTCTGCACCAGTCATTCTCAATGGGAGCCATGGCATATTTGAGTGGGGCCAAATAACCATCTATTCACGTTGTATCCTTGTTTGTCCACAACCAAAGGCTTTCCTTGTTCACCAAGGAGCCTTGGAACCCGAAAGAGTTCCTAAAAGGTCAATAGCCAAAGAAAGGTTGTGAATGGTTGTTCTGTACAACACTGGCTCTTCAAGTGTACTGTGATACTTTCTTTTTAAATAAAAGTAGGTCAAACATACGGTTTTGCTAATGCTTCCACTGATGTCTGTGCAGATTCTCAGTCATCCAGGTGAGGTTATCTGGGAACTGAGTCATAGCAACTAGACTTTTTTTCTTGGGGGATCAAAATGTTTGACTACTCAATCAAGTACCTTCTTTGATGGTACAGAAAACTTGGCAGACAGATGTTCAAAAATGTTTTAGTCAACAAGTCAGTATAAGCAATAGAAGATGGAATTTCGAAGCTTTAAGTATGGGGATTTAACTGTCCATCATAAAATAAAAGTCAAGTCTAAGTTAAAGCAATTTGTACACTCGTGGTGCAAATAGATATTTAATTTGCATTTATTCTTTGTAGTCACACCAATTATGAGTAAGAAACAGAATGCATGAAGGATCGGAAATGAACCTTTAAAAACTTGTATGATGTCTAAATATATAACACACAGCTAGCTTCCCACTGAGCTAGTGAGGTTTGGAACATGCTTGGAGAAGCTTGATATGCTTTCCAGCAGCTTTAGTTCTGAACTCTGCATCCATTCCTTGAGAGGTCTAGTCTAGCCATGGTGGCACACATTTCAGCTGTTTCTTGGCTGGATTGCTGTAACACATTCTACATAGGACTGCCTTTGGGAAGTGTTTGGAAAATCCAGCAGGTCCAAAATTTCACAGTCAGATTGTTAAATCCAGAGAAGGTTTTCTCTGTTGCTGCTCCCAGACATTGGAACTGCCTCTCACTGGAGGACAGGCTAGTCCCATTTTTGCTGTCTTTCTGTAAGCACACAGAGGACCTTTTCTTCAGGCTGGCTTTCAAAGATAATCTTATTCTGATATTTTACATAAGCCTTTTATGTTTTTAGGTGTTTTAATATATACACTACATTTAATGCTTTTAAAATATTGTAATAATTTATTTTAAGCTTGTTTCTTTTAATGCTGTAAGCTGCCTTAGATCCTTTAGAAGGGAGACATGTAAATATTTTAAACAAATTGATAAACATCACCTTCCAGACAGGCAGCCATCTTGGTTTATTTCAGGAAAGGCAACTGAGACTTAAGTTGTGGCATCTTAAAGAATGAAAATTATATTGTAGCATCAACTTGTATGGAGGTCTAGGACAAGCTTCATGTGAGGAATGATTTGTTATCCTCTGGCTGTAAGATTAGATACACACAGAGGAGAAATTGTTTACAGTACAAAAGACTCTCAGATTCTGGATAATCTGTGGTAACATGAAATCATATATGCGATAAGCACAGTGTGACGCTTCACAACAGTAGCAATAGGCACCAATGTAGACCTCCTACCTTGACTTCACTAACTTAACTGTACAATTTTCCCAGAGAATGAATTACTATTTTGAAAATCACAGAATTCTATCAAGCGTAGTATAAATAAGATTGTGTTATGCTTGGCTGGATGTGGAAAGATATAGAACATTGTTAGCTTAAATTTTTTAAAATACATGTGAGCTCACGTTTCTTAAATGCTAAAATATAACAGAAACAGATCACAACTATGTCTTCCTATTTCTGTACATATCAAAATAAAGTACGTTTGCAACACTTGAGCAGTCTGGAATGTTAAACTCACAGTTCATGGGTTCTTTTATATCTTTAAGGAGGAAAAACAAGAAAAAGCACGTAATTAAGCTGGTTCTGTTTACCATAGATAAGGAATGAAATAACAATTAAAAGTATGGCAACCACCGAGCAAATAACTGTGTCCAACTATCATGGCACTAAATATTCAAATTTGATGTCAAGCATAGGTCTCCCCCCAAACCTCAAGAGTTCTTTCTGTGTCGTTACGGCAACTGAGCACTTAAATAGCAACCCAGCAAATATTGCTCACAACTGGAGGCCGGTTTGGCCAGAATGTTGTGAAATGACTCCTAAAATAAAGCCATTTTTGGAAGACATTGTATAAAACTGGAGCATAAACCTATACTGTATATGCTGTTTTAATTTAAATTAAGGGCATTAGAGAAAAATAATAAAACCCTTGGGACTTGCAGGTCCAAGACATTTTAGTATTCACAAGACCACTGCTATTTTCCAGAACAGTTACCCCACATTTATAGCTCTATGGCAGGCGTGTCCAAACTTCGTCCCTTCAGATGTTTTGGACCACAACCCCCACAGTCCTTTGTCATCGGTAATCTAAGGGCGCTTTTACACGACCCCTAAGATCCGCTGGCCCCTTAAATTCGGACCAGAGGTCTTAGGGGTTTGTCGCTCTTCGTGCGTCTCCACCCCTCCGTACTTCCTGGTTGCTGGCTGCGTGAGGGGAGGGAAGAAAAAAAGGGACAAAATAATAAAGCCTTACCTCCCGGTGCTGGTGGAAGCTGCCGGGGGAGCCCCGGTCACTTCCTGGTTCCTCTTAAAGAGGCGGGAGGCAAAAAACAAAAACAAAAAGAAGCGAGGAGAGCCCAGCACATCCGCATCAAATATTTTTCACCTCCCAAGAGCAGGTACAAGAAAAGTGCACTGGGTCGCGCTTAGGTGGGCGGGGTCGCACTTAATTGTCTGCAAACTCCGGAGCTGGTGGGGAAACATTTTAAAGCTCCGGAGCTTGCAGCCATTTGCGGCGGAGTTTAGGGGTCGTGTATAAACGCCCTAAGTTGAGAATTCTGGGAGTTGTGGTCCAAAATAGCAGGTGGGCCAACGTTTGGGCATGGCTGCTCTATGGTTTAGGTATCTGGCTGCCAGGTCAGAAGTTGGGAATTCAAATCCCCACTGGGCCTCTTTGACATTGGCTGGACTTGATGATCCATAGGGAGCCTTTCAGGTCTGCACTTCTAAGATGAGGATGATCTATGCTGCAAGACAGGTTCCTTAGAGGTGCAGACTTCATGTGGAAGGGGTACTTGGAGCGGAAGAAAGGGAATCATCAGAATATGGGATTTCTCCTTTAATGATATAATGGAGAAATCCCATTATACTGGGAAAAGAGCTTTTTGTATTCCATCCTACATTTAAGAATGTAATGAATACAAGTCGTTAGTGAAAAATGGTGCACTGACATGTTATGTTTCAACCTCCCCCAATTAAGTATGTCAACCACTGCAAGCATTTTTTGCTTCTATGCAACAATGGAAAAAAACCAGCTTTTTTTGTCAGCACCAACATTGGCAAAAAGTACATTTTGCTTTTTAAAAAATCACTTCTGTATCTTGTGCTTAAAGTGTTTTACATGAAACCCATTTATTTATTTTTATTTATTTAGACTATTTTTACCCTACCTTTCTCTTTGGAAAAGGACCCAAGGTGGCTTACAGTAATGAGGGACAATATACAGTCCAGTACAATTAAGACATATTCAAGTTTGAGAACAGGGAATTGAGGGACATCTTACAGCATTAAAAGACAATATTAAAGCTACTAGAGATAGAGAACACGAGCAGTTAAAGAGAGAGTAAAAATTCCATGTAACCATGCATGGCAGACCATCCAAAAGTTATGAGTGATGGAGACTAACATTGTCAATGCATTGTTTTGTACCAACAGGAAAAAACAAAGTTGGCAGACAAACCAATTCCATATTTTGCTTTTCACAAAAAGGATCCAAAGTGCAAAAGAAAAAAGAAATCAATCAATCTCCGGTTCTCCAGCGAAAAAAATGTAACATAGTCTAGTCTAACTGCAAAAAATGTAAACAGTTTCACTCTGTGCATGGTAGTTCCTAAGTAGACTCAAAGCCAACAGAGCAACCTTAGAATAAATGTTAAACCCTACAAAAGAATATAATTTCAGAACCAGTCATGCAACTCAGAGAGAAAAAATTATTAACCTCATTGACAAATTCTTCGCCTCTTCCCTGACTTTCTTTTTGACTCCAGATAACTGACACAGATGACAGGCAACTTATCAGGCAATGATCGTTCATATATTCTTCTTTACTCTAAGGGAAGTGTGCGTGTATTTGGGGTGAGGGGAGAGGGATGCTTCCAGAACAGTTGCAGGCTGAATCAGATACGAAAATCCAAGTGGTAACCAGCTGTGGTAACTTGCAGAGTTCATGCTTTATATACAAAGAGCATGTTTTTTTCCTCTTTATCCTGCCTTCGGGCCCTCGTGGGGGCAAGTAGGGACAGCCCCAGCAAATCTACCAGTAATCCATAGCTCATGAAACAAGATTTGGAGTTAAATTCAAAGATGGCTTATTTTGCCAGTACCTGCTGGAGCCAATATGTGCAGGTTCTGAAGTTAATTATCTGACTAAAACCTACAAGCAAACCACGAGGGTGCATAATAATAATACTTAATAACTGTGTGCTGCCTAAATCAATTATGAATTATGGCCATCCTTTCCAGGGTTTTCTAGGTAGGCAATATTCAGAACTGGTCCACCGTTTCCTTCTTCAGAAGGCATATTTGTGACTGCATCTTGACCAAGTCCACACAGGCTGGATTACTCACAGTGGGAATTCAAGCTCCAAACCTCTGGCTCTGTAGCCAGATACTTAAAACGCTGACCTATCCAACCACCTCGAGAGTGTACAGTAGGACTCCTATATCCACTGATTCATTATCCCCTGATTCAGTTATCCATGGTTTGCAGAAAAAATTAAATAATTCAGCCACAAAGCAAGCTACTGTCACAGACAGCAGCTGTAAAGCAAACTGCTCTCATAAAACAGCAGTGTAAAGCAAGCTACTGTCTCAAAACTGCAGCCAGAAAGCAAGCTACTGTCGCAAAACTGCAGCCAGAAAGCAAGCTACTGTCATGAAGCAGCAGTTTGGGGTGAGGTTTTGGTGTTCTCTCTTATCCACGGATTTCATTATCCACAGGTAGGCCTGAAACCAATCCCCGGGGTGCTACTGTACTGAGATTTGAATATGTTTAGTACTCAAGCAGGGAAATAAAACATTCAAGTTCAAGTTTCAAATGAGGTGGACTCTTATACAAATAACCTTTAAAAAACTTAAATACCTTCTTTGTGCTAATTTCCTTGCTTAATTACAGTTTTAACTGTTTAAACTTGTGTCAACTTGAAACAGATTTACTTAGTCTGAATTTTTTGTTATGCCTAGCTTAACAATTACCATTTTGGAAACGTAACAATGGCATTTCAGTTTCCAAGGGCTTCTGCTTTGCTGATTTTCTATTTGCCTTACAGGTTAGATGTGCTATTCCCTAGACTTAACCAACCTCAACTGAGATCACTGGAAATCATTCCATAACATATGCTGTTATGACTTGGACAGAGGGTAATTGTGACTTATACAAGCTTAAGTTCAGTTACCATAAAATTGCAAACAAAGATAGTTTTTCTTTTTCTTTTTAGAACACAATGTTGAGAGGGGGCAGGCCCTCTACTAAGACAGGAAAACAGAACAAAAGAAAAGCAGGATAACTGTGAATAGCTGGTTCCTGTACAGGAGAAACTTCATGGTTTATTTAAAATCCACAAGCACCAGTTTTAAGCACTACAGAGTTACAAAATGGAATATACTCTACTTTCTTTTGTGTGGAGTTTTGGTGGGGTATAGCACCTACCAAGGTTTTGTAGAGAAAGCATTTTACTGATTTCAAATGTAGTAAGCAAGGGGAGACTTGCATATGCTTGCTAAATTGCATTTATCATTTTTTCTGTCTCATACCAAGTTAGGTTGAGATGTGCTGAAAGGCAAGCCCACTAGATCTTTCACTTGCATAGAAAGATATGTAAGGTGTATTCAGAGCATCATGATCTTTCCCAGCCTGCCTGACCTAAGCGCCGTGACCAGAGAGGTCTTCAAGAGATGTGATACTTGTATGGAAGCAACTACATATCCAGGAGATGGCTTTGTAAGACCCAAAACCAGCTGAAACAACAATATTTCAAGTTGCTGTAAAAACAATGAATATACAATGGGTTACAACATTAAACCTCTTTGTCTAATGGTGGAAGGACATCAAAGACGGGACCAGCCCAGTCTCCTGTGGGAGGAAGTTCCAAATTATGGGAACCACAGTGGACATGGCCCTGTCCAATGTCCCCACCAAAATCACTGTGAATATGGGGGGGGGTCCAAGAGAAAGGCCTTTCCTGATGATCTTAGCAGCTGAGCAGGCTCATAATGGGATACACGGTCTTTGAGGTAGCTTGGACCCAAACCATTTAGGGCTTTAATGGTTTGAAACAGGGCTTTGAAGCTTGGAAACAGATCAATAGCCAGTGGAGCTGATGTTGTATTTGTGTGTGCTAACTAGTTCATTATGGTACATGCCTTTGAAAATTACTCTTGATGCAGTTTTACTTCATCAGTTTCATTGACCTAGTCTGTAAGTTTAAAAATAAGCAAAGGATATTGCACACACAGCTCTGCATACAAGGCAAAAGGGATAATCAGTATACAAAAACTCCAGAATCAGTATTAGACCTTACTTGGAAGTGGGGAACTCACCATATTGGTTCATGCACTTGTAATCCCAAGATTTGACTGTTACAGTGCCCTCTACATGGAGTTGCTTATGGGGTTAATGCAGAGACTTCAGCTACTGCAAAACATGGTGGTCAGGCTATTGACATGTACTAGGAAGCACCAGCATATTAACCACACATAAATAAATAAATAAATAAAAAGAAACACTGCTTACTGTGCCCAGTGCTCCCTTACTTAGTTGTAATATCTTCAATCTGGACTTTGAGTGTGAAATGAAGACTGCTTCAGAATTAAATTTGCTGCCTGAACCTTCAAGAGCCTTGTGTTAATTAGGGCTTTTTGACACTGCTAAGAAAAGTAATTGACTATAATCAGTGTTCTTGAGAAACTGCATCATACAAATGAGTTTGTAATCATTTCTGAAGCTTCAGAAATCCAGGCTATCTTCAAGGTGTTTGGGACTCAAACACACTGTTTCTCTTTAATAGTGCTTTCTTTAGTAATGGCTGACAGCTACAGTGAATCACCAGAACACACAGGGTAATATGCAAGTACAGTACTTTCATCTGGTTCAAAGATCGACTCTCTCCTAACCTTTTTTCCCCTTTACCTGCTGAGAGGGTGTTCCCCCCCCATCATTTCAATGAAAATGTACTGATACCACATGCCTCTATATATCAAGGACCAAGCCACCTGCTATGCTATTTCCACAAACAAGCAAACAACTACTCTGTCCTTGCTGCCCATGCCAGCTTTCCCAGCTTCTTTTCCAAGAATAATTCAAGTGAAAGGAACTGGAAGAACATTGGTCTTCACATGATCTAAATGGCAACTCCTAAATCCTTTACCATTTGTGATGTTGAGTAGGGCTGGTGAGAGTTGGAGGCCAAAAGGTCAAGAAGACCAAAGGTTGTTCACATATGTGATGCACCTTGTAGCTCAGAAGTTTAGGTATCTGGCAGCGGCTCGAAGTTGGGAGTTTGATTCTCCACGATGCCTCCTTGCCAGGGGCTGATCCAAAAGGTCTCTTCCAGCTCTTCAGTTCTAAGATTATCTTGGGTTTTTACTGACAGTAACAGGCAAACCCCAAAACCAAAATGTACTGAATGCTTTTGCTTTTTTGTTTTGTTTCCATTTTTGAACACACTCCGGCTTTCCAAAGCCATGGTTTCAAAGCAAAATGGGGAGAAGTAATGCATTAACTATCTCTTTTCCTTAGTTGTAATAACTATTTTCAGTCCCATTATCAAATGTGAAACACATAATGCATTTCAGGAACATATGCTAATGCCAAGTAATGGTTTCATTGTTCCTTGCTTTAATTATGCATTGATTGTGATTCACTGGCAGCCACTTTGGCAACCTGTTAAGCAGAAAAGCAGGATAGAAAAATTTCAAATTATGGAAAATTAATGGTAGGGACACAATTTCATGCCAGAAAAATGCATTAGATTAATTTGGCAAAGCATGTTATTATAGAAATTGCAGCTCTATGGTCAACATCTAATGTAGTGCTAATGGGATGAAAATAACCATCAGCATAGTTGTGCTGGATTTTAGTTTTATGGTTGCAGCTGTCCCAACAGCACAAAGAGCCTTCACTTAGTGCAATGGCATGGGTAGACACAAGCTTTTTCATAAGAGGAAATCTCACAGTTAATACTATGAAGCAAGAAACATACAAAAGACTTCTGTTAATTGTGAGTTTCACATATATTCTCTGTGGCCACGCAGCCACATGCTCTGTCTAAAAAGTAAAGCTACATTTCTTTCTCCCCCTCCAAAGCTTGCGTTCTCCAGTATTAACAATGATAGTGAAGAAGCTCTAAGGTTAGAGATGTTGTATACCTTGGTTCAGTCACTAATCCAAATGGAGACTACAGCCAAGAAATTAGCAGAAGACTGAGAGTAGCATGGACAGCAACAAAAGAATTATAAAATTTCATCAAGTACATCAGTGTGTCACTGGAGACCAAAGCAATGGTCAGTCACACTCTTGCTTTTCTGATCACTAAGTATGGGTGTGAATGGTGGACAGTTAAGAAAGCTGCAGGGGCGGTGGTGGGGTGGTAGTGGTGTTTTATTTGAAATATGATGCTGGAGAAGAGGTTTGCAGATATCCTGGACTGTCAGAAAGACAAACAAGTGGGTTCTAGATCAAATCAAGCATGAACTCTCTCTGGAAGCACAAATGATGAAATTGAGGCTGTACTACTTGGGGCATAGAAAGGCAGGGCTCTCTGGTAAAGACAATAATGCTGGTAAAGGTCGAAGGCAGTGAGAAAAGAGGAAGACCATGAGATGGCTTTCTAAAGGAAGCCATGGGGGGTGGAATCAACAAGAGCTTTTGAGGAGAGGACATTTTGGAGGTTGCTCATTCATAGGGTGGCCATGACTTGGAGACAATGCAACAACACATTCTTCTAAAAGTGAACATTTTAATCTTTGGAGTAATTTCCAGTGTCCTTTTTACAGTACAGTACCTTTAAATTTCCAATATGGCTGTTTTTATAGCACTGCCAGGACTTCCGTATTTCTGTGTTTCTGCATTTTGTACCTCCCGCTGTGCAAACATATTTTAAAGTTTCTGTGTGGAGGGTTTTTTGTGTGTGTCCCTGTGGAAGCAGAAATGATTGCTGTTGTTGTTTGGGGTTTTTTTGGGGGGGTTGTTTATATCTCTTTGGGAAGAGGATTTCTCCTACCAGCTCAATAAGTAGCAGACAATTGGTATCTTGCAACTACATCCTGTCTTGCATTTTAAGCCAGAAGGTGAATTACGTTAGCTGGTGCAAAAGAAGAATTCCAACCTGGGAGTGAGGAAGCCATATGAAAGGAAACACCAATAAATGTACTCTTTCAGACAAGCATGTATTCCTCTATGTATGTATGCCCCTTTTTTGGGAGTGTTGATCAGGCAATAATATGTGGGTAACTATTTGCAAAGAGAGACCAGTGAAAAACAAAGAGTAATTTAATTCAAATAATCCCCTCAGAGAGAATTAGAGTGTTTACTAGAAGGCAGAAAAGATCAGCCAAAATATCAATTAACCAAAAGTAAACACTGAGTATTTTGTCTCTGTGAACGAATCTGCCATAAAGAAGAAAAGGGAAAAAGAAAAAGGTGGAAAGCCTCATTTTAAAGCCAAAGGTGTCAGTAATAGAACCTCTGTCTCTTATGAAGAACAAGTCCAGGATAATTCACTGGACTCAGATATAGTTGAAGGGCAAACCTGTGAGCTGCTCACCCCTTCAACCTCAACTAGATTTCTTTTAAGCGTGACCATGCTGAAGTTCCAGATTGTTCCAATGTAGAGCTTCTAAGACAGGCATGTCCAAACTTCGCCCCTCCAGAAGTTTTGGACAGCAACTCCCACAGTTCTTTGCCATTGGCAATCTAAGATTGGAATTCTGGGAGTTGTGGTCAAAACATCAGGAGGGCCGAAGTTTGGACATGCCTGTCCTAAGACTAAGTGCACAACACCTATGGCAAGGAGACTTACTGAAGAAGCACTCTGATGAGAACATGCTTTTAACTTGATTTTACAAGCTGCAGATCCAACTATTAAAAATCTAGTAGACAAGGCTTGGAAAGATCAACGGGAAACTCTACACTACAGTATGTATGCTACTGTAACTCTAGGACATTTGTCGGGGGTGCTTAACAGCACCAAATGTACCAGCCTCCGCCCGCCTCTGCCCCAGCTCCAGTATCTCAATCAACCTCAAACTGTGTCCTTGATAATGTAATGGAATTCATTCTCAATACTGGAAATATTTCCAACCATATGACAGTGGGATGAAACCCTACAGACCAAACCCTCTTGGAAAAGGCCTTTAAATAAAAGGCTTATAAGCAAAAAGGGTGGGGTGGGGGTGGAATTCTTCTTAAGAAATTAAGTAAAAGTTTTAATTAGAAGATGGCTAGACATTTTGCCAGAACACAGTCCAGAGGCTGGGAGGAAGGGTAAGGGGAAAATGCTTCCTAGATTATGCCCTCTGTGTCACACCTGTGCACCTTCTGAAAACAAAGTAATCCTTAGAGTCACTGTTTTTACTGAAACAACAATGTGTGCCTCTCATTCCTCTATGAGAACAGCCATGCCACTCAATGGGACTGTTGTCTCTCTATATGGCGAGAACACAGGGAGTCACAGGCTGTATCGGCTAGCCATTGGTATGACTGTGTGCACCACATGACTGCCAGTTCAACTATGCTTTTGTGGGCAGGGGTCCACGTGATCAGGAAACTTCAAGTTTCTTAATAATCATCATAAACTAGACATTAAAACCATGTCATGTCCACTGCTGATTATTTTCTAACCCCAAGCGGAATTCCACTGTATTGCACAGGGTTCATATAATGCCTCTTTACTTTCTGCTTGCTGAATCATATGTGTCCTGCTCTAATATCTACAGCCTGAAAGCACAAGGAATAAAGCAAAGTGTTCTGCTTATATACCTCCCCATAACACTTCAAGTAGTCTCTGGGTGGTTTACAGTTTAATTACAGAATGCAGGCTACTCATTCCCCCCCCCCCCCAGCAAGCTGGGTACTCATTTTACCAACCTGAGAAGAATGGAAGGCTGAGTCAAACATAAGCCTGCTACCTGGAGTTGAACCCCAGGTCGTGAGCACAGTTTTACCTGTAGTACAGGCATTTAACCACTGTGCCACGAGACTCCTATAAGATAAATGTATATAAGCTGTAGACTATTATGGAGTATTTCTCCACCCCAATGAATTCCATGGAAAAACTTACTCCTACCAGGCCAAACTGTTGCCAACCACAGCACATCACTTCTGCCTTGTGCCATGGCTGGCTGGTGTTTTGCTCTTTTGAAAAATATCACAAGTAGCTGAAATCTGAGGACACAGTTTACACTTATGAACTGCCAGTGTCCCAGAATGCCCACACTGCAGGCCTACTGCTGTCTGAATTCTGCAACAGAAGGTGACCCTGGGGACTAAAATGTCTTACCCTATTGCATGATAGTTAAATCAAGATACTGGATGCATTTTATGCATGTGTGTTTCTTCTGAGAGACTTTCTGCTTCATAGAAAGACTAGCTCTGAATATGTGAATACAGGGGATATCATTCAATAAATGTTCCTATGAATTGCCACTTGTGTTTTAATTTCCGTCCCTAGAATCTAAGCCCGTGAAACCTGAATCTGTGTCTGTGTGAAGTCAGCAGATTTGGCTTGGAGTCTTTAATCTTAGATAAAATAATGCCAGCACAGTGCCAATGATCCATAATTGCTTTACTGTTATGTAGCCGGCCAGGTGGCTCCAGGTTGAGCAAACAGTAGCACTGTACACAGAATGCACCACTTCCATTATTATTATTTCTAGATGTCCATATGCACATGTGAGTAAAAGGCAACCCTAAATGCATGTACACACTATTTCACTTCACAATTAATCTGTCATCTTGTACTTGTGAACCATCAGCAAGAGGGTAGGAATTCCACTGAATACAGAGGTGAAAAAAGTTCGGTTTTAATACAGCACTGATCAACAAGATTTTGTGTACAGAAAAGTGGTTACACTGTGTACATTTAGACACGTTTGCTATGGTGTCTCATGGCTCACTTTGAGGGGCAAGAAGTTCATTTTAAAAAACATTGTTTAAGAAAGCCTCAACCACATTAATATTTTGTTACATTCAGCAACCAACCACAAGTAGTTCCTTTATGAAACTCTTCAGAGGGCTCACACAAAACTGAAGTATAATCAATACAATCTGCAAAGCACAGCCTGGCAAATATCAGTGGGAGTGCATATGAGACCAGGCTTCTAATTGGATGTTGGCACCTTTTTGCTGACATTTAAGGAAGAGCTGGAAGGACCAAATTTGTGCTTTTATTAAAAAAAAATAACCTGCCCTCAGGAAGCATTCTTACCTGGGGTGGAACAAGTTTGCACAGCAACACAAAAATAGCTGGCGGGTGTTCTCCCCCCACCCATGTCTCTACATATCAATGGCAGTTCCAACCCACCTCTCTTCCTAAGGGCATTAAACACCACCTGCAAACTTACAGGGAAAAAGGCTGATACAAAGACACCTCATTGTTATCAAAGGGCGCCTCCTTTTCCTCCAGACTGACAGCCATGCTTGCTCATAAAGCATTTCCCACTATTAGACTGGTGGTGGTGGGAGAACATGGCAGACATACAAGCAAGAAGGTGGGGCATGTGTTTTCCCACCCTCTGTGTGTGTGTTGTGTGTGTTGTATGTTGTGTCTCTCTCTCTCTGTGTTGTCTCTCCTATGGGTAGGTGTGTCCTTCTCCTCGTGAGAGCAGGTCAGAGAGTCCTGCCAGCTCCCAGCGGAGGAGAAGCCCGGGCTGGCTGCCCCTCTCTCCGGAACCCGCAGTCCCGCACGACCCGAAGCTCCCCAGAGCGGGTCGTCGTGGAAGGGAAGGCGGCCGGGGTGCCCATGGCGTCCCGTTCGGGGAGGAAGCCGAGGTGCCGGGCGGAAACCCCCGGCGGCCACTCACCTCTTGCTGCTGCTGCTGCTGGTGGTGGTGCGGCGGCTGCTCTTCTCGCTCGCCCGGCTGCTGCTGCTGCTGCCGCCGCCGGTGCCGCCGCGCTCCCGTCCTCCCTTCCAAGAGGGACGGCGATGGCGCCGGCTCCTCCCGCTCCCACGCCCTCGGCGGGCAGACGCACTCGGCGGGCAGCAGCAGCAGCTCCTCGGTGGAGCCCATCGCCACGGCCCACGGAGGAGGGTGGGGGGTGGGGTCTGGGTTCGGCGGCGGAGGAGAGCCGGGCGACCCCTTCACTCGCCCACTCGCCCGTCCGTTCCCTGGGCACCGCCGTCGCCGCCGCGGTCCGTCACGCGCGGCTCTTGCTGCCGCTGCTCCTCCTGCTGCTGCTGCTATTGCTGTAGCTGCCGCCGCCGCCTGGCAGGGCGTGCCCGGAGAGCCGTCACGAGGCTGGAGGAGGGGAGGAGGCAAGGGAGGAGAAAGGCGGGTAACGGCTGGGAAGGAACAGGAGGAGAAAAGCTGGGGAGGAACGGCGGCGGTGCGGGCGCGGGGCTGCGGGGCGCGCCAAGAAGTTAACCGGCGAGGAAACTCTGGAACGGTATTCCGGCCCTCCCGGAATACCGTTCTCTCCGCTTGCCACGGGCAGGCCGGTTGTCTTTGCAAAGGTCTGGCTACCGGCTGTCCCTCTCGCCCCCCCCCCCGTTGCGTTGGGAGCCAGCCTAATGTCGGTGGGAATAGCAAGGGGACGTAATATATCTTGATCGCGTCCCAGTCGGTGGCAAAGCGCCCCAGGATGTTCTGATTTGCAAGCGGAGGAGGTGTGGGCTGGAAAGACCAACTGCCAGGCGGACCTGCAGTTGGTTGAAGAATGTGTGGAAATTGTACCTGGCTATAACACAAACAAACAATCTCCCTGTAAACAGGGATAAAAAGCGGCTGAGGCAGAGACATAAGGAGCAGATTGCCTTCAGGTCTCCCTCAGCTGATCACCCTTATAGTTACTTAAATATAGCAGTTAGTTTTGAAGACCCTCCAGTGCTTTGTCTCTTAATTTTTCATTTTTCTTTTGTTATTGTTAGTTGGCAATTATTGACACTTACTGTTTGTTAGTTATTCTTATCAGTTGGCACTTACTATTTCAATGTATCCATTATGTTATTAATGCAAAGTAAGAACATGTTTCCATTTACTTGCAGTTCTTGTGTACAAGCAACCTTCATATTGTGCGTAAATGTTAACGTGTTATATCACTGAGCTCAACTGGTTGGCTTGCTTCGTTATTAACTCACTGATTATATAGGTGACAGAACACTTCGTTCTATTTCTGATAGGCTTCATTCTAACACAGACGTACAGTACACTAACTGACAGATTCCTAGGCTGGGGAACCTTTGGCCCTCCAGGTGTTTTGGACTGCAACTGCCAGAATACTGAGCCTATACCAGTGTTGGCGAATCTATGGCACGGGTGCCAAAGGTGGCACTCGGAGCTCTTTCTGTGGGCACCTGACATCGGCCCTTCACAGCCACCTGTATCCAGGTTAAATTGCTATATTGGCACTTTGCAAAAAAAAAAAAAATAGTGGGTTTTGAATTGCAGTTTGGGCACTTGGTCTCTAAAAGGTTCACCATCACTGGCCTATACTGACAGTAATAAAGAACTGTGGAAGTTTTGGTCCAAAACATCTGGGGGAGGGCAACAGTCTCTCACCCCTGTTCTAACTGAATGAAACTGTAAAAAGACATCTGATGTGGAGGAAACTATTGGCTGCTACTGGACTGACTGACATTCACTACAGTTATCTGCCAGCCAACTCCCCCCACCCCAAATACATCACATGAAGGTGCAATATATTCAAAAGAGTGTGCTTATCAATGGCTTCTTCTCAAACTGGGAGGAGGTAACAAGTGGGATACTACAAGGCTCAGTACTGGGCCCGGTGCCCTTCAGCATTGTTAATCACTTAGATAAGGGGTTGCAGGGAATGATGATCTAATTGGTGAATTAATTACACAGCACTGGGTCGAAAATAGCTAATATCCTGGACAACATTTAAAAAAGATAGAACTTGATGTGCTTGAGCATTGGGCTGAAAACAACAGAATGAAATTTAACAAGGATACTTTAAAAGTTCTACACCTGGGGAGGGGGGGGACCAAGAGGGGGAATTTCCTGGTAATGCTATGTGCAAGAAAGTTCTTGTAGAACACAAGCTGAATATGAGCCAACAGTGGAATGTGGTAGCAAACAAAACAACAGTGGTATTTGGGGCTGCATTAGCAGAAGTCTCATCTCTAAATCCTGTAAAGTATCAGTTCCCTTTTTATTTGGCACTGGTCAGGTCTCATATTGAGTACTAAGTCCAGTTCTGGGTGCTGCATTATAAGAAGGATTCTAGCACATTGGAGCAAGTTCACAGGAGGACACCAATGATGATCAGGGGTCTGGAAACTGGCCCTATGGCTGTAAGACTGAAAGATTAAAAGAACTGTGCATGTTTAGCCTTGAAAAAAAAAGAAGACTGGGGGGAGATATGCTAACACCAATCTTCCTTCGAAGGGGTACATGTGTACCTCCAGCCCCCTCTGCTCAAAGCTTTCCTCACCTGTGCACCTGAAACCACTGTTTTTGGTTTGGGCAAAATGGAATTCACAAGGGTCAGGGGTTACTAGAAAGGCTGAAATTTAAATAGCATATTGGCTAGCTAGCACTTTTCAAATACCTGAAATATTGTCATGTAGAGGAGAGGCATGGTCTGTTATTGATAATCTCAAACTGAAGGACGTGAAATAAAGGGCTCATGTTACAGTAAATCAATGTTTGGTAGAATATCAGGAAAATCTTTCTAACTGTTAGAACAGAATGACAATGGAACCAGTTATGCCAGGAAGTGGTGACCATCTGTCAGCAAGACTTTGATTTGGATTCTTGCATTGAAGAGGATGTTGAAGTTGATGGCCTTATAAGACACTTCCAGTATTCTTATTCTATGATTCTTAAGTGTTGGTAACTATGATCACCATCTTCAGAGCTACATTTTATATCCAACTAATTTCCAAATCCTTCACATTTGTGTACATACCAGATTGAGGGTTGAATCCACTTTGCTTTGAACCAAAATATTGTGGTTGAGAAAGAAAGAAAGAAAGGAAAGAAAAAAGGCAGATCAGAGAACAATCTCCCTCCCCCTTACTTAAAACATAGGGGACATCAACGAAGCCTTCTAGTACCTTAAGCTCTACACCATGATGTGAAAAATTTGTTTGTTGATAATATTTTTACCCTGCCTTTCTCCTTATAAGCACACACCAGGCAGTTTACATCAGTAGAAGCTCATGTTTGAAAGCTCAAATCAGTAGATATATAAATATTATAGAAGAATCAAACAAACACCACACTATAAAGGTAAACAAAATTGACACCAATGTACATACAAGGCAAAACAACCCATTTAAAAAGCCTCTGCCAGACAGCTAGTCACTAAGGGAAAGCTTGCCTGAAGAGAAAGGACTTGGTTAAAGTGAAACAAAGGTCACGTTAGCAAAATCTTTCTGAGTTACTCATTATTTTTGACCCCTTTTTTGGTGGTGGTGGTGGTGGTGGTGGTGGTGGTGGTGGTGAGGTTCAGATGATGCAAATAGGGTTTGGTTACTTAAGAACTGTAATGGGAAAGGGAGGATGGAGTCAATGGGGAAACCTGAAGGAGGATGTTGAAGGCTCTCCATCCTTCAACAGGGAACAGGTGTAGTAGTCAGATACTCCCCAAAATTCCTCCAGGAAAGGCCCAAAGGAAACATGTGGAACATCAGTTCTGCTGTGGTGGCTCTCAAACTAGTTTCACCCGTGGCTCCCCTGAGCAGTGGCAGCAGTGGTGGTTGAGGCTCAGCGGAAGGACAAAGGAAAGCTTCATCATCATTCCTGGCTGGATTGGCAGTGCCCCATGGAGCCACAGGGCACCGTGAGGGGCAAAGAGTGCCACTGCGTGCACTTTGGAAAGCTCTGCTCTCCTATCTTTTGAGCGCCACTGCTATACAATGTGCATTCTCCTCCAGAGAGGGTAATGCAGTGCAGAAAGTGGAAGAAATGGCCTAGATCGGTATGTGGCCAGCAAGGGCATTTTGCTGACACAGTATTGTACCTACACAAGTTTTTAAAAAAAATCTAAAGGAAGACAAGGCAGAGAAAAGGAAAAAAGAGGAAGTGAATACAGTATGTCCTTCTTGAGAGGTATAGATGAACACACCACATCTAATTTAGCAGAAGATGCAAGAAAACAGGTGTGAATTTCTGTAGTGTGTCCACAGCCACAGTATTTGATAGTGTCAGTATCTAGAATCAGCCGGTTTGTATAGTCTTTTCTGCAGTTACACCATGTTTCCTGTTCCATCTAGTTAATCTGTGTTGAAAGTCTCTTCATGTTTGGAAGTCTTGGTCCTGTTTCAAAATTAAGGAGCTGTTTTTGAGAAATCAAAGTTCAGATCCCACCTCTTGTGTTTACTTGGGGTGAAAATTGAACTTAAAGGTTTTTCCCCTCTTCTTTTGGACACCACCCCTTTTTTTTTCAATTTAGAGGCATTTTGACAAGAGGGGTTTGTCGACAGTTTGACTCTGTGTGACAGAGTGATCTGTGCGCCACAGTGGCAGTTTGAATCTGTGTGACAGAGTGAGCTGTCATTGCTCATCCCAGCTCCTGCCAACTTAGTAGTTCAAAACACACATTAAAATATGAGTGGATAAATAGGCACCACTTCAGTGGGAACTTAACAGCATTTCGTGCACTTGTACCTTTAGTTATGCCGGCCACATGATCACATAAATATGCCCATGGATAAACACCAGCTCTTTCGCTTTTAAACAGAGATGATTACTAGCCCCTAGAGTCAGAAATGACTGGACAGAATTGTCAGGGGAAACCTTTGCCTTTCGATATGAATGTTGAGAAAGTATGTTCTTCCTGTGCTGCAGTCATTCTCAACCTTTTTTGGGCCATGGCCATAAAAATGATGTAAAAGAAATATACTGTAGATTGAATCAGGATTGTGTAAATTGCCTAACAAATATTACAAGCTGGTGTCTGAAGAATTGTTTTCTGTAGGTTATGTAACTTTTTATCATGAAATGACAGGGCACCATCTTGCTCTTCACCTCAGGAGTTAGAATAGCCCTGACGTTAAATGGCAGGTCACAACAGATCTTAATACTTCTTTCCTTAGATTTTGTGGTTACCTATTATGTATCTAAAAGAATCCCATCCTTCATGTATTACATCACCTGGAGGCTACTTTGCGATTGGGGGATGAAAGCAGCATCTGGGGCCCTAAACCCCATCCTAGTTCCCCAGTATCAGAGAAACGAAAACATGCATGTAACACAGTTATTCTCATATGAGGTCTCATTGCCCTCTGTATTAACTGCAGTCCAAAACATGCATCCACTCCAAGGTAAACCCTATTACTCATAAACTCAGAACATAGAACTGGAGGCTGGGTACTGCAGAAGGCTTTAAGCATTATTAAATTTATTTAGTTATTACTCCATTTACTGTATTTTTCCATGTATAAGACTATATTTTTGTATAAAACCATTAGACAAAAAATTGAGGGTTGTCTTATACACAGTAGTAAAGTGAAGAGAGAACCATGAGGTTGTAGAACTGCCCATACCTTGTCGCTGCAAACAGTCCTATACATGAGGGTGTCTTATAGATGGAAAAATACAGTATACACCATTCATCTAGCTCAGGCCTGCTCAAAGTCCGGCCCGGGGGCCAAATCCGGCCTGCCAGGCCATTCTAAGTGGCCCGCGGCTGGCTGGCCCACTCCTCCCTCCCCCTCCTTCACCCCATGTTTTTTTAAAAGAAAGTGGGTGGGGCTTGCAGTGGGGTGGCAGGGTTGGGGAGCAACCAGCCCCTGACACATTCTCAGCCACCAAATCTGGCCCTCCTTACAAAAAGTTTGGGCACCCCTGAGCTAATCACTGTTCTGAGTGGTGCATAACAAAGAAAAGAAACATAAATTATGAAATTACTATAGTACTATGAGTACCCAGCTCACTTGGGTGTGTGTGTGTAGCCTGTATAAATAAATTGCAAACCACCGAGAGAGTGTTTTAAGTGCTATGGGGCAGTATATAAGCAGAACGCACTTTGTTATACAAAACAGGTTTTGGCTGTTTTATATATCTAAATGTCAATATTTTTTCCTTCAGCTAGGTTCTGATCAAATGCTCAGCACCAAACAGTTTAAACAATTTGTTCGAGAAACATTTTGTGTGGAGTTGTGTGTTAAGTAGGGAAATTGCCAAGGGAGTAGTCATGTTAGTGCATTGCAACAAAACCAATAAACGGTTTTGAGCCACCTTAAAGACTAACATGCTTTGTATAAGTTTTCATGCACTCTCGCCTGCTTTAACTGGAAGATGTATCAGCTCATAGATAGTCACCTGTGCCATTAAGCCTCTCACACTAGTTTTTTTAATGCACTGAATGATCTGTAGAAGTATTTTCTGACCACTAATGGTATAAGGACTGTGGTTAAGGCTAGGTTTAGCAGAAAAATTTAATGTACCTCTCTTGATTATTTCTCCCATACCACCTTCCAAACAGAGCCAACAAAAATTATGCCTGTTTTTCAAAATTATAGTATACCAGAAACTAGTATGGAATATTTTGGTCCTAATATGTTAGCTTGTTTGGGACAAACAAGTTTCACAGCTATGAAAAGCAATACCTGTAGATCAGTTGGGATGTTTTGTTGTCCCAAATATTTTGCTTTCCTTCCTGTAAATACAAAGCAAGCCAACTCCCCGGCCAATTTCAGCATGCTGTCAATCATTGCAGTTTGGGTGGAGTTAAACTCAGCTGTGCATGTGCATACACATGGGTGTGTGCCAGGGGAGGGAGAGGGAGAGAGAGAAAGAGAGAGAGAGAGAGAGAGAGAGAGAGAGAGAGAGAAGAGCTACAGACAGGGTGACGAGGAAACTTACACAGGAGAACCTAAGAACTTTTGGAGACAAAAGAATTCTTATAATAAGGATGATTTGAGACAATTAAGAGTCTATTGAGCAGTAGCACACACTGAGAGATGAGGAAGCTGAATTCCGTGCATTGTTTTGACTACTTTGGAAAACATCTGGCTTCCAGTTCCTTGTGGTGTTTCAAATTAAGAATGCAGCGCTGTATTTCTATACAAAAGGAGAAAACAATTATCTCTCTAACCAGATATGTGTGTTAGTGTTGTCAAGGAGATTTTCTCTCTCTCAAGGCCAGCTAAGCTACTGACATAAATTTGTTGCTTATAGTCTCTGGAGTAATACGTGCTTTCATTTATTTTTCAACAATTTAACCATTAATACTTTAACCTTTTTCAAATGAAATATAAAAGAAAGCCCTATTATTCACTTCAGAAGAAAGTTTATGGAAGATATTTTTTCAGAAACAAAACAATTGACTGGAGTATTTAATATATTCTAAAATTCTCATAGCTGAATCACAATGAACTTGATTACCAGATTAATAATTTATTCTGCAAATTTACCATTAAGAACAACATGATTTCCCAGATGCATCAATTATTTAACAATAAGCATCAATGCAGGTATGTCAGCCAAATGCTATCAGATTAATCCCATCCAAAATGCAAGGCGCTCTCACTGGAAAATACAATATTTCTACATGATGTTTCTCATAGAATCATAGAGTTGAAAGAGACCTCAAGGGCCATCCAGTCGAACCACCTGCCATGCTGGAACCCCCATCAAAGGACTCCCAACAGAGGGCCATCCATCCTCTGCTTAAAAACCTCCAAAGAAGGAGATTCCCCTCTTCAATATGACATTCTTTCAAATATTTAATCATGGCTATCATATCCCATCTCAGCCTTCTTTTTATAAGACTAAACACTCCCAACTCCATAAGCTGCTCCTTGTAAGACATATGTTTCAGACCTTTAACCGTCCTGGTCGCCCTCCTCTGGACCCACTTGAAGTTGTCAACATCCTTTTTAAATTGATGAGTGCAGAACTGGACACAGTACTCCAGGTGGGGTCTGACCAGAGCAGAATAGAGTGGTACTATCACTTCCCTTGATCTATACACTATGCTTCTGTTGATGCAACCAAGAATTGCATTGGCTTTCTTGGCCGTTGCCTCACACTGCTGACTCATGTTCAATATGTGGTCCACCCAGACTCCCAGATCCCTTTCACAGGTACTATTTTCAAGCCAGGTGTCTCCCACCCTATATCTATGCAATTTATTTTTTCTGCCTAGATGCAGGACCCTGTTGAAACTCATTCTATTTGCTTTGGTCCAGCACTCTAATCTGTCAAGGTCATTTTGGTTTTTTATCCTATCCTCTAGGGAATTAGTGACCTCTCCCAACTTGGTATCATCTGCAGATTTAATCAGTCTACCCCATTCCTTCATCCAAGTCATTAATAAAGATGTTAGCACTGGACCCAGAACAACCCTGGGGAACCCCACTGGTCACCCCTCTCCTTGCTGAGGAGAAGCCATTTACAATCACCCTTTGCATACGATCAGTCAGCCAATTACAAATCCTCCTAACAGTAGCACATTTGTAAAACCAATTACAAATCCAACTAACAGTAGCACTATCTATTCCACATTCTGCTAACTTCTTTGCATGTATGTCATGGGAAACCTTATCAAGGACCTTACTGAAATCAAATTAAAAACATCCACAGCATTCCCCTTATCCATCAGGCCTGTAACTTTATCAAAGAAAGAAATCAAATTAGTCTGGCATGACTTGCTTTTGAGTAAACTGTGTTGACTTCTAGTAATGACAGCATTGCTTGTTAAGTAATTACAGACTGTCTGCTTAATACTCTATTCTAGAATCTTTCCAGGAATAGCTGACTGGGTGGTAATTATTGGGTCTTCTTTTCCCCCCTTTTTGTAGATGGGGACAAGCATTTGCCCTCCTCCAGTCTATGGGGACTTCCCCTGTTCTCCTGGAATTCTCATAGATTATTACCAATGATTCTGAAATTACTTCTGTCAGTTCTTATAATATTATTGGGTGTAGTTCATCTGGCCCTGGAGATTTAAATTCATTTAGGGTTTCCTGGTATTCCTGGAGTACCTTCCTATCTGTTCTATGAAACATTTTCCATCCTACCTCATATACTCTTCAACCCGCTGAACTCTTTTTACCTTTCTGGAGAAAATGGAGGCAAAGAAGGTGTTGAGTAGTTCTGCCTTTCACCCGTCTCCTGTTAGTAACTGATTATCTTCACCACACAGAGACCCTATCATTTCCTTATTTTTCCTTTTGCTGCAGACAACTAAAAAAAACACCTCTTTTTACTATCTTTAATCTCCCTGGCAAGTCTAAATTCATTCAGTGCTTTAGCTTTTATTACTAACCCCCTGCATATACTGGCTATTTGCTTATATTTATCTTTGGTGCGTTCCCCATTATTCCATTTCCTGTACATGATTTAAAAAAAAATATTTAGCTGACTTGAAACGTCTTTAGTCAACCATTGCAGTTATTTAGACATCTCTGTTCCTCTTGTTACCTCCTCTATCTTCTGGGCCATGAAATTGTCTGCAGGGCCATTAAGGAATTTATTAGACCTTGCGTTCTTAGCTGAGTTAGACTGCCAATTAGAGATGGGCACGAAATGCCAAAATGGCATTTCATTTCATTTTTTTTTCATTTAGGTTTTCATTGCTTTAGTTTGTTTAAAATGAAATGATTTTTTAAAAATTGTTTTGTTTTTTGTTTGTGTCATTTTTCTTTTTAAAAAAACTCATGCTGACCAGGTGGCCCACAAGCCAGGTTGACGTTTTTGTTTTGTTTTGTTTTTTGTTATCGCGCTGACCAGCTGGCTTGCAGGCCAGCTTGGCACATTTTTCTATCTTTTTTTAATTTTATTTTTTCTTATTGTGCCAACCAGCTTTTTAAAATTAGTATTATTTATTTATTTATTCAAGCGCCAGCCAGCTGGCCCATGGACCGGGTCAGCGCTTGTAATTTTTTAAAATTTATTTATTCAAACATTGGCCAGCTGGCCTGCAGGCTGGGTCAGTACTTTTTAAATTTTTAATTTTTTTGTTTACTCAAGTGCCGATCAGCTGTAGCATGGGCTGATCGGTGTTTTTTTATTTTTTTATTGTTTATTTTATTTTTTGCTGGAGGGATGCCTCCGGCTGCCGCGAAAGCCCTCTGGTCGGTAGCAACTGCAAGTCCTGAGCCCGGCAACATTCAGGTAGGAATAGACACTGGATGGGGGAATGAAAAACAAAATGAAATGAAACAAAAATTTTCATTTCATTTCATTTTTCTTTGAGGAGGTCGTTTGTTATTCATTTTGTTACATAACAAAACAAGCTGGCCAGCGCTTGAATTTTTAATTCATTTCATACTTATCTCTACTGCCAATATATATCGGGATAGTTAAAATCTCCCATTAGTACTACATCTCTCCTTTTTGACTCTGTGGCTATCTGCTGACAGAAGGCATCATCCAACTACTCTGGCTGGCTTGAGGGTCTATAATATACCTCCACAGTGACATCCCTCCTTCCCCCTTAATTCTCACACAACTACTCTCAACCTGACTTCCCAGTTATGTATCCTGGATTTCTTCAGCAGCCTAAACATCCTTAATATATAAGGCTCCTCCTCCTCTTATTTTTTACTAGGCCTGTTGCTCTGAAACAAGTTATACCCTCCAACAACTACATTTCTGTCATAAGTTTCGTCCCACCAGGTTTCAGTAATGCCAATTATATCATATTTATTTTGCTGTATTAGGAGTTCCAACTCCTTCTGTTTGTTTCCCATGCTCTACACATTCGTGTAGAGACATTTAAGGCTGTGTGTCCTTCTTAGAAGCCCTTTGCTTAACCTATTTTTCCTTGCAATGTTGGACTGTATTACTGTTCCTACTGCATCATTTGGGCTATTTCCCACCACCCCTTCAGGTTTCCTATCCTTAAGATTTTCTCCTTCCCCCTGAGAACACAGTTTAAAGCTCTCCTTATCAAATTTTCAATCCTCTTGGCAAAAATATCCCTACCATTAGTGGTGAGGTGCACCCCATCCTCACCCAAGAGCCCCTCTGAATGAATTCTCCTGGTGGACCAGTTGTTTTCGCAACTTTTTCTTCTTATGATGCTGCTTGAAAAGGGCTTTTAGAAACGTTTTTGCAAGAGGTGCTGTGACTTACTGTTTTGGATTGAAACTGCCAGCAAATGTGATCATTTGTGGGATGCTGGGAGTTGTAATTCTCAATCATATCAGTTAGGGGATTATGGGTAGTGTAGTCCAGAAAAATCACTCTTGAAAGCTCTGACTATTTTCAGGTCACAAGTACAGAGTAAGTTATTGAGATGTCAAATGCCACTGAATGAGAAAGGGATGGACTCTGGGGGACTTGAACCTATTCCCCTTTGTGGATCTCTGTACTTCTGCTGCATAGCAGAGGGGCATTTTTACTAGGAATTTAAATCTCTGCAACAAGAACTATAGAGGACCAAACCACATAAAACATCAATTTCAATTCTTTTGCAAGATCTAGACTTGACTGAGGCTTAAGGAAAGTTTCAACATGTGTGGCTCTCTGTCAACCGGCACAACATCTTTTCCCTCAAGGTTAGGTTTATTCTCAGTGGAAGTGGGCTGTCCAGGAGGGGTCCAAATATAACTCCCCCCCCCGGGTCTTCCACATTTGCCAAAGACAGATATTTATTTATTTATTTATTTATTTATTTATTTATTTATTTATTTATTTAT
>JAHTLZ010000330.1:22262235-22277170 GCA_023846285.1 Phrynocephalus versicolor | reverse complement strand
TATTTATTTATTTATTTATTTATTTATTTATTTATTTATTTATTTATATACCACCCATCTTCCGAGGGAACTCCGGACAGTTTACAGCAATCATAATACAACAACAACAATAAAAATCAAAATAATGAAATAATTAGCAAAGATGGCGGCTAGTATTTCGCAAGAAATAAAACAGCTCTAATGCCTCTCTAAAAAGCAGGGTTTAAGAGCTTTTCTGAAGGCCACCAAGGACTGTGCTAGGTGCAGCTCACTTGGCAGGTTTTTGGCCTGATCTTGAAGCTCTATTAGAATAATGTAATATCAGCATTAGAGATGGGCACGAAACGAACAATTTTAAGTTTCCGTTTTTGTTTTTTCGTTTTGATGACAAACAAATTTTGTCTCTAAAATGAAACGAAACAAACAGAAACACTGGAAATTTTGTCGTGTGTTTCGTTTCCGTTACTGCAATATGAGTGAATTGCTTAAAATCCTAAAAAAAAATCACAAAAAATGAAATAAATGGTAACAAAATGGTAACGAAACGAACGAAAACAAAAATGATTTTTTTTGCAAAAATTCACGGAAACTGGAAACGAACCAAAACGGACCCTCCAAACAACAAACGACTAACGAAATGCCATTTTTTTTATTCGTGCCCATCTCTAATCAGCAGATGGGGCCACTATAGGGCTCAAAGTGATGTTTTCAGTAAAAAATAATGGTGATGCTTGCCAGGGTTTCCATGATATACAATGATCCTTTCTTCTAGGGTCTCAGTTTAGTATATTTGCAGTCTTGAGTGTATCTGCAGCTCTTGGGGAGCTCAATTATTGTATCTGTTTGCTATGTCCTTTTGAAGTATATTTATACATCACTGCAGATTTTGTTTCATTGTTAAATATATATTCCAGCCTTCTGATATCATTCCCTGAATGGTTTGTTGGATAAAAAAGTAAATTTTAATAGATTCATTGTTGCTGAGGAAAAATGAGGCCAGCAGCTTAATTCTAGTCCTAAACAAAGTAGACATGTTGAATGGGAAGTAAAAACTTAACGTGAATGCCACTGAATCAATGAGTTTACTCTAAAGATGTAAAATATCTGGATTATTGAGGCGGAGAAAGAAAAAAAACCTTATTTCGCTCCAATTTTTCTATTTGTTTTTCTTCAAAAGTTTTTCCCCTATGGCTTCAAAATTTACAGGAACTGTACATCCTTAGTTTACTCTAGTTGGAACTAGCTAGGACAGGAGCCTAACTGTAGCAAACAACCTTCTGCAATGTATTAAAGTAGCCACTAGATGTCAATGTTTCCCCAGGCAAAGACTAGCAGTTACACCCGCCTAGTCTCTTGTTTACTATTACTGCCTAATATTTCCAAAATGAAGCAATTGTTGCCAGAGTGTCTCATGCCCATGAGGAACCATATCAAACCACATAAAAACTTCAGTGGTCTCACATGCTTTTAGCGATCAAGAGAATAGTTTGTGAAATGTTACTGAATTCAGCAACAAAGGCATGAAAAAAAATTATCAAAGGTTCCCAATGCAATAAAAATGGAGGATGTGATGAGAAACCAGGAGCTGCTATGGATTAGAAAATCATGCATAGGGATTAGTTGACTGTATGATGGGCATGTACATGGTACATGTGTACCTATGGCAGGGGTGGGCTATGTCAGTTGATCCCAGGGCCGTATTTCAGCTTGAAGGGCATATTCTCGTGAGGATAAGGCTAAAAGTGATGCCAAATAAGTTAATCTGCACATGTTACTCTTTGAAATACAGTAGTTGAATGCTGTCAAGTCAATTCTGACATGCAGCAACCCTTTGCAGGGTTTTCTAGGTTGGATACTCAAAAGTAGTTTACCATTCTTTTCTTCTGGAGGCAGAAGAAGCCGCAACGAAGCAGAGAGAGAATTTAACCAGAGGGAGGTGTTTGTAAAAGATATGCACATGGATTTCAGCTTCTGGGCCATAGCCAGATTTGATTGCCCGGAAACACCAGGGATATACTCAAATGATGCAAGAGATTATCATGTTTTTGGCGAAGTACACTTGTTTCCACTCATTCCTGGCAGTTCAGCACTTAATGTTGAAAGGGCAGTGGGGACACTGTTGTAAAATTATGATTTAGATGCCAGACTGAAGAGAGGGTTCTAAGTTGTCTTCCTTCATAGCACTCTTGAAGAAGTCCTTCAGGGGTCAACAATTGAGTGAAAAACTTCAGAAAAACTACTTTGTTTTTTTTGTTTTTGTTTTTTCCAAAAACAGGAATGACATGATTGGCATCCAGCAATAATTGTTGAGCTAGTATTGTTTTAGCTATAATTTAGGCACTGTCTTTCTTTGTCCCAATTATTGCTAGTTTGCTAGTGCGTTTTCCTTGCTTTTTAATGTTTGTGTTTAGAGCCATGCATGGGAATTCAAATACTGTATGATGTAAAATTCAAAGGGAATTCAAGTTTATAACAACATAGGGCTCTTTTACTTATTGATTGATTACTTATTTCTGATGATGATTTTATTTTTGCTCATTGGCTGCCAGACTGATACTGTATGTTGATGATGTCCAGATCCTGGTTTAGTGACCAGCTATTCACAGAAGTCAATCCCTTTCTGCATCACAGATGCCATTTTGTTTTTGAAACATGAAAACCCTACTAGTGAACTGTTACATCTACAAGAGGAAAAAAGACTATGACCCAAAGGGAGGCTACCTGCTATCAAAGGGATTTCCTTCAGTGTAAGAGAAGGTGGGTAAAGTAGTGCCTATGAGTAAGTCATGTAGCCATCTCAGAGTGTGCAAAGCAGAAAATGAACGGGCTTTGCTACTAATGATTAGTACAATACAAGCTTGCGGGTGATAAGAAAAATAACATAGTTACTGTGAATCTCTTATTGGATTTCATACTGAAGAAAGCAAGAGAAATGCCACACTTCTGAGGTTCAGGATAAGCATAATGGATTTATGATTAATAGGAAGGCCTTGGCTTAGCAGGCAAATATCTAGTATTTCACACAGAAATGACTATCAAGGCATTTTCCACATTTCTGCGTGAAACCCAATATTTGTGTGCCAGAGAATGAAGGAGACAATTGGCTTCAGCTACTGGTAGAGGGATACTAGTTGACATCATTCATGCCAAAGTCAGGTCCATCTGTTCTGTAGCTGCTGGAAGATGAATGAGAGCTCAGAATGCTGAAGAATAACACAGAGGAAGCTTTAAAAATGGTTATTTATGAAGAGGCCCAATTAAATGAAAGCAGATCCACATCTTCAAGTCAGTTTACCATGAATTAATTAAGCAAAAGTGGTCTCAGTGTAAGCAGTAGACATTTACTAGGAATTAGAAGGCATTTGAAGTTAAATGGCCCCTTCCTATGTGTCAGATAATGCATTTTTCCAGCTGGCCACTAACGTCAAGGAAATATCACGTCCCAAATTCATGTAATATAACGATTGTGGATGTTGTCTGAGTTAGTGACTCCTATTTCTAGAGCAGCATGCTGTAGAAATAAGGCCAAGCCTTCGGCACCCATAAGAAATGAAAGGAGTAGAATCTTTGAATTTTGGCAAAAAGAAGCAAAATTCCCAATGGAGTTGCAAGTTCTTGTTGTCTTAACTTTGCTTAAGGTTGTTTCTCACCCCATTTATTATAATATAGATAATATATCTCACTAGTTACATGTACACAGCATGCTAGCCAAGATTACTTAATTTCTTCTTCTGTTTTTTTTTAAATCATCTTTTTGCCCCCTGTGTCATCTTTCATGGAGGATATTGTCCCTCCTTATTTTATTGGTATTCTTGCCTTTTTTGTTTCTGTTGCTTTATTTTTAACTGTAAACCGCCCAGAGTTCCGTCCGGAAGACGGGCGGTATGTAAATGTAACAAACAAACAGACAAACAAACAAACAAACACAAATAATGGAATCTTAAGGCATCTCACAAAGTCAAAGAACATGGGATGGAACATGTCAATTCTGGTCATGAGCTGTTGCCCCTCCTGTATTGGGTCATCCTCCTGTTTAATGACTGTTTAGTTTCTCAAATGTAGAGGTCTGCACACCCCTCACTGCATTGTACCATATATACTACATTGTTTCTCTTGTGTTTTGGTGTTGGGTCCTTTGGGTGGATAAGTCTCTGCCTTAGTGTGTCAGGGAATGACCCATACCCAATGGGTGTTGGGAAGAGTTGCATAGGTGGGACTTTCACGCAGCATAGGCCATTGTCCACCTAATGAGCCTATTCAGGCCATTGTCCAACTTATGATCCTATTCAGACAAGGGTGAGGTGAAATCAAGGTGAACTATACTGTAAATTGAAGGCCTCTCCACTAACTTTCTTCAGACTGATGGAGCTGCTTGGATGAGTAGCAAAACACTTTGATCTCTCAAGAAAAGAAGTCTAGTTGCCATGAGTCTACTTCCAAATAGCTTCAATTGGATGACACGGGATCTTCACAGACCGTCCAAGGATATAAAAGCACCATTATCATGCCTTTCAAGATGAAACAAGACCAAAACATCATCTTCTGCTGGGACTGGGTTAGACTATATTATTGTCTGTCTGTATTGTTTGTTATTCACCAATTCTTTGCATATGCTGTCCCAACAAACGAAATAAATTTGAGGATAATTAAACTAGATAAAGAGATTCATGCTTAATTTATTTAGCAATGGTCTTTTTATTGTTCTTGAAGGATCCTCCAGAACTCATTCTGACAAATGGCTGATAGTCAAAATTTCAAGTACCTTACTAAAATCTTCAGGTTGTACCAGCTGAAAACTATTTGTATAACAATAGAACGAGATGATGTCCTATCACCATCAATCTTTGTTCAACCCATGACACCCAAAGTGGTGCAGTTCCAAGCAATTGTATATGTCAAATGTAAAAGAGATTAATCATAGTAACTAGAGATGGGCAAAATGAAAAATGGTGCGCTGTTTCATCGTGTCGTAAGGTTACAAAATGTTTTGTAACACAACAAAATGGTAGACAGCATTTTGTAATGAAACAAAACAAAACATCACTTTTTACTATTGAAAGGAACTGATTTGTGAATTTTCCTCCTTTGCTGTCTTCTTCTGGCCATCACCACCCAGCTCATTTTGACAGGTCGAACTGTCAAAAGCAGCTAGGTGGCGGTGGCCAGAACAGGAGAGCAGAGAAGGGTTTTGAATTTCCCACTGCCTGCTCCATTCTCCTGTTGTCGTCCTTGCCTCTCCGGTGGGTTTTATTTGGACAGGTCAGGCTGTGGGGAGGGAGGGTGGCCATTTCTTTGAGCAGAGCTCCCTGCTCAGCCCTTCAGTGCAGATTCATGCACCTGCCCCACACGGAGCGTGCCTTCCAACTTCAATTCCAAATGTGCTGAGTCCTTTGTGCTTCCCAACATGGGCAGGCAGAGGGAGGTGCGAGTGGAGTTGCCCCATCCCTTCTCCCATCAGCCTGCCAACAGTTGGCTAAGGACAAAGGCAAGGGTCGAGTGGGTACGCACTGCTCCTTGCCTGACTGAGAAGGACACAGTGGAGCACAGTTTTGAATTCCATGCCACGGCAAACCGTGCTCTGCTGTGCTCTTCCCAGCTAGGCAAGGGTTGAGTGGGTACACCCCTACCCCTTGCCTGGCTGAGAAGGGCACAGCATCAGGGGCCTCACAGGGCAAGCACTGACTTCAGTGCTCAACCTCGCAGCTCCCTGCTGTGTTGGGGAGGCCGGGATCACCCTGCTGTGTTGAGCGGAGTTTCAAATAGTTTCTTTTCATTTCCTTTCCTTTTGGGAAAAAATTGTTACTAACAAAATGAAATGAAACTAATGAGGAAAAGAAGCAAAAGAAAATGAATATGCTATTTTCCCATTTTGTGCCCATCTCTAATAGACCACTTTATTTTCACACAATTCAAAACCATGGATACATATGAAATACATTTCACAATTTAAAAAAAAACACCTAAAAGCTGGAAATGATTGCCATTTGTAGTACCAAAAAGGATTGTTGAGTCATTTTGCTCATCAGCAGGTTTACAGTGAAACACTTGTGGAAGTGAAGGATTGGCCAGGTGCACACCATTGCCCAAGGGACACTTGAGTGTACTCACAATACTTTTCACTCTTTGGGGAGTTTCCTTCTATGTTCCCCAATGGGAGTTATTGTATTGAGATATTTGGGCTTTGACATAATAGGCAAAATAGTGTGGGAAGCTCTTTCACAGGGACCACAAAATCTTTGGCATTAATGCTTCTTAGAGAATGGTCCATCAGTTGTCAGGTTTTATCTTCCATCCCTGAAGAGATAATAGGAAAGGATTATACCATGGCAACAGAGCTTCAGTACTCCCCTGTTTTTCGCAGGGGTTAGGGACCTGACCCGCAATAAAGGAAAATCCGTGACATGCAGATGCTGGATTGGGTTGGGACTGGGGGACCTGTCTGGGGCCTCCTACACTTATCCCAGGCCTGGTGCTGCCCTGAATGGGTCTCTAAGAGGCTTCCCAGGCCAGAAGGCACTTTCAGTTTTTCAGGAGTCATTTCTGGTTCACTGGAAACCATTTCTGAGGCTTCCAACAGGCCAGGGAAGCCTCCTGGAGGCTCCAGAAGTGGTTTTGGGTAATCCTGAAGGCATTTCTGGTTTTTTTGGAAGCCACTTCCAGTTTGCCGGAAACCACTTCTGGGGTCTCCGACAGGCCCGGGAAGTATGTTGGAGGCCTGCTTGAGGCAGTGCCAGGCCTGGGCTAAGTGTAGGAAGCTTCAAACAGGCCCACACAGCTTGCCTTCATATACTGTGGTTCCACGGTATATTGGGACCACTGGGACCACAGTATATGAACCGCGAAATGATGGGGGATGACTATACTAAGGATGTCCAGAAAATTGATATGCTTATTGATTGATTGATTGATTGGGTGTATATTCTCTTTCATCCAAAGATGAGACTCTTTTACATTCTTGAACAAAACACTAAATCCATCGTATGACCTTGCACATGTTTAGATCACAAAATATAGTCAAACAAGCTGCACAGCTGAGATCAGTCCACGTTTGCCGTGGCACCCATGAAATGCCCCCGATACATACTTAATAATAATTATGAGCCATTTACTAGGTGCCTGAGGATTTCTCGTCTCTCCCCCCAGCATGAATTGTATAAAATAATAAAATACATTATCAATAATCTTTGTACCAATGATAAACAGACTCCAGTTAAATTTTCAGTTTAAAGGAGCACGGCAAGCCTCATCTGCAGACTCTTCCATTGAAAGCAAGCAAGCAAGCAAGCAAGCAAGCAAGCAAGCAAGAAAGAAAGAAAGAAAGAAGGAAAGAAAAAGAAATGCTAACAGACGTATTGTGAGACAGGTCTGATCCATTTTTCAGTGGTTTGATCCAACTCTGCAAATGGCAAATGGAAGAATTTAAATGACATGGTTTGTGGAATGACCTCAAAAGCTTGTTATATTTTCCACAGCCAATAGCTTATTGTTGGGTTTGTCTCTATTTCTCTTTTTGGTTGGCTGAATTTTTTTTCTTTTCAGTTTATTCTGGTGGTAATGAGTGGTGGGGATGTGATCAAGAATGCTCAATCAAATGTCAACGTCATAGAAGAAAGAATTCTTCAAGCACTTTGTATAGCTATGTATGGCATCTGCAACAGAGATGGGAAAATTGCCCATGCCAGCTGTGGTGTCCTGGGAGCCCCCCCCCCAAAAAGTAACCTGTTCCATATCTGACCTGCACTGGTTTTTAACAGTGCCAAATGTTCTCTGCTGAATCTGGTGGAATTGTTGTAAAAGATCAAAAATTTGGCCACAGGCATAAGAAAAACACAAAGCAGGAGAACATCTTTCATTCCTGCCATGATGACATATTACAATGACCAACTCCATATCTGCCTCATTCTGCTGGTGTTCTGTCCATGCTGAATTAATTTCCCCTGGCAGTTTCCTGACTGTTCCACTGCCTATTTGTTTGAAATGGAAACTGAGCGATGTCGTCTGCTCTCGTTTTTTTGGCGTGCAACTCTGTAGTGTCTTTTATTTTCATAATCAATCATCTGCAACATTATTTTCCATGGTGTGCCCCAATCTTACTATACCTTTGGAGGCAATTCTGTATGAAAGGCAGACTTCATAAAGAAGATGGGGGGAAAAGTATAACACAGGGCTACACATGTCTCCAAGAATGTGGAAACTATCCAGGTTCTTTCAGGCAATAAAAAACAATGAAACTGTAATGTTTCGTAGACTTTTCCAAGGCAGAAAAAAATGCAGTAATCAGTCTAGCACACTTTGGGTTCCTATGGCCTGCATATTTGTCGTCTTTTGGTCTGCCTGTCCTTGAGATGAGGACAAGCAATGTCGGTTTTACCTCAGGTTCTTCAAACATTTTCCCCCATCCACTTTCTGCCTTTTTGGTGCTGAAGAGATGTGGAAATTACTGGTATTTGTATCCCAATTTTATTTTTAAAAACTACTTGTTTCTTCTATAAGGAAAGCCAGTTAGTTTTAATGAATAAGTTAAGAAATGTTTAAGAAATCAATTTATCTATAGCAGCGTCTTGGCTGGAGCTTTTGCTTTTTGTTTCTGACTGCTAATTGGACGTTTCTAGCCAGAAAGCTCTCAACACAATAATCTACTTTAGTACCATAGTGCTAAACGTGCCCTTTCCATAGGGTACTAAAAGAATTGTACCATGTATTCAAGGGGGATAAACAGGAACAAAAGTAACAAGAGGGCGGGAAAGACACTTTATTGAGCAGGACAAGAGAAATATCATATGGGTAGTGGGGGAAACCTTGGTAGCATCCATAAGGAACCCAGTACTTTATGGAGAACAAGTACTTCATGTGGACGAGCTCTTAATTTTGTTTTAGATATATTAAGGATATTCATGGATGACAAGCTAGGAAGCTTGTTTGCCAAACTGGTGGCCTTCATGTGCCAAAGGCTATAACTTAAATTATTACACACTACCAGAGCCATCAGAAGAATGAAGGCTGTCTCTTACAAACATAGATCCAGAGCATGGAAATGGTAAAACAAAGCAAAGTGTTCTGCTTATGTTCCGCCCCATACCACTCCAAGTAGTCTCTGGGTGGTTTATAGTTTAGAATAATAGTATCATAGAATCATAGAGTTGGAAGAGACCTCAAGGACCATCTAGCCCAACCCCCTGCCATGCAGGAACCCCCATAACAATATTTCCGACAGATGGCCATCCAGCCTCTGCTTAAAAACCTCCAAAGAAGGAGACTCCACCACCCTCCGTGGCAGCATATTCCACTGTCGAACAGCTCTAACTGTCATGAAGTTCTTCCTAATGTTCAAATGGAATCTCTTTTCCTATAGTTTGAAGCCATTGCCCTGAGTCCTAGTCTCTGAAGCCGGCTACACATTGCCCCCCCACCCCCAGCAAACTGGGTACTCAATTTACTGACCTTGGAAGGATGGAAGGCTGAGTCAACCATGAGCTCGCTACCAGGGATGCTGGTACCCAGCATCAGCCTGCTAGCATGGGATATGTAGTCCATTAATAAGAGGGTGTATGGAACTCACCACTTCTTCCTGTATGGACCAGTTAATTGGGAGGCCTTGGGAGCTAAAGGAGCACCAAAGATCTATGTTTTTTTCCAAGTGCCTCACCATTTGCTGGGATGGGGTCGTGGATCACTGGGGTGGCAGAGAGGGATCGGGCTATTGGAGCTCCTTTAGGTGGGTAGGGGACAAAGCCTCATTGGCCTGCTGATGTTTAGTTCCTAGGCTGGTTTCATGTGTCTGATCTGTTTCTTTTGTAATGTTCTGTGCTTCCATTGTAATATATAGGTCTTATTCTGGTTTTAAAAATAATATACTTCATACGCCATTCTGATATCTAAAAATGAAGGACAGATTTAAAAAGATACTTGAATAATATAGGTTAAAAAACAAACCCCAAAACAAGCAAGCTGTGCTTCAGGAGCTAAGTTGCTTCTAGGGTTCCTCTTTGGGCTGGAGGCCACTAATACAGTACATCCTATTCCTCCTCCTTTTCAGAGTAGATCTCATCAGGCTTGGGTTTCCAGTATTGGTGAATCCTAGCATCAGCAGTGATTTTCTAGGACCTTGAGATCTTGATTTGGATAAGTGGAATGGCCAGTGATAGATATACTTGCATTTCTTTAGGATTTAGCTTCATATCCTGTATTTCTTCCAATAAGCCAGTGGTTTTCAACCTTTCTAAAGCTGTGACCCCTTAATACAGTTCCTCATGTTGTGGTGACCCACTGCCCTGCTTGGAAGAGGCCACAAGCCCCCTTTGGCAGGTCACTGCCACAGGTGCCATAGAGGACTTCCCTCTACAGGCACCCTCAGCCAATCGCAGCCTCCGGTGCCATTAACTGACATCCCCTCCAACGTATCAAGCTGTAACTCACTCTTCCCCCTTCCTCCCCTCCTCCTCCAGACCCAAGCTGTTTGTGCCCTTTTCTTCACTGGCTCATGGCAACCCCTGTGAAATGGTCATTTGACCCCAAAGGGGTCCTGACCCCCAGGTTGGGAACCACTGCAATAAGCGAACAAAAACCCAGTGTTGAGTTCTGGACTATTTTCTGTCCTTACTGAAATTTCAATGCATTTAAAGTTAGTGCCAGAATTAACAGTGGGATTAGGGTTATATGCTTTCCCCATTTCTTATATTTCCTGGACTCTCTGAGATTGCCAGTGCCTCCTGCTGTCAACCAATTGACAAGCAGAGTTTCTCACGACAGCTCCTTGACACCATGTTTCATGAACCCAAACAAAACAGTACAAGATCAAACAAAACAAAATTAAATTAAATTAAAACCTTGAAAAAATGGGGATTTTTTTGTCCTAGCTAGGTTTTATCTGGAAAACAAGAGCAGCAGCAGCAGCAGCAATACTACAAAGCAAGTAGCTGAAACTTGGCAATATTTTCTACCATATTTCAGAAGACATGGCCATCGCTCAGTGACAGAATATGACTTGGGTTCATAGGGATTAAGTAGCTGAGGATTTGGGGAGGATGTTTAATTTATTAGCCCCAATGATTAGGTCTCTTGGATTGCAGAGAAAGGATAGAAAGGAGGAACGCCTGCTTCTTTCCATATAAGTATCTTTCTCTTTTTTTTACAGTGATGCAACATGTTCTCCAGCCATGATGTCTAAAGAGAGATACCTGGTGAGGCAGCTGACAGGTAAAACAATAGGCTGTGCAGAAAGCCAAATTGTTATGCAGGTGTTCTACAGTTTACCCTACGGCATTTGTGCACATCAGCAAAGCTTACACTTTGGCCTCATATGCCCTGCTCTTATCCAGGAAGATATCTTTGTTACCACTGAGATTGAGAAGTCACTTTGTTCTTGATATCTGATTATTTCTGGGGGTTGGGGTTGGGAAAGTGTAGAAAGAATTTTCCTGGCACAAACAAGCAAACACAACAACACTAGAGAAAAATATTTCCTGCTGGAAACAACAAGCATGGTTGTACATTATCAGTCATTGCTCCTTTGCCGTGTTCCCACTGAGGCTGTTCCTTCCCCATAGATTGTGTCTGATTTCAGCCTCAGATACTGTATGATCTCCCACATGCTGGGTTGAGAAATCAGGCACTACCAGCTGCACACAGGTGCCTGTCAAAACAAATCCTGGGGTAGCGTGGAGGACAGCAGTCAAAGATAGAAGCTGTTCCTCCCATTCACCTCTTTTTCCTAATGTAAAACTAAACAATTTAAGCCCCAGGTGCGGCAGTCATCAAGAAGGCCAGATTTTTCACACGTACGGTTTTAGAAGTAAGTACTGGTCCTATACTCTGAGACGGAAACAGATCCAGTCATAAAAATGAGTCTCATTTTCGGGTTAGATCAAGTCCAGCCTGATCTTACATTCTGAAGCCTCCTGATGCTTAAAGCAGTGGTCTTCTTATTAAAATGAGTAGTCTGGAAAAATGTGCAGACCGAAAGCTGTTCTACATGCAGCTGGGAGAGCGGGAAAAATTGGATAGAGCATCAGAGTGGACATTTATAGCAGGATGAACATGCGGAAACCTTAACTGAATGTTTAAATCACTCCAAGCTACAAACCTTGCTGCGGAGAGGAGGTTTGGTTACAGCTATAAAGATTCTCCCAGTCTCAGCTGGAATGAATGCTGACATCAAGTTTTCCCAACAGATGTCAAATGAGCTGGATATGTAGTTCCATCAAATCCAGTTCGTCCTGCCTGTGAGGCTAAGAACAGAAATCCAGAAAATTTACATTTGCACTTCTGCATCTCACAGCCTTTTCACACGACCCCTAAGATCCGCTGGCCACTTAAATTAGGGGTTTGTCACTGTTCCTGCGTTCCCACCCCCTCCGCACTCCTGGCTGCTGGCTGCGTGAGGGGAGGGAGAGAAAAAGGAAGAAAAGAATGCCGCTCACCTCCGTTCTGCTGTCCCGGCACTGCATTCAGATCTCTTAAAGGGGCGGTGGGCAAAAAAAGAACAAACAGAAGCAAGGAGAGCCCGGCAGTCACTACGTTATATCTGCATCAGGAATTTTCACCTCCGGAGAGCAGGTACCTGAAAAGTGCACTGGGACGTGCTTAGGTGGGCGTGGTCGCACTTAATTATATGTAAACTCCGGAGCTGGTGGGGAAACAATTTTAAGCTCCAGAGCTGGAAGCCATTTGCGGCAGAGTTTAGGGGTCATGTACAAATATCCTTAAACTGGTGAGAACAGCACATTTCTTGTAGGTTCCCAGGCAGGCTTTTACATGTCCCTGTCCTCACCAAAGAGATATTTAATGGTTTCAGAGCCTCGCATCAAGTAATTGTCTCCAAAATCTTCCAACACCCAAGGATTAGAGTCAAAGTAAAGCCATTCACTGTGGTTAGAAGGTAGAACTGAAAGTCCTAAAACCCTTTTCCTCCATCTCTCCCTGCCCCAATGCTTCCCCTTTTTTGGAGAGTTTATGAAGAAATGTGTTCCTATTTGGAAATGTCCTGTCTACGTTTCTGGGCTCACTCAAACAGTGAATGGCTATTCGGGAATGTTCCCAATCCACTATAGAGGAGTACCATTTCTGAATCTGCCTACATTAGCCTGAGCTGAATCCAAAACACATCCTTTACATGCACACTGGCTGTGATACTCTGAGATTTTCAGTCCCCTAAAGCGTCCATGTATCACACACAAAGCACATGCTAGTTCAGCATTTTTACTTGAGGTACAAAAAGGCACATGAATAAAGCATGTACAAACTTTTTGCAAGGAGGGCCAGATTTGGTGAGGATAAAATTTGTGGGGGTCAACCATCCAGCTGCATTTAGCCCCCGGGTCAGACTTTGGGCAAGTCTCTAGGACCTGCAAGGAGGCAGGGGGGGATGCTGCAGCAATGGAGCCAGGCCCGGGTAGGCTGGGCAGGTGTTGTTGGTGGTGGGGATGGACAGAGGCAGGGAGGGCAGGCAAAAAGTAAAACTGGAAGCTGACATCTACATCTGGTATGGGGAGGGGCCAGCTGGTGGGGATGCATGACTGGCTGAGCTGGTGGGGAGAAGAGGCTTCGGGCCGCTCTCAACTTGAAACGGGCCAAATTGGATCCCCGGGCCTGACTTTGGACATGCCTGATGTACACCCTCAACATTAGATTATTTTTGGAAGGGGAGCTTCTGTTGGGTCAGTTTAGAGCTAATTCCTGTCACAGAATGTACCTAAAAAGCTCTGAAAAGCTGTACCTTATTAAAAATAAAAAAATAAATGGGCCTCATAAAAATATCATCTTGGCATGAGTTTTGGATTTGGTACTTACTTTTCTAACAGTTTGGCATGCCTGTTTTATGCTGGAACTGCGAGCACCTATAATTATGAGTCTGTCATGTTGTCTTTCATCTTTTGCTGAACACGGAGTGACTTCCCAGCTGATAACTACAGCCATCAAGTTCTCAGTATCTAAAAACTTGTCCAGCCTGAGGCTACTGGCACTTGTTCTGACAGTGAAGGCTTTTGTCAGTGAAAAGAAGAATGCAAAATAAATGGCACTCCTATAAATCACCCGATGGCAGAAATGAAAGTAAATAGTAAATGTGGATATTCTTAGAAACTGTCAATCACTCAGGACATGTCAAGTCAGAATAAAAGTTGAAAATCTTGGTCTTATTAATATACCTCCTGCAAACTGTACTATCCAGTAAGTGCTTAGAGGTAGGGACATAGAAAGTTACCTTTTACACAGATCTTGGAAGGTTTCCTTTTTCCTTTTTTGCTTTTGTTCTACAACTACTACCGTACCAAGCGCCACATTGTATTCTGGTAGAAGACCCAGGGATCAGTGTATTCAGAGTGAACCCTGACTCCCATTCTTGGTTGCAATCACTTCTATTCTCAAAAGCATTTTGGAACCATTCAGGTGAATGCCAAATGATACCATTATATCCAATAGGCTGTCATTAGAGATGGGCACGACTTAGCGGTATTCCCGTTTCCGTTTCCGTTAGTCGGTTCTGTTACTCTACGGAAACGGTAACGGGAATTATTGCCCCAGACTTCGAGCTCGAACCGACGAACGAACAATTTTGGTCTGATTTGTCGTGCTCGTTACTTGCGTGACGTCACGCGATCGCGCAATGCCAAGCGGCACAGAAAAAAAGTTTTTAAAAGTAAAAAAAACCCGATTCCCGGCCCTAAAAGCAGGCGAAAACTGTCTGAGGGCACCTACCAGGCCAGAAGGGTGGTTTTTTTGGGGGGTGGGGGTTTCCTCGCCCCCCTCTCCTTGGCTACTGCTACTGCTGCGCTGCTGGTACCAGGCGGGGGGGGGGATCGTCTCATCTGCCTTTGCTATGCGGTGTGCGGGCGGGGGGATCCAAAATGCCGACCGCAATATTTTTTTTAAATCGTGGTCCAAAACCCCACCAAAGCACCACAGAAACATGCGAAAATTAGCTATTTTAAATGCTTGAATTTTTACAGTAGCAGCAGTG
>JAHTLZ010000330.1:22211595-22258912 GCA_023846285.1 Phrynocephalus versicolor | reverse complement strand
ATCTATCTATCTATCTATCTATCTATCTATCTATCTATCTATCTATCTATCTATCTATCTATCTATCTATCTATCTATCTATCTATCTATCTATCTATCTATATCTATCTATCTATATACAGAGAGAGAGAGAGAGAGAGAGAGAGAGAGAGAGAGAGAGAGAGAGAACAACTCCAAATGTAACTAACAATTGGAATATTTAAAGAGGGACATCCTGTATGTGATATAATAAAATTTACTCTGGTCAATCCATATGCAGACAAGGTAGTAATAATGTAAGTTCTCAATATATATTTTAAAACATGGCAAGTGAAAAGGTCAGACTCTGGAAAACTGAGGAATACAGGGATCTGTTTTCATTAAAGTGAAACCAGACTTCTGGCACAACATATAGACTCCAAGAGTTAATTTGAGCTACAAATTGGGAGGAAGCCAAAAATGGATAGAGAAAAATGGGGAGGGGGAGACAATGTGATCTGCACAGGATGTCAGTAAGTAATAATTCAATTCATTTCCAATAGAAGATAAATTTTAGCTCCCCTGAATTTTAACATCAAATATCATGTTATATCCTTGGATCTGTGTACTACATTTTCTTATATGTGCAACCTGAAGTACGTGACATTATCAACTGGGACTTGGCAGGTACGTTCCGAAAAGCTATTGACAATGTTAGTCTTCTCAGTGTACAAAATAAATGGAAGCCATGCTCCATCTGGACTCACTTCCACAATTTGATACTTAGGTTATCCATTATAATAAAAGGGCAATATTAATATCCTTACATTATTGTCTCCTGTTGAAATGCTGCTAAGTTCCTGGAAGCTAAGACTAGGTGAAGAATTAAAACCTTTTCCTGTGTTTGGAAAGGAACAGGGTGGCATCCTGATGACTTCTACCATAATTGGAACATTTGTCTTTTGGTCGACATAATTCCCTCAAACAACATGCATCTGGATGAAATTTCAGTAACATTACTCAGGAAATGTGTTCTGGTTCTAAGAGGACTCACCATTGCTGTTGCTATGTTTATTATACCACCTACAGTAGGGGTGGCATCTAAATTATGTGTGAACCTATACATGTACAAGAGAACTACCTACTAGAGATGTTATGAAAAGCATGTTGCTGAAGCAGATCTTGGAAAATTTAGTTTTTGATGTGTGTTGTGTCATTACAGTCGTGACCAACTCTTCGTGACTCCATGACCATGGAGTTTTCTTGACAGGAATACTGGAGTGGCTTGCCAGTTTCTACTCTAGGCGCCTACAGCATTTGGTATTCCCTGGTGGTCTCCCATCCAAGTACTAACCAGGGCCAACCCTGCTTAGCTTCCCAAATCAAGCAAGATTGGATGTGCTTAGGGAATCTAGGCAGTACATGTCTCCAAATTCCACATCCAACACATCTGGGCTGACTGTACTTACCTTAGGCCCTTTCACTCCAGATCCATGTAACTCAGAAATAAGGCTGTTGCCGTTGTACAGGTCGTCATTGCTCTCTTTCTCTCTCTCTCTCTCTCTCTCCCCCTCCCCCCGGGAGGTCTCACCCGGGCTCTCCATCCATCTCTCGCTCTGCCACTCCCAATCACTGTCCCCATTGGTATTCTCCAGAGTGTGTGTGGGGGGGGTGCTGAGTGAGGGAGTCTTAAATCCCTTTTGCTGCCTTCTTGTCCCAGATATGGGAACAGGGAAGAGGCATGGGACAGCACCATGCCCTGTGCATGCTCAGAGGCTTGGCGGTCTCCTGGTGCCAGAAAAATACGTTCCGGGACCAATGCCTGAAGCTACTGAAAGGGAGCCAGGAGGGGGCACGAAAGCTGCCTTTGTCCCTCTGGCTACCCCAATCAAGGGGTGAAAATCGTAGCTATGTCTCTGTATGAATCACAAACAATCATGAACCACTGGTTTTTCTGGTCCTTCCCTGTCTCTACTGTAAAGTCATACAGTCCTGTCATAACTATGTTCTTTCAGTAAAACTGCTTGACAGTAAAGTACCAAAGCCTAATGTGAGACATTGTGTCCTCAAAGACACAATGTTATAGAAATATTTTGTGCATTCTAGAGGTTTCCATTTCCATGGCTTGCTTTTCTTCTTTTGATTAAAATTTACATCTGTAATATTGTGTTTACAAATATGTTACTGTTTATTTGCACAGTTAAATGATTCTTAAATTCAAAAGTCATCTTCTGATAATGCACTAACATTCAGAATGTCGTATAATTTTTGAATAACATTGATTGCATGCTTTAAGAGTTATGCATTTCATGCTTCTTAAATATTCAGTCTCCATGTTCGGGTTTAGAACAAATTGGTCTACAGACACAAGATGTAGCTTAAGAAATGTTTGAAGAAAAGTTCATAGGGCCATAAAAGTCAGCTATGTTTATTATAACTGTATGCTTTTTTTCTAAAGAAAAAGCAATGTGTAAAATCGCTTCCCATCAGGCAGCCTATAAAGTAGAGTTACTTGAAATAACACTGGTGGCACAAAGGTTAAGAATGGTAATATTTTCTTAACTCAAAACTCTGTATGTTTGATTTCTGAAATCCCCTGTAGTTCTCTGATTGGTCTGTTTTACAAGCCCTTTTCTCTGGCTAGTCTATCCGCAAGAGGATATATAAAAGTACATTAATTACAGCTACCCAGAACTAATGACAGAGTGTCATAGAATTCATTGAGGTTCTATTTTCCCACTATCAAGCTCACCTCAATCAGTTTAATATGTATTTCACTGCCTGTATAAGATTAGAGATGGGCCCAAACGGGGAAAACAGTGGTTTGTGATGCTTCATAGTTTGTTGCTACCCATGAAGTTTTACACACACACACAGACACAATGAACCAGTTCATGATTTTTTTTTGGGGGGGGGGTCATGCTATAAGGAACCACTCACCCCTCTTCCATCACTACCCCCCTCACATTCCTATTTTCTCTTTAAGTCTCCACTGCTGCTGCCCTGACCATCTTGACAGGCAGCAGGCTTTGGTCCTTGCAAAGAGCTGGGCCTGCTGTGTCTGCTGAGCACATGTCCACCGAGCAACGGGCACCTGTGTACACAAAGGAAGCTTGGCTTAATGTCCCAGGCCTTCTGCCTGTGTCACAATAGTGTTGGCAGAAGTGGGGGCAGTTTGAAGCCAAGGTAGGAAGCCAATGGGGGGCAGTGGGATGGGAGTTGGACAGATAACCTCTTTTGCTAAACAAAACATTGGGTTGGGGGGGGTGATCCATGACTCATTTTGTTTCACCAAAATGGGAACCACAGACTGAACCACAAACCAGCACAGTTCACAGTTTTTTTCCTGATCTGTAGTTTGGTTTATGCCCATCTCCAGTTCATACGCTTTTAGAATTATGTTCAGTATTCACTGTGCATTTTTCAAATGTGCACATGTTGTTAAACACATGAACAGCTTGTTCATGTCTAACTTCAAGGTTTGGGTGATGCAGACTTGTAAATCTCCCCTGCCCCCTGCCAGTGGAATATATGTATAAAGAATACTAGTTTTAGGTACTAAGATAAGTTTGGTCGTCTGTTATCACATCTATACTAATATTCCTACCACATAGCTATTGGTGCATTCATCAGAAATTTCCATGGAAGTTGCTTCTTTTTGTAATTTGTTCCTCTATCGAGTTTGTTCTGCAATTGGGAAAAATCATCCTGACTTTAGTAACTAATTTATCATTTGCAGATGGAAGCCTCTCTCTGTCTCTTCTCTCTCTTTCTCCTTTAAACCCCCTTTCTACATAGATATATGCACTGAATTAACTAGAAAATAAGGAGGTAATTACCATATGCTTGAGAACACTCATTGATGCAAGTGAAGGTATCATAAATGAGAGTTGTAGCATTAGCTTGATGGCAGTGATAAAAAAAGGTCTACAAATGCCCACACAGATCCAGCATACGGCTGTGTTTTAATAATGGCCCATGCCAATCTGGTTATTTCTGCTCCACATGGCTGCAATAAATAAGCTCTACTCAAATGATATATGAAGCTCATACAAGGAAAGTCCACAATCCAGCCCTTTCTCCTTCATTATTAATCCTTCATCAAACGTTCATTTTTCATGGCATGGGCTCACAGTGAGGATCTGTAAGGAAACAACCAGAATAATTAATATGATATCTGAAAGTCAGCACAGCTTCAAGAGACTTCACTGGCAACAGCTGAAGACAGCTTGCTTCGTAGAAAAGCTGCAAAAGAAATGAAATCTGAAGAGAATTCCTTCAAAACAAAGTTGTTCACATAGTCAAACAAAATGAATGATGAATGGGGCTGTGGGAAGGAGGCTCATATGTCAGCTCTTTTGTGTAAATAGTAAACAGCTGCAACTCAGCATCTTGTCCCTTGAAGGGCAATAATTGCCCGTTCAAGGTTAAGATCTCTGAAAAAGACTATCACTGTTACCACAGGAGTGTGAAATCCCATTCTCTGGGTATCTCATAACACAAAGAGTCATATATTAACTTATGTGGCACTGACAAAGTGGGCTTTGGAGCGTAAGAGAAGAACTGCCATTAATAAAGTAGGCTCAGCAAGTAGTCCTGATCGTGGCTTTGGCAAACACAGCCTTTAATGGATTTGATCAACATAGGTTCACTCCTATTGACTGTAGTTGTCCTTACATTTGTCCCTCCTAATGTTTTTAACAGATACACAAGTAAGTGGCAGAAAATGGTCCCAGGCTTGTGGTAGTAGAAGCATCAGAGGCAAATGCCAATATGGAACTGGTGAACTGTGCAGAAGACTTGACAGAGCACGAGATATGGGTTTCTCCTGGGGCATAGAACAAAGCCTGCATGGTTGGCAGGGGTTTGGCATGGCTCTTTGTAAAACTAAATGCTACAACTGAAACAGTGCAAGAGCTAGAAATGAGATGTTCTGCTCAGACCAAGTTACCTCTTCTTTTCAGCCCTGCTTTTAGTTCATGGCATCTCCAGTTCAAGGGCCCCGTGAGTACCTGTGATGTTGAGTAGAGAGTAGTCAAAGGATGACCGTATTCCTCAAGAATGACATTGCCCCAGACTTTTCTCCCTCTTCCACTATATTATAGCCTGTCCCAATAACAACTCAAAAAGCCACATTCCGAACAGTGGCTTTTACATTTTGGGGAGGGTTTCTAGCCAGCACTAGTTTTTGTTGTCATCTTGCAGACCATAAATGCAGCCAACTCAGCCTCCCAGTCTCTACTTAGCTTTGGGTTCCCTCAGCTTGTGTCCGAGGTGACCATTCATCTTATTCACTACTTAGGCCTGCTTTATGGTTGTGTGCTGCTCATGTGCTGGCCTTTTGGTTTATGCAACATATATGGTTTATCACTTGATTAGAGAAGGTCTGTCTTACTCTTCTGAAGCATCTTGAGAATATAAAGATGTGGACATGAATGAGATAACTGGTCAATGAAAATTTAGGTAATAATATATTTACTTATTAGAATCACAGAATCATAGAATCATAGAATCATAGAGTTGGAAGAGACCTCAAGGGCCATTGCCAGAAGAGTATTGCTTAAAGTAACCATATCTCATCCATATAGGGTGGATTTTCATTGTAGACTGAAGATCTGACTAACTTGGGTATGATGTTTCATGAAGAATCCAATGAATATAACCATATACAGTAAAATCTGGAGAATCTTGGTTTTAAGGAAAGCACTATATATTACTGAGCTGAGGATTGAGACTTTACACCTTGCGTGCAGAAAGCTTCTACCAAATTCACAAAAGATGATATCTTGTTTATTACATTTGTGTATGTTTTGAAGATAATGGGACTTTTGGCAGATAAGAAATAGGAGGCTCAGAGAAGGCCATGCAAATAAGCTGTCAAATCAGTTGCAAACTATTTATATTTGTTGAAACATGTCTCATTATATTGGGCCTACTTGAGATCGCTATCTGATTGTAAACTTTTTTTGGAGGATGATAGGATCTTGGCAGACAGACAGTTGTTGTCAGCATGGATTGCTTCCAGGCCTTTGTTTGTACTGATTATGCTTTTTGGGTACTGTGCAAATTGCAAATTGAATGCTTCTTCTCATAGCGATCAGATGAGGGCTGTGAAGTGCATGTGATATACAGTTTATATGCCTACAGCACTAACAGAAGAAGGGTGTGTCTTGTAGAAACACAGTGGATCATTGCAGTCTGTTATACATGGGGCTGTTTTGTGAACATGGTCTGTTAATTACTTCAACCTCAGAATAAGTGATGAAGTCTCCTAGTACTGATTGGATGATCCAAATACATGGCACTGTTGCACATTTGCACAATTAAAGCTAGTACACCAGTTATGCCCGTTTCTTGAGAAACCTGCTCTGGCCACGGTGACACATGCCCTAGTGACGTCCCGACCGGACTACTGTAATGCGGTCTATGTGGGGCTGACAATGAAAAGTCTCAGGAAACTTTGACGGGTCCAAAATGCAGTTGCCAGATTGCTGACTGGGGCAGGTTACAGAGATCACATTACACTCCTATTAAAGCAGCTCTACTGGCTGCCAATCAACAATCAGGCATAATTCAAAGTACTCATCTTAACCTACAAACCACTATTTGACCTGGGTCCTAGCTACCACAAAGATTGAATCTCACAGTATGAACTGGCTTGGGTGCTAAGTCATCAGGAGAGGCCCTTCTCTCCATCCCACCACCCTCACAGGTATGTCTCATGGGAACACATGAAAGGGCCTTCTTGGCTGCTGGACCCAGACTCTGGAACTCCCTCCCACTAGAGGTCAGGACTGCCCCATTCCTGCTGTCTTTCCAGAAACATGCAAAGACCTTTCTCTTCAGGCAAGATTTCCCTGAATGATGGCTACACAGACGTGTGTTTTTATCCACTTATAACTTTGAGCTTGTATCTCTTCTTGTGCGATTACATTGAAACTATGTTACCAATTGTTTGTTCCCATCCCTCAGAACGTTTAGATGGTCCACCGTACATGATTACATGGAATTTATACTCTTTTTCTTAAAACAAAACCCATTTTCTCACAAATTTTCTCCTGTAACATGGGAACTCTGACGTGCTAATTAAAATCAACAGCAGAGAAACATGCATTTTGTGGGTGTCTACAAGAAGGAAGCAGAAATCAACTGAAATACAGACTCCACTAGCTTGTGTGCCTGTTCATAATATCTCATTCAATATCATTCAGAGTAACCCAGTAATGACCAAATTCCAGTAATGCTTTATATTGCTTAACTGGAGGCCAGTACTTGGTTACCAAAAGCTGCAAATCTGCTCATCCTTCACTTCAAAAGTAGGTGAAGCAGCAACAGAAGCAACATGAGCTTTCAATGATAATGTGGGTGGGGTTTTTTTGGGGCTTTCTTTTTGCCTAGGAAGGCTGCACGAAAAGCTCATTTTCCATATGCATCTGTCTAGTCATTTACAACTGTTTCTCTTGGATGTTAACTGCAGCATCAGTGGAGTTTTGGATGCAGAATGCTGCATACGGAACCATGTTTGCAGTCTCCAATGAGGATTATGGCAGCAATATGCTGAACACAGAACTACTGTTGAAGGTCACTCTGATGCTTTGACTAGCAGAGCATTAGGCCACACACTTGTTTGCTGGTGCCACTCATAAACAAAGCTTGGAAAAAGGTGTGTGTGTGTGTGTGTGTGTGACAACCCCACAAATACAGGGAGGCTGGGAATTTTGGTTCTAAAAGGAACAATTGCTAGTTCTGTGCAAAGAAAATATTTCACTCCAATAAACGTGCTGACTGTTTCACTGGGATTCTACCAGATGTCATTCTGGCACATCTGCTTTTGAATTTGGATAAGAGGAGAACATAAGCAGATAGCATTAATGAAATGCATTGTTTTAAAAAAGTTATCTTACAAATTTGGTTTCAGGGCAACCTTTGCAAAATAGATCAGGCATTTTTAACTGGAAGGAAGAAAAAATTATCCTTTCCTGCCTTGGGGGAAACTTTATCTTATTAAAAAAATAAAGCATGGGGGATTTTGTTTATTTTTTCCCCTCAGTACCTGAAATTTAACCACCAGGGTTCCCAGGATATACATTCCAATGCATGATTCAACATGTTCTCTTCTCAGGTGCTACCGATGAAAACTGGAAGCACCACTTATTTGTGCTTCAAGTTTTCTGTGAGGCCCACAAGAAGAGGCATTTGGGGGAAAATATCTCCCAAGCTAATCTCCTTATCAGATATTCCAGCTCTATCAAGTTCCCACTTCCTTCTGTGTCTGGAAAGGCAAAGAGCAATAGATTTTGCACACACCGGCCCCATTTTGGCCTGTAGGGATCAATGTGCTGGATTTGTGGAACTCTAAAACATGTGTGAGCACTTCTCCCTCCTCTCTTTTCCCTCACTCAGTCATGCAGAGAAAAGAATGATAAAATGCAATCTTAAACTGTGGGAGCAACGCAAATGACAAAGGCCATCTCAGCTGATTCTGTCCCTCTTTCCAGTGCCAAGGCACAGGTCCTTAACAATTGAGCATTTGAGTTAATAATGAAGAACAGTTGGTTGACTGGTTGAAAAGCTATCTTTTCGACTAGAGTCCCTGAACTTCTAACCAGCTATGGTCATAATGACTGGGATTTTGGTAACAGTTGACCAAAAACTTTCTCACACAATCTTGTTGCCTCTCTGTTGGGTGCTTTTCATTTGCGAGGAATCCCAGCAGCTCCTGTTCTTCTGGGCTTATGAGGAAATACCGTTGGGACTAAAGTGAGAGTTGCAGAATGGTTGAAGTCCAGATATTGCTTTTGAAACTGAATACCAACCCAGTGTACATTTGATCATTAATTCACTTAATATTTTTATCCTGCCTAACAGCAATGTTCCCTGAGCAATTTACAAAGAGCATGTGTGTCATATCATTCAAGTGAGGCTTTGCAGGTGTCAAAGTGACAAATATACACCAAATCCCAATAAATAAAGAGCCTCATGGAGCAGTGGTTAAATGCCTGTACTGCAGGTAAAACTGTGCTCACGACCTGGCTGGGGTTCAATCCCAGGTAGCAGGCTCAGGGTTGACTCAGCCTTCCATCCTTCTGAGGTCGGTAAAATGAGTACCCAGCTTGCTGTGTGTGTGTGTGGGGGGACACAATGTGTTGCCTGCATAATTAAACTGTAAACCGCCCAGAGACTACTTGAAGTGGTATGGGGTGGTATATAAGCAGAACACTTTGCTTTTGCTTTGCTTTAAAGCAGAGGCATCACAGACACTTGACTTTTATGTCCATAAAGCAATCATCCAGATCCTTGCAAAGGGTCATACACTCCCCTTGGAACAGCAAGTACCTAGCTTGAGGGAAATCCTTGATCAAGCCTGGTCACCTGAGATTCCTGTGGCTTTGGTGGTTTGGGCTGTTTTTCACCCGGTTCATCTGATATTGGTACTATATGACACGGATAGACCACCCCAGATGGTTCACAGTCTGATAAGCTCCACATTGGATTACTGTTAACTATGGCATGTTTTCCAGTACAAAAGCAAATGCACTGGACAAGAAAAAAATACTGATAATGCCACCATGTTTGCCACCATACCTCAAGGCAGCAGGATTTCATGGCTATCTTCCCCAACACCATGTTGCTCTTAGCAAAACACCTTTGCCTGGAGTGAATGCATCACCCTCCCTATTGGTAGGGCCAGGGCCGGCGCTAGGGTTTTTTGCGCCCTAGGTGAGGGGTGGGGGTGGGGGTTGTGGCAGGGGGCGGGGGATGGTGGGGGACGGCAATGGGCATGGGGGGTGGACGGTGATGGGCGCAGGGGCGGCAGGCGGGCGGTGGTGGGTGGATGGCCAGCGGTGGCCAGCAGTGGCCAATGGCGGGGGGTCAGCAGGCTGGCCAGCGCCCTCTGTCCATTTTGGCGCCCTAGGCAACTGCCTAGTTCGCCTTAATGGACACGCCGGCCCTGGGTAGGGCCAGACCCATCTAATTCACTAGGTGGCCAAAGGAATGCTGCCTTTCAGTCTCAATCCTCACATCAACAGTATCTAGATAATAGTATTGCTCTTTTAGGACTGTTGCACCTTACGAAAAATGACACACTGTATTGTCACTTTGTAAGCTTACAAAATGTTACAAAATGAAACAAAACAGCAAACAGTGTGTCATCAAGAAATGAAACAAAACACCATTTTTTGTTTCAGAAATGAAATGATTTGTCCTAGAAGCCTCTTGATCTAGCTGTCTTTGAGAACAGAAGGTTTATTTTTAAACTGATTTGTTTTCCTTCCTCCCCTCCCATGCTTCAGCTGTTACTTATCTCCGATCTTGATCTGCCTGCCTGCAGCTAGCCAGGAGCTGAGCATTTCCCTTCTCCCTGCTGACGGTCCCTATAGCTGCAAGTTGATTTAAAGTTTAAACTGATCATTCCTTGCATATATATGCTTTCAAACTGCATTACTTTAATTAAAACTGTAAACTGCCCAGAAACTACTTGAAGTGGTATGGGGCAGTATATAAGCAGAACACTTTGCTTTTCTAGGTTGTTAGGAGCTGGGGTTAACAGCAGGAGCTCACTCCACTGAATGGCACCTGGGATTCGAACCACTGAGCTGCTGATGCTTCAGCCAACATTTCAGCACTCTAGCCTGCTGAGCCACCGCACCCCTTTAGTGATTTCCAAATCCAGCTAGAGTAATCAGGTGACATGTAACAGCACAGAGCCCATACATGACAAGCTGAGTTCTTGCTTCTCTCTGGTTTGTCATCTTGTGCAAACTGGCCCTTTGCTATGGGCCTTTCCTAGGATCCTGTGGTGAGAGGTCTAAGAAGTCACCACACAATGAAACACACATTGCTGCTTCTTTGGGTGATTTGTCACAACTTGCCAATCTAAATGCATTTAGTACAGCGAAAATGGAAATAAAAATCTATATGCTTACTCTCCAGATATGATTACGTTCAAATATAAGACTACTACACATTTGTGTAAAATAAAATATAATGTCCAAAAAAAGTTTCATAGATATTCTATTCTAGGAAGGTAAACAGTGTTCCGTGCACACAAATGCATTCAGCCATGTCAGCCACATGGCCATGGACTTGCACAACAGTGGTTCTTTGGCTTGGAAATGAAGATAAGCACCGCCCCTAGAGTTGGACATGCCGAGCACACATGTGCGGGGGGAACCTTTATCTTTTTTTTTAACCTTTAAACAAACCATAGGTGACATGTGTGGTGTAGAGTGATGGACTAGGACTCTGAAGAACAGGATGATTTCCAACAGCACGTATCTTATCACTGCCACCTGAGAATGACAGAGCTGGAAGAGACACTATGGATTATCTATTCCACTCCCTGTCAAGGGGTTACAGTGGGGAACTGAATCTCCAGCTAGATACCTAAACCACTGAACTATCCAGTGGTTCTAAAATAGGCCATAGAGCTTCATACATTGTTTTGTGTGTTGTTTTCATATTGCCACAGCTGCCATTCCGGTTTTCAATTTCATCTCAACGAAGTGGATAAAGAAGTTTCCTTGCTGACAGTGAACTAAGCCAGAGCAGTGGCTGCACTTGGCTTTGAACAAAATGGTAAGTGGGACCAGCTGGCCAACATCTACCAGCTCACTGCTTGTGATGAAGAAGCCAGGGCTCCCATTGATCCAGTCACTCCAAATCCAGGTGAAGGAGCAACTTGTTCTTTATTCTGTTTAGATAGGATTCATGTAGATGTAGTCACGTTGGTTTGGTTCTTTTTAGTTTATTTTATTGACTTGAAGATGGGAGATGTGTGGCTGTCCAGATATTGGTTGACTGCAATTCCTATTACAGTATTTGATAAGCTAATTTGGGGTAACTTTTATAGGCAGCAATGGAAAAAATTGGACTTCCCTTTTTATATCCCACAACTACACCTGAAACTTAGAATCACCTGAGGGTATTACTAGATGGCAAAGTTATCCCAGTCTGGATTGGGTTTAATCATGCTCAACAGGGTTGCTTTGAACTGCAGGATGTCATTTGCGGTGGGTGATCCTTGCCTCCACATCCAAGGACTGATCACACTGCACCTCCAGAAACCCCATTTGGCCATGTTTAACTTTTGAAAGGAAAGTGGGGCAGGGAAGGAATGGATGCAAAAATAAGAACAACCATCCATCTCCTAGTCCCTTCCAGTCTTCTCCTCATGCTTTGCTTCAGTTGCTTCACAATTAGAGATGGGCATGAAACGAGCAATTTTTCGTTTTCATTTTCATTTTTCGTTTCATTACGTAACGAAAACGAAAACAAAAACAAAAATTTTTCAAAACAAAACGAAAACAAAAACAAAAACAAAAAATTTTGCCGTGTTTTTCGTTCTCGTTGCGGCAAATACATTGAACTGAAAAGAATGCTAATGAAACAGCAATTTTTCATTTTTGTTTTCGTTTTTTCGTTTCATTACGTAACAAAAATGAAAATGAAAAATTTGCAAAAACCAACAAAAAACGAAAATGAACTGAAACGGACCCCCTAAACGACAAACGACAAATGAAACACCATTTTTTTTTGAGTGGTGCCCATCTCTATTCACAATCTTAGGAAACTGAAAACTTCTTAATCCTCAGAGGAAAGAAAGCTCTTGATTACCTAAGATTCTGAAGCAGCTTAAGCAAAGGGACAGCTTACCAGTGGTGGAGAACCTTCAGCACTCCAGCTGTTTTGGACCACAGCTCCCAGAATTCCAAGCCTGTATTGCCAATGACAAAGCACTGTGGGAGTTGGGGTCCAAAACATCTGGAGTGCTGAAGGTTCTCCACCACTAGATTAAGCCATAGGCTTTGGTTTGATCCCGGCATTTGATATACTGGAAGTGAAGCAAAACAAAGCCAACTTCCCTGCAGTAAACAGTAGTCTCTGACAAGGGACTTAAAAGATATAAGTAGGCATGGATCAGGGATGGAATATGCTTGCCAGAAAAAAGAGTAAATCAAGCCATTCTCAGAGTGAACTAAACTGGGGGACAAGTCCACATCTGACTGCACCCTTAGAGAACTGAAGTGTCCATAACAAATGGTGAAATCTTGTGTTAGTCCCAATTAAAACAGATGCACAGAAAATAATAGTGTTTAGATGCATGGTGGATAACAAACCCACTCATTTCAGTGGATTTACTCTGGTTAAGACTAATACTGGGTTGATTCTGCTGGTCTCATGGTATATCATTTCCAGCTTAACAAGCAATACTGTGGCACAGTAGTTAAACTGAGGAATTGCAGTCAAATCTCACAACCTGGGTTTAATCCCAAGAGATTCCAGTACTTGGTTTAAGGCTGACTCAGCCTTCCATCCTCCTAAAATCAGTAAAATGAGTACCTGGGGGACTTAGTATTCTTTGTGTAATTATGTTGTAAACCACCTCAAAGCACTATGGGATAGTGTATAAGTCAAAACAAACAAACAGACCGACAGACAAACAAAAAGAACAGAGGAGGGGGACTGTATTTTCTATAACATGGTATGTGTGCAATGTAAGTTGTGAAAAAGAGACCAAGGGAGATCAGAAAAAAAAACATATTTTAAGTATTTCCATTTCTTTTTTTTCAGAGTAGCAGAATTATTACGTGCAATTTATGTCAGGACTGATTGAATGAGAGATAACAGAAGTCTTGTTTAAGCAAGCAGATGAGAGAAATGCAAATCAGAAGTTTTCCTTTCCAATTTGAATTGTTTGACTGTCTTTACAGTGTTCACTATTTCACTCACCTTAACAGGCTTCTTGCTCTGTTTCTCTTTAAACACTTGGAATGTAAAAGGTGATGGATTATCTCATTCTTTACCTTTACAGTCCTGACACCGTCAGAGTCAAGAGATCTGATTCATTTCAGTACAGTTGTGAGAGAATTGCACCCCAAATGGTTAGCAGTTGCCAAGATCTCTGAGGTTTATGAACACAGTTGTGAAATGTTCTTGGTTTTCGTCCAGCTTTGGTTCACACAGAAGTCATTCGGAATTTCTTATGTGTGTAAAATAGCACTTCAAAGAATTTTTGTGAACATGAAATTTTGTGATAAAATTTGAAATATTCAGTGGGTCTTTTGTCTGGGAGTTGAGTCATGGCTACTGGACTTCTTTTTTGAGAGATAGAAACGTTTCGCTGTTCATCCAAACAGCTTCATCGGTCTGAGTATAGCTAGTGCAAGAGACCCTTCTTATAGTCAACTTGACCTCTTGTCCCCTGGTCTGATTGGCTCATAAGATGAGCATGGCACCTGCTGGTTTCAAAGACATTATCTGAACACAGATTAGAGATGGACACAAATTGCTTCATGCTAAGTCATCATGAGTCATTGACGTGGCACCATAGGTGCCACACGTTCCCTTTCCCCACTCTCCCATCTGGTTCCCCCACTCTCCAGCTGGTGTGTGATGCTCTTGTCCTGCTCTTTGCTTGATTGTCCAGTCACAACAGGAGCACGGACAACCCTTCTCAACTGCCTCCAGCTGCTACCCACCCAAAGGAAGTGCTGCAGGAATCCCTGCCCCATCTCCTAATCTAAGTCTCTGCTCCACATCTACATTAGATCCCTACAGATAGAAGAATTGGTAACCCATTCTGGTCTCCTGTACCATGTGCTGTCGCATGCTGCTTGAATGAAACCATTGCACGCCTAGTTTCCAACCAGGGCTGGTCCTACCATGAGGCACAGTGAAGGAATCACCCAAGGTATCAGATGCTGGGTGAAAGCAATGAGAGCCCTTCAGCTATAGGAAATTTCATTTAAGAGGCACCATGCTGTCCACAGGGAGCTCATTGTCCGAGTAAGGAGGAACACCTCATCCTAAGATTTTTTGGAGTGAGGTTCCTCAGTCACTTGGACTATAATACATTGCTGGTAGTATGTCCTGGTAGTCATTAAGTTGGATCCAGATTTTAGAACAGACCCCCTTGATTAGCAAGGCTTATTTAAGTTTGAGTAATGGTCCATCCGTTTATGTCACACAGGGACATGGAACCTCTTCAACTCGTGATGGCACACCGTTATTTGTTAAATGAAAAGCAAAGGAAGTTTTCTGGAGCCTGCTTAACACATCCAGAATATATACTATGTTGCAAACAGCTTTATATAATTGTGGTACAATACTTTCAAAGCGTATGCATTCATTATTGTGGATACTTTAAGAGTAGCATGCCTTTAATACATGTCATATGTATCTGGAAAGAAAGGAGAAAACAACTACGTATGACTGATGAGTAATTGCTGCATGTTCCTTTCTAAAATTCCAGATGATGACAGCTATATTTTATTTAAAGAAACTACTGATGGCTTTTCCTGGTGAAACAGAATTTTATATGGAAACAAAAAAAAATTAAACTTTATAGACTGTGTCACTTGTTCAACTATAAAATAAACAGAGAGAGAGAGAGAGAGAGAGAGAGAGAGAGAGAGAGAGAGATTGAATATATTTTTACAATTAACACAGAAATAAAAATGCACATTCATTTTAATCTAGAGTTGCCAGGTGAGCATTCCCTGATATTTCTGGAGCAAAATACCACAAAACAGGCCATGGTGAAGTCCAAGAGTACGGCCTCCTTATCTTACTGAAGGGATGTCCATGTGTAACAGTGGAAAATAGTGTGTACATGGGTGTATGTGTGTGTGTGTGTGAGAGAGAGAGTGTGTGTGAGTGAGAGACATTGGGGACTATGTGCACTACCTCCTGTGCAAATATATGTACCATATACAGGCAGTAAGTCAATGAGTTCTGGTGCCAGTTTGGAGAGAGTGGGAGTGGTGTGCCCAGGGCCTAGGGACCACCACACACAAATAAACCAGGCACATTCCACTTCCAGCAGCTGTATGATTATGCACACCCAGACTTGAAAGCCACACCAAACAACAAATATCTGATCTTCCAGTGCTCTAGTCAAGTGTATCTATGACCCTAGCAATTCTCTGAAATGTCACCTGGTGCCCTGATGTCTGAAAACTGTATTACAAATGCTAATCGGCATTGCTTAATTTTCAAGATGTTATGAGGGAAATATATACACAATGCCATAACCTGAATGATTTTTTTTTTTGAAATTTCAGAAAACTGAGAATCAAAATTTAGACAGGTAGTACCATGGTCTCTTAACAGAGAGGGTGTACATTTTGATTCAGACCCAGTTCAGATGGGATTTAGGGAGTCAGACCATTGATATAGAGCATCCCCTCCCTGTTTCAAGACCACTAAATTAATTTCCTATTGTATTTAAGGTTAGGCCTTGCCCAGTCTCGTATCACTAAGTCCTGTAAACAACCAAAGGGTACCACAGAAATGTGAGTCAATGAAGTTTTGGGAGTAACATATCTTTTTCATTTACTCCCAAAACAGTATGGAAGATGATAACAAAAAGGGAAACAATTTTATATTTATTTATTATTATGACAAAGCTGCGAGTGATAAATTATGGAGAGAAGAGAAAGGACTGAAGGATAATTGACTGAAAAACAAATGTCAGTCAGAGTAAACACAGCAGATTCTACTGAACCTATTTGCAAAATGTCAGAGGAGTTGTTTTCCTTCACAATATTTGTGCTGGTATAAAGGGGCTGCAGTTTAATTAAATTTCCCCACTGACACTGGGTTTCCCACTTGATGTCACTTTGAGATCCTGCTAAGATGAAGGACAGCATTCTGATTAAAGGAGGCAGCAGTATTCCACCCCCACCCCTTCCTGCAGATCAGTAAAGTCCAAGTTGGATCTACTTGAGACAGAGAGTGACTCACATGGAAATGTCTTAAAATGTTCCTCAAATGTTATGTGTCTAGGGCCGACCCTATTCTCAGGCAGAATAAGGCAGGCACCTCAGGCAGCAGATGCTGGGAATTGTGACATAACAATGAATTACTACTTCTTTTTTCTGTTTTCATTGTTCTTCTTCAATATGACTTTTACAGAGATTTTTTATAACCATGTGGATTTTTTTATAAGAGAACAATGAGAGAATGGCTTTTTAATGCTTGGCTTTGATTAATACGTAAAGTAATTTGCACTGTTACAGGGCATCATTTGCTGTTGTACCTCAGGTTGTTGAGGTTGCATGGTCAAAAGAAAAGGTTCATTGCAATGAGTTTGAATTTCAGCTGTATGATATGTTGGCAGAGAGGTGGGGAAAATGAAATAATTATTATTTGACTCTGCTTGTCCATTGCTTATGTGAGAGTCAGAGGAAGCTTTCTTATACATTTGGTGTCTGCAGGTGCCTTGGGGGGCATTTAAAACCAATGGGAATATGCATTTGTATGAAGACAAATAGATGAATTAACCATTTTTAAACAAATTTTGCAATCTGTTTTTTTAAATTTGTGGCCATCTCTAATTGTGATCAAATAATGCAGATTAGAGATGGGCACGACCAGGAATTTTTTTTTCCAAGTTGTCGTTTTTCAGGACGGGTCCGTTTCGGCTTGTTTCCGTTTTTTGCGAAATTTTTCAAAAATTTGTTGTTTTGGTTTTCATTTTTTCATCTGTCATTAGTACTGGTTTGGGGGGGTAGCGGGCTCCTGGAGGCACCTCTGTGGGGTGGGTGGGTGCCTCCTCTGGCCCGCTATGAAGGGAAAGCGGGCTCCCGGAGGCACCTCTCTGGGGTGGGTGGGTGCCTCCTCTCCTCACCCGCTAGGAAGGAAGGGAAAGCAGGCTCCTGGAGGCACCTCGTGGGTGCCTCCTCTCCTCGCCCGCTACAAAAGGGCATGCATAGTCATATGGATATGCATACCAAGTTGCAGACTTGCTTGCAGCAGTGGACTGGCAGAGGCACCCCTCTTTGGGGTGCCTCCACTGCAGCAGTCAGTCAGAATGGCGGGCTCTCTGCACCCTGTGTCTCACTAAGAAGGGAAGCGTACTTGCGTGTAGTGCAGTGCAAGTACACAGATCTGGCTTAGGGTTAGGGTTAGCGCAAGGGCTAGGGTTAGGCTAGTTACGGGTGAGGTTAGGGTGAGTAGTGGGGTGCACCTCTGGGTGCCTCTCTGACCCACTAAGAAGGACAGTGTACTGTGGCGTATGGGTAAGGGTTAGGGTTAGGGTTAGGGCTAGGGCAGGGTTAGTGGGCTTTTTGACACATCCCAGAAATCTCAGTGGCCAAGTGGCCATGCAATTGGTGGAATGGCTCCAAAAATTTGCATGGTCCACTCCCATGGCCAGCCCATCATTGCGCAGGTGTAAAAAAATATATAAATAAAATAAAATAAAATCAACGGAGAGGAGGACATTTTGTTGCAAGAAAAACCCACTGCTGCTAGTGCTACTGTAAAAATTCTGGCAGTTTTAAAATAGTAGCAGGCAGCAGCAATTTTCGCATGTTTCTGGGTGCTTTGGTGTGTTTTTGGACCACGATTTCAAAATAAATTGCGGTCGCCCCATTTTGGATTCCGCATGGCATGGCGAGTTAGCGAGACGACGAGGATGCCCCCCACCAGAGCAGCCCAGGACAGGAGAGTGGGGGAAGCTGGGGACCCCCCCCCCAGAAACCACCCCTCTGGTAGGTGCACTCTCAGAGGCAAGCATATTTTTGCCTGCTTTTTTGGCCGGGAATCGGGTTTTTTTTTTACTTTTTAAAACTTTTTTTCTGTGCCACTTGAATGGCGGCGAGCCGGTGAGGCAGCGACTTTGGCGGGACGATGAGGATGCCATTGCCCGCCACCAGAGCAGCCCAGGAAGGACAGGAGGAGAGGGGGGAGGCCGGGGACCCCCCCCCCAGAAACCACCCCTCTGGTAGGTGCACTCTCAGAGGCAGGCATATTTTCGCCTGCTTTTTTGGCTGGGAATTGGGTTTTTTTTAACTTTTAAAAACTTTTTTTCTGTGCCGCTTGGCATCGCGCGATCACCGCGATGCCAGGAACGACAACGACAAATCAGACCCAATTATTCGTTCGTCGGTTCGAGTTCGAGTTCTGGCAGAGTAATTGTCGTTTCCTTTTCCGTTATGTAATGGAAACGAGGAACGGAAACGGAAACGGGAATTCCGCTAAGTCGTGCCCATGTCTAATGCAGATACATGGACCAGTACCTTTGTATAAGCTTACAGTAGAAAACAATTTTATAATGATAAGGGTATCACTGTGCTGGCTGATCAAGATCTTTGCATGTGTTTGATTATGAATGATTTCAATGGCATAACTCAGTTCTGCTGCTTTTAGCTATGTTTGGTTTTGCTCTCTGAACTACTCGGAGGGAGAGCTCATAGGAAGCATAAGTAAGAGACTCTTATAAATAAATACAAAATCAAATATACATTGTCTCTGTTCCCTCCCTTTCCCCATTTCTCCAGGAAGTGATGGACGTAGGGCTCCTCTTCTACATTGATGGTTTTGGAGCAGGCTGTTGTGGCCTAAATAGGATTGCTTGAGGTTGGATTGAGGTGCAGTCGTTGCATCCAGGTGGCATATAGACCTCAAGTAAACAATTAGTCTATCTCCTGCCATTAGTTTCTCGTATTGTGAAAATTGTAGCTCTTTTAGGCCATTTCAGGGAGAAAGATGGGATAGAAATATTTTAAGTAAATAAAACAGCAAAACACCCCTTGTAGCCTTACCAGTTGTCAATTAAGCACTTCCCCTGATCATCTGTGAAAGGTCGGGGGAAGTGAAATTAGTTTCTTTTCTAGATAGCTCCTCTCTTTCTCTATTGTGCCATTATACCTTTTCCCTCCTCCCCACTTCTTTTCTCTCATTCTCCCCCCCCCCACACACACACTTTCTTTCACTCCTGTATCTAACTAACCATGTTAGCTGGAAGCCAAGCCTCTTGGATGTCTCCTGGTCAGACTATGAGTGTGCCAAAAAGAATGCATGCCCTACTGCATTGCGAGAAAGGTGCTTGGTTGCTTTTAAAGGAGAAGGATGGATCTAAGCTTTTAAACACTTGAGGATGAGCCCCCCCCCAAAAAAAAAATTGAACCATGTCATTAGATATCAATATAGCATACTTGTATGCCAGTGTAGACAGACCCCTAATTTGAAATCCAGGTGTCTTTAGGGTCATTGGTATAGTTAGTGTTGAACTTTGGAGTGTGGGTGAAATTGGGGCTAAGGTTAAAATGTAGTACCTTGGCATTACCGTTTTCTAAAAACTGGCACTGAGCATCTTTTGGACCAACATATTACATTCTTGGGACAAATACAACCTAAGAGCAATCCCAGTGACACATCCTGCACAAGAGATTTGTAACCCCCCCCAAAAAAACCCCACACATCTGTATATGATAATTGGCTGCAGCTTTGAGATATTATTTATATCTTTTTAGTTGCCCATACAGTGGGATGGCTTCATTTTATGGGCTGTTCTGTGTGGATTCTGCAACTTAAGAGGCATTAAAATGTCTCATTCTGTTACATGAGTGAGAAACACCCTAAAGTCATATTGTGATGTTGGGCTACCAGTTAACATGTGGCAGCAATACTTGGTACATATGTACTGAGTTCCATCAAAGAGAGTTAAATAAGTCCATGCTCCAATGTTTTCCAGAAAAGGCAACAACCATTTTACAACTTTGTGTCTCTTTCAGAGGGATTGTGTTTAGGTGCTGGGACCAAGTTTGTTAAGCTTGATTACTAGATATCAGATAGGACCTGAACCTTCCAATCAAGTACAGTGGACCCTTGTATAACAAACAGTTTGTATAACATTAAATCTGTACAGCATAAAAAATTCCGGAGATAGGGGAAATTTGCTTAACATAATCCCCTATGGGGAGAATCCGTACAACATAAAAATGGGATTACTCCATTTTCAATGCATTCCTATGGGAATTTGTAGAAAGGAAAATTTGCTTAGCATAATTTCATTTGGAACAAATTAATTCCTTTATACAAGGTACCACTGTACACAGTTTTTGTGAAAAAAGTCCCAATGGGACATATGTTTGAAGAAAATATGCACGATATATATCTTTGCAAATATCCTATAAAATTAAAAATAATGGCTGATCATTGACAACGCCTACTTCCTACTAATCTCAGAGAAGAATAAAATTATGGAGAATAGAATTAATCTTTGTGACTATATGGGAAGTCATGCGAACAGCAGGAAAACAAAACCAAGGAATCTATGGGCCTCAGAACTGGCAGTGAATGACAAGCATGTTTGGGCGTTAAAATTGCATTAAATAGATGCTTATTCAGTTACTTGATATTGAGATAAGTAGCATAATGGAAGGATGAAACTTAGCTTGCAATGCAGGATAGTGCTAATAGAACTATTTTAAATTCCTTGCTGTTCAGCACAAAGCAAAATACATTTTGGCATATCTTTTTTTCTGGATTTGGCAACAAAGCTTCTGATGGCCTGTGCTCAGCTGTTAAAACTGCATGCGATAAACAGCTGGGATGAAAATGGCCAGGAAAACTTCCCTTTGAGTGCAAAGAAAAGAATATGCCCATGCATTAAACATTCTCTGGTGGGTTTTTTTTTTCAGTGCTTGCCAGCGTTGACTCCCAAAAGCTCTCGCAGGCTGCATTCTGTTTGTGCAGTAAACAAGCAGCAGCTTCTGCACCTCTGCACATTTGTTTACTAAACACAGAGAAACAATGGAGTTCAATTAAAAGTAGATTAGTCACACATGTACCAAAGGAAGGTGTACTTAACTGACGAAGGCAAGCCTGACTCCGGTTCAGTCCCCAGAGAGACTGCGGTGGCATGTCTGTCTAGGCCTTGCCAATGGCACCTCCCCACCCCCCTCCCATCCTGTATTAGAGATGGAATTATGGTTCTGGAAAATGTTAAACCGATCATGTAACAGCAGAAGGGCAGATGTTGTGCTAGCCGGGGTTTGTTGCAACTGTGCAGATGGGATGGTCAACAGCCATGGGGTTGGAAGCATTGTCGAGAGCTTTGTTGCCATGATTGCATGGTCCAGCACCATATGGATCTTGGGTCTCTCTTGCTCAGCTCTTTTCAAGCAGCAGAAATAATGCTGAGGCCAAGATAATGGCATGTCAAGAGAAGGCAGCCCAGTTCACGAAGTACTCTACTACAATCAAGTTACAATTTCAAGTTATTGTCATTGTACATACAGTGGTACCTCTACTTAAGAGCAGCTCAACTTAAGAGCAATTGGACTAAAGAGCGAAAAACCGTTGGCGATTTAACTGCTGCCTTACAAATTTTTAGATGCAGTCTGTTCTACTTACATTTTTACCCCCCTTTATTTATTTATTTATTTTGATTTTTTTAGATAGTGCTGCTGTACTTAAGAGTTGTTTGACTTAACAGCATGCATTTGGAATGGATTAAACTCGTAAGTAGAGGTATCACTGTATATACACATATACACAGTATATGTGTTGCATGGATCTTTAACTTTTATTAAGGGATTTATTTATTTATTTATTTATTTATTTATTTATTTATTTATTTATTTATTTATTTAAACATCTATACTGCCCCATTAGTATGAACATTCTCTGGGTGATACTCAGTCCCTCAAAGGCAAAATTACATATCATACCACAAAAACTACAATTATATAATACAATGCAACAAAAGCCCCATCTCTAGCTGAAACAATAAAGCCTGCATCTAAATAGAATTAAACAAATTTGAAACAAAATTGAACATCTCAGGTCAATAGTTTAAATACTAGGAAAAGATTGTTTCATATCATTTTATTTTAGCCAACTCCCTGAAAACTGAGAGGGCTGTTGCCTTTTGAACCTGTGTAAGAGGCTTACTCCAGAGGGAAGAGGCCATGAATGTGAAAGCCGTCATGACCTCCTTGGGTGTCACCATTTTTATTATAAAGGAGTGAGTGGGACAAGTAACCATTTTGTGAGAGAGATGTTTGGACAAGCATCATTTTCCTAAACTGTAAAGGACTTTATAGGTTAAGACGAACACCTTGAACCGGATGTGGAAATGAACATAGGGGTGGACAGCTAGCCTTTTTTCTGTACTTCCATCATGTAACATTTAAATATGTCAAATGCAAACATAAGCTTGGATTGTGCCTAAACCATGTATGTAGGGATGGGCACCAAATAAAGAATGCTGTTTCATCAGTTCATTCCACAACAAAACAAAACAAAACAAAACAAAACAAATTGGGGAAGCAGCGTTTCGTTAATAGCGAAACAAACTGGTGGGGTTTTTTGTTTAAAACCATTTGATTCACTGTAAAATGACTTCCCTGGTGCCTCTAGGACCCAGGGGAGCCATTTTATAGAGTAACAAATCAGTTTGTTACTGGTTCTCTTCGTACAAATTCTTTTTTTTTAAAAAAAATTGTTTCTAACAAAGCAAAATGAATTACTGGGGGGGGGGAGGGGCAAAATGAAAGAAAATACAATTTTTCCATTTCGTGCCCATCCCTACATATATGATTTTTAACAATCTGCGGGAGAAGAAGAATATCCAGAATTATGGTAGTTCTTAATTCGTTGCTGTTGTTGTTGTTGCTGCTGCTGCTGTGCACCATCAAGTTGCTCCCATCTTATGGTGACCCTATGAATGAGATACGTGTACATAACATATCCTGTCCTCATCAGCTCTGCTCATCTGTCATAAACCCAAAACCTAGGGAGTCAGTCCATGTCATATTTGGTCTTCCTCTTTTCCAGCTGCTTTTGAACATTCCCAGCATGATCATCTTGTCCAGAGAAGATCGCCTTCTCATGATGTGCCTGAAAGGCAAAAGCTTCAGTTTCATCAGATTTGGCCCCAAGAAATTGTTCAGGCTTCATTTGTTCAGGGCCCACTTGCTCATTTTTTTTCTGGCAGTCCAAGGTATCTGCAAAGCCTCAACTATTGAAATGTAAATTTAGCATTTACAGAGCGAGGCCTGAAGATGGAGCTGTTGGCAAAGAATTCAGACCTGTAATAGGAAGTCTGGAAGTCCTCTGCACATCTGTGAGATGTGAGAGAAGCAACAGAAATAGTTTATAATGGTTGTATCCATATTTTTAAGGGGAACCTAAATTGTGCACTCTGGTGTATAGAAAGCACAATTTTCAAAAGTAGGTTTTTAGAAACAGTGGTACATGTACCATTTTAATCTCGTATTTATACAATGACAATACAGTGGTACCTTGTATAAAGGAATTAATTTGTTCCAAATAGAATTATGTTAAGCAAATTTTCCTTTATACAAATTCCCATAGGAATGCATTGAAAATGGAGAAATCCCAGTTTTATGTTGTACGGATATTCCCCATAGCTGGTTATGTTAAGCAAATTTCCCCTATCTCCGGAACTTTTTATGTTGTACGAATTTTATGTTATACAAGCTGTTTGTTATACAAGGGTCCACTATAAATTCCATTCCAATTCCAATTCCAATTCCATTTCGTACATACTACCACGAAGATAGTCTAGGTAGGATGAAGAATTTTTATATCTGTTTTTGAGAACTGGATCTCCTTCAGTCTGCAAGTGTGTTTTGCCACATCCTGTTGACCCTATATGTCATGCATGAGCTGTTATTTTTGTTCTGGCGTGATAGTAAAGCTTAGAGCACTTGGTGCTTCTTGTAATTCCCCGATCTTAACCTACCAATCTTCTGTAAATTATAATCGCTGAATCCCTTTGACACCTCATGAATCTGAAAACTGCTCTTAGGAAAAGTGGGCTTTTGTACTCATGGCACAGTGGTTAAATGCCTGTACTGCAGCTAAAACTGTGCTCACGACCTGGGGTTCAATCCCAGGTAGCCGGCTCAGGGTTGACTCAGCCTTCCATCCTTCTGAGGTTGGTAAAATGGGTATCCAGCTTGCTGGGGGAGGGGGCAATGTGTAGCCTGCATACTGTAAATAATCTGTAAACCGCCCAGAGACTACTTGAAGTGGTATGGGGTGGTATATAAGCAGAACACTTTGGTAGGCCTCAAAATCTTGAACAGCAATGGTGGGGCATTTGATATGGAAAAACTGTGGTGAATCATTGCCCCAATGTAAGGTACAATTCAGAATTCTCATTGACTGTCCACAACTGTGACTGATACTCCTGAAGGAAGTGGAACTTCCCTTGGTGCCAGAGGGAACTTCTCTTCTGCTATGGATTAAAAAAAGTGAGGTACTGCCATTTGGAGCAAGACCACGCTGAGGTCAAAGGGGACTGTACTCTTGTATCTTCTTCTTCATATGCCATGGCCTGGTAGAATGTTGGCGATCAGTAGCCTGAACTGGTTTCTATCTAGGGCTCTTCTAAATAGAGATGGGCACGGATCAAAAAAATTGCATTTTGTTTGTCGTTTGTCATTTGGAGGGTCCGTTTCGGTTCATTTCCATTTTTCATGTTTTTGCAAAAAAATCATTTTCATTTTTGTTCGTTTCGTTACCATTTCATTACCATTTATTTCATTTTTTGTGATTTTTAAAAAGATTTTAAGCAATTCACTCATATTGCAGTAACGGAAACGAAACACATGACAAAATTTCCGGTATTTCTGTTCGTTTAGTTTCATTTTAGAGACAAAATTCGTGTGTCGTTTCGTTACGTAATAAAATGAAAAAACGAAAACAGAAATGAAAAATTGTTCATTTCGTGCCCATCTCTACTTCTAAACAAAGCAGTAGTCCTTACAGTCTACCAATGGCTTAAGTTCTTAAGCCAGAATATTCTTCTATGCCCTGCGGCCACACTTCCCATCTATTTTTCCTTGAGGGATAATGTGCAGCAGATAGTATTTCTTATTGGCCATTATGTGTCCGAAATACTTCAATTTTCTTCTCTTTACAGTTTTGAGGATCTCTAGCTTTTTATTCATGTGCTGTAATACAGACATGAATCAAAAGTTAGAAATCATCATGTTCTCAGTTTTATTAGTCTCTTCCTACTGAGTTGGCTTTTTATATTTGGGGGAAAAATAGCACTGTAAGACAAAGACATAGCCTAATGTCCTATTCCATCTTCAGGCACAAATTTGTACAGTTTGTGTGGCTTTAGGAAGTGACATCTGATTGATAAATTCAGGTGCAGAAAGGCTACTGAATCAATGGCATTTATGGAAACCTACTAGGAAATGGATTTAGGTCAAATGTCTTAGTGCACAGGTTGCATATTGCATATTGCTGATTTAGCAGATCTGTATCACTAGAGCTGAGCAGGAGTGCTGTACAGACCCTCAATTTCAGTATTTATTCTGAGATGTCAAAAGCTAACACCTTACACATGAAAAGAAGCCACATCATTATCAATCTTGCCTTGGTGTGGGAAAATTTAAGTTTGTCAATAATATTGATTTGATCATGTATAAAGCATCTGAATGCTAATAATAATAACAATTAAAAGACAAATCTAATCTGTCATTAACCAGTTCTAAATAAATAGGCTGAACATATGACTTTCTAAGCTTGTACAATGGAGCTCATGGTATACACAGAATACGGCAGTCAATAACCTTTTAAAGAATTGGATAGTATGATAAATTCTCCAAAAGCTGTTTATTGTTACAGTACTTCTTAATGATGTACATGTGGATGAATTCCATAAATCTCAATATAGAGATTGTGATTTCAACATTTTGAAACTTATATTTTACCTACAGTTTAGATATGAAGGCAAATGTACACCTTGACTGTCCAAAAGCATCTTGCAAGAAATATTTAAGGAGAGATTGTATTGCCACTTTTGTGGGAATTCCTGCATGGAGGATTGAAGGCATGGTGGACTGAATGCAATACAGGAGGATTGAATCAAATACTGGATGTCAAATTCAATGGATGACCATTGGAGTAGCAGATCAAAAATCTCCAGCCAGAAGAAGAAAGCACGCTATGCAAGTTATTCACACATCCTGGTTATCTAGTATATTACATTTTAAATACCTTGCAAGCTGCCTTGAAAACTTTATTAAGTAGGAGGAGCTCCAATGTTCCCATCATGAATGAAATAGCAAGCCAAAGCATAATTATCTAGACCAGACTTTCACAATCCAGGGTGTTCCAGATGGGATTGACTACTGATGGGATGGACCCTACCATGATATTGGCCACATTGACTAGTAGATGATGGGTCAAGTTGAAGAAGGCTTTGGTTAGGTAGAGCCTTCATATTATCTGTCATTAAAACATCAAAACTCAACCAGCAGATTACAAAGCCAAGATCACAACACTGAAGCTATAGCTCTTAATTTCTTAAACAAAGTTTAAAAAAAGACGAAAGGCCCAGGAAATAAAAAGTCTTCCTTTGGTGTCAAAAGGCACCAAACAAACCTTTCTGGGGGAAAGAAGTCCATGTTCAGCTGAGGATGGAATCAGAAAGCTGCAAAGACATGCACCTAACTAGACCAGAAACTGTCACTTTAGGGGGAGTGATATCTCTTTAAGCAACCCTTTCCTCTGTGGGGGATGGTTCCAGTCTGGCCCTGAAAAATAGAGGCCCTATAACGGGACAAAAGATGTACATCCTGGGCTTTTATCAGAGCTAAGCTGTAGCCCACTTCCATGTGTATTGTGTGACACTAGGAAATAGATCACACCAGATGATGCTACCAGTAGTACAAACAGCAATCTATTTCTCCATGTGATTGCACCTGCGTAGTCCTGAAGTGTGCAAGAATGAATGAGCTTTTGGCTGTACCACAGGAATAACACAACCCACAATGACCCTAATGTTGAAAATAGGTAAATGCTAGCCCCTTGAAGGGAAATTTCCCAGCCATTTTCTTTTTAAATGGTGCAAGCTAACAGGTGCATTCCCACATGTTTAATATTTGCTGTCCTGTGTTTTGCACTACTTGCCAATGAACCCTGCGGGTTTGAAAGGGCCTGGAAAACAATTGTGGATCTTGGAAGTTCTCCTCCACAAACAGTTCCCCTCTATGTGTGCGGACTAGTAGAGTGGAGCAAGCATGCTGCCTCCCCAATTGTGTTTAATTTCCCATGAAAATGGAGTCTCTGATGATGTTGCAGGCAGTCCTCAAAAGCATATGCCAAACAAATGTCTTAAGCTTATAAGATGCTGTGAGACTCCTTGTATCTTATCCTCCACACCACATTGTAACAATGCTTCCCTCCATGCAGAGGTGTCTGTATTAATCCAGCAGCTTTCATAAGTACGTGGAGTTGGTGAGATGAAATTTACTACATCAGCCCCTGCTTGGCTTTGTACAGGAGTCAATGTTGTTCCTTTTGGAAATCTTTCCACACCAGTTGTTTAAAAAATACCATGAGTATTGAGCACTTGAAAGTGAAATAAAAATATGGCAGAAACAAACCCCCTCACCCTGTGTGTATGTGTGCTATTTATCATGACTACATGAGAAAACCAGGCAGAGTTTTATCATGCTCTTGGCAGGCATATAGAGGTGTTTCATCATCCTAAAGATGCTCATCTTGCCCTGATGTGTCGTACATGACGTGCTGCGAGGATCTGGTGACTTTCCATGCTACAGAAAAGCTAGTTTAATCTGTGTATAGAGGGCTTCACAGTGTTTTTGAAATATTTAGATATCCACCATGGAACATTCTAGGGCAGTCGAGGATATGTTTTATTTTATCACTAACTATGGCAGTGATGGGTTTGTTCCTTTACTCTATTAAGACTGGATTTCCATGGACACAAAGGCCCCTATCCCACGTCCCTTTAAAGGCAGATTAAATTTGTAGATAAACTGTGTCCAAAAATGCCGTCCCCGTGGCCACCGGGCTTTTGGGAAAAAAACAAAAAAGAAAACCCAGTAATGCCCCCTTAAGTGAGGTTTCCAAGACTTACCGGAGAGGTAGAGAATTTTTTGCCTCACTTAAAAAAATCCACCTTTTATAAGGAGACAGACGTGGGAACGCGTAGATGATCTGCTTTTCTTCTTTTTTTCCTCATTGCCCGACCAGCTTTTCCTGGGACCGATCAAGCGCTGGTTTTGCTTCTTTTCACTTCCCCCCACCCCTAGCACCAGTCAGCTGGTCCTCTGGCTGGTCTGGCACTTTTAATTTTTTTTTATTTTGCCCCACCCTCCGAGCGCCAGACAGCTGGCCCATCAGGCACTGTTTTTTAATTCCCCCACCCCTAGCGCCAACCACCTGATGGCCATGGGGCTGAACTGTGCTTTAAAAAAAACCTTTGTATGTGGGAACTGCTATCTCACATCTTCAGTCACGTGACAGGAGGAAGAGGAAAAGCTGGACGTTCCAAAGATCAGGATCTTCCCCAGGTGAGATAGCAGCCATAGTGTAGTGATAAGAGAAAGATTACAACAAAATTCACTGGATTACAATAGGATGAAGGACATGGCCCAGTAAGGATCTTCTGGAGAGTTCAGTAGTTTAGGTAGAGATTGGGGGTTTGATCCCCCACTCTGCCTCCTGGACAGGAGCTAGATGCAATGATCCATAGGGCTCCTTGCGGTTTTGTAGTAATAAGATGCTGATGGTCTCAGATCGTCACAGTTGCTTTTGCTATTCATTCACATGGGCATGTTGTTCATACACTCACATGCTCCGAACATTGGGCCATTTCTTGCAGAGACACAAAGCTGTGCTCAGTTACATGAGAATAATGTAACACTAGCCTTTCTAGCACAGAGATCACACAGGTAGTGCCTGAAGGTATTCAGCATATTAGTTATTTGGGATGGATTACCCTGTCAAACTATATGCAATCATTGTCTTTTACAGCATACCGGAAGTTATGCTGCCTCTCTCTAGTTCTTTCATTCACATGCGCACATGTGCACACTTGCACACTTTTCTACTTTATAGGTCAGTTTTAATTAAGACATTTTAATCAAGTTCCAGGTCTGGTAGAGTAAGAATTAATCTGGGAGTATTTCTGGATATAAACAAGTTGCCTGCAGTTTTTTTAATTTAGGTTTTAAAGAGCACTGCATAAATAACATAAAAGATCATCAACTTTACCTCTAATTATGAGATTTTGACTAGCTATAGAAGTTTAACCAAATTGCCTGCCCCCCCCCCCCAAGAAGATAACAAAAACAACAACAAAAAGTCAAACACATCCACATAATACTAAATACAGGGACTACCACTTTCTTCAAGTCTCACATCTGGCTTATGGTGACCCTAGTAGGATTTTTCAAGGACATAGATATTTTAAGGAAATATTTTACTAGTGCCTCTCCTGTGCGTTTGCAAATAACCCAAAGTAAGCTTTTTATTGTGGGTTATCTGCACACTGGCATAAAACTGCTGGAAACACATGCCCTGTTTTAATGCTGTTCCTTTTCTGAAAGCAGTACATACAACTCAAACTACAGGAAAATAGATTCAATTAAGCATAAGGAAGAACTTCATAGTTAGAGCTGTTCGGCAGTGGAATATGCTGCTACAGAGAGTGGTGGAGTTTCCTTTGGTGGTGTTTTAAGCAAAGGCTGGGTGGCCATCTGTCAGGTGTCCTGTGATGGGGGTTCCTGCATGGCAGGGGGTTGGACTAGATGGCCCTTGAGGTCTCTTCCAACTCTATGATTCTATGATTCTATGAACTTCCCCTAGCCAGTTAGTGCTAGGAGACCTTCCTGCTATTGATGGTGTCCACCTTGGAACAATGGCGAAGAGTCCTTGTCCACTCAGTATGCAGTGAAAATGAACCACAGGAGCTGGCCTCCCAGTGAAGAACATTGCTAGTTGACCAGTCCTGAGATGTGTGGAAAGCCACATTTGCTGACTGGTGATGTTCTCTTTGCTGGGGTGGTGGTGGGTAAGGAATGCCACAGTTTTTGCCATTCATTGAGCAGACTGGGATTCTGCTGATCTATCTGTGGTCCTGTCAGCAGCCGAAAAGCTCCCAGCACTAGCCAGCCAGTGACATTTTTTAAACTGGTGTTTTGGGGCATGGCAGAAGATGCTGTAAATTCAACACCAGTGTATAGTTTTAGCCTGAGTTTACATGTCCAAACAGGAATTTGAACTTGGATCTCCTGGGTCGTATCTGACGTCCACAACACCTCACTGGATCGCACCTGTATGTTATTATGCAGTCTTGGTAAAAAGGAAAGGAAATGGGAAATACAGTGGACCCTTGTATAACAAACAGTTTGTATAACATAAAATCTGTACAACATAAAAAGTTCTGGAGATAGGGGAAATTTGCTTAACATAATTGCCTAGGGGGGAAATCTGTACAACATAAAAATGGGATTACTCCATTTCAAATGCATTCCTATGGGAATTTGTATAAAGGAGAATTTGCTTAACATAATTTCATTTGGAACGAATTAATTCCTTTGTACAAGGTACCACTTGGTACTGTATTGTATTTTGATTTTCTTTAGCTGCTTTTTGAAAAGGGAAATACACTGCAGGAGAAATAAAGATAATCTCAGTTTTTCTCCGCTAAACTTGGCAATGACCTTTATGAGAACAGTTGTTCTTATGAGCACATTTTGTTGACATGGCTGAACTGCATCTCATTGTTTCATGCTCTGGACTGAGTGGATGCCCTAGAACACAACCAACCAACTCAAGACATCGTGCCATTTATTGATGCTTGGATACAATTTGCAAGACATCTGTTGATATATTTTAAATTAATGGCATCTGTATATTATATTGATGACAAAGAATCGGAATGGCCAAATAGAGCTAATGTTATTATGTGGGACAGTTTGCAAAGAGAAGTCATTTCTTTTGGGGAAGGATGGAAAAATTTTCTGGGGATCAGGTCTTAAAGGAAATGACTCCCTCCATGTAATTGTAAGTGTTATCAGCCCTGTTCAGGCATTCTGGTCCTTATATAAAACTCACACAAAGGAGGGAGGGGTTTAGCCCTGTCTCCTGTCCCTGGTTTTATTAGATCTCCTATGCACTTGGAGAGCAATACATCTGAGGCAGGGAGCATTTCCTGTCTATGTATACTATCAATGTGAGTTGTTTTTCTGCATTTAGCCTGGTCACCCTCAGGGTGAAGAAGGGCAAAATGGAGGGGGTAGAATTTGTCATCTTTGAGTGTGTTTCATGCATGGATAGATGTGAATGGCTACATGCAGCTTTTGTTACTGCAGCACCACCTTCAGACATTTGTTTGCCCTGACATTTTTAAAGGTTTTCATTCTCTCAGTCAACTTGTAGTCTTGTATAAGTCTTTTCCAGCCTCTCAGTGTATAAATGATTGTGCACTACTTTTGCAAAATGTTGACATCTATTTAACCCCAGCCTCTGTTACAGAAATATTTCCAGACAGTTTTATATCATCTCAAAATCTACCTCCATCATGGTTTCTACTCCTCAGCAGAGTAGCTAACCAAGCCATATTTTTGGACTACAGCTTTCACACCCCTCCCTTGCCACCGCCACACAGACAGTTGTCCCCCTAACTGAGGGATTCTGGGATTTATAGCCTTAAAATATGATCTTTCCATCTTTCCATCTTTCCACCTCTTAACCTGGGGACATATTGGCATGAAAAAGGCCACCAATATTCATTCATTTAAAAACAAACAAATCTGGAGTTAAACCTGTGATAATGATACATTTCTGTCTGAAATTTCAGGAGGGGTTGTGCCATGTAAAGCTGCATTTTTTTGGAAGGGGGAGATTAAACTCGGACCAACTCACCCCACAGTCTTCAGACCTAGATATAAAAATTCAGCCCTGTGTAAATGGAAAAAGCAACTTTGTACAATTGTGGTTGGTACAACCCAGGAAGAAAGAATGGGGAACAGTCAATGCAATCATCTTCTATTCAGCTCTTAGAATGACATGTACAGGAATCTATCACAACTGATCCTCTGCAAACAGTGTGGCTTTTCAGATATGAGCTATGAAAGAATAACACTAGATAAGGTGTGGCACCATTCGAATGTGGAGAGACAGAGGAAGAGAAGAACACTCCATGTAGTTTTTGCAGACTAGTTTGGATGTGATAAAACTTTAGGGCCTTTTGTTCCCAAATATGCAGATTGTAGTTTCTTACGCCAAGCATTGGTTATAAGCTGGCACTGTCACAAAAGTGCAACAGGGAAGCAATGTTTTCCAAACTAAAAAATGCAACTGTAGGGTGCTGGAAGAAGTGGAGGACACCCCCCCCCTTTGTGGAAAGCACCTTTATCTTGGCAAAAATGTCTGTTTTTAGAAAGAAACCCTTTCTGTTGTCGGAAAGCTGATGTCAGATTGCTGCTAAGATGGGGATCTGCTCTCCTAGCTAAGATCTGGCAGCAGGAGAGAGAGAGAGAGAGAGAGAGAGAAGGGGTGGGGGTGGGGGTGGGGGTGGAGAAGGGGTAGTTGGTGAGAGTATCTAAACCTCAATAACTGTAGTCCAAAGTATCTTGCACCCTGGGGTGTTGTTCCGTCCAGACAGCCATGTTCCTTTCCACCATGCACCATCCCTCTCTTTCGTTTGCAGATGCATTCCAGCTGATAATCAGTGTTTGTTGCTACTGAACATGGTATATTCTTATTTAGTTTAATTGTCCTATTAATATTTCCCTTCTGTAATGCAATGCCATACAATGCTGGTTGAGCAGTTTCATGTTTCTAGATCTGGCCGTTCGTTTCCCGACTCCCCCTTGCCTGCAGTGGCTCATTTGCACTCACAGCTTGCATTTCATTGCTGATGTTCACCAAAGACAAAAGTACTTTCTCTTATTTGTTTGAGGTCTATCACCCAAAAGTTTCATGGAGTGCCCCCTAGTTCTAGTGTTGTGTGATAGGGAAAACAGATTTTCTTTATCTATTTTGTCTACACCGTGTATGATTGTAATACCCCAGATGAGGCCTTACCATAAAGAGGCAAAATGACACTTGCTGACTTATTTACTGTACCCTTTCTAATGATCCCTAGCATTGAGTTTGCTTTTTTTCACTGCAGCTGCGCACTGGGTTGACACTTTCATTCAGCTGTCCACCAGGACACCAAGGTCCCTTTCCTGGTTTGTTGCAGAGAGTTCAGACCCCATCAGTTTATAAATGTACAGTGGTACCTTGTATAAAGGAATTAATTTGTTCCAAATGAAATATGTTAAACAAAATTTCTTTTATACAAATTGCCCATATGAAAGCATTGAAAACAGAGTAATCCCTAATTGTGACCATTTTTATGTTGTACGGATTCACCCCCATAAGCAAATTTCCCCATCTCTAGAATTTTTTATGTTGTACAGATTTTATGTTATACAAACTGTTTGTTATATGAGGGTCCACTGCAATTGTTTTTTTTTTTGCCCCCAAATGCATCACACTGCACTTACTAATGTTGAAGCTCATTTGCCACTGGTTTGTCCACTCTCCAGTGTCGAGATCCATCTGGAGCTCCTCACAATCTCTCTCAGTTTTTACTACCCTATATAATTTAGTGTCATCAGCAAATTTGGCTTCCTTGCTATTTACTCCTACTTCTAGATCATTGATGAAAAGGTTGAAAAGCAGAGATCCCAGTACTGAACCTTGGGGGACCCCACTCTTTACCTCCCTCCACTTGGAGAAGTGTCCATTTAGTGCTACCCTCTGTTTCCTGTCCCTTAGCCATTTGCTGATTCAGGACAAGACCTATCCCTTGATTCCATGACTGGCAAGTTTATTCAAGAGCCTTTTGTGCAGGACCTTGTCAAAAGCCTTCTGAAAGTCCAGATAAACAATGGTCAACAGGATTTCACTTATTCATATGCTTGTTGACATCCCCCCAAAATTCCAACAGATTAGTGAGGCATGATTTGCCCTTGCAAAAGCCATGTTGGCTCTCCTTCAGAAGCACCTTCTCTTTTATGTGCCTATTAATTTTAATTTTTAGGATGGTTTCCATCACTTTACCAGGGACACATGTCAAACTGACCAATTGATAATTTCCTGGATCTCCTTTGGATCCTTTTTTGAAGATTGGTGTTACATTCACTACTTTCCAGTCATCAGGTACAACAGCTGATTTGAGGGAAAGATTATATATTTTGGCTAGGACATTAGCAATTTCATCTTTAAGTTCCTTAAGAACTCATGGATGGATGCCATCTGGTCCTGGTGATTTGTTAGCATACAGTTTAACAAGACATGCAAGGACCTCCTCCCTGGTTATTTCTATCTGGCTTAATTCTTGACACCATTGGCTTATCCATGCATTGAGGCTTCTGAGCTCTGCCTGCCTGGTGGGTCCTGCATGAGGAACAGGCAGCACTTCTGAAAATGCTACCTTGGAAGTTTGGGACTTCAACCTTCTTCCTAACAAGTTAACAACCTGAATTTGGCTTCCAGGACTGACCACTTTGCCTTCCTGATATCATTGGTACCAACGTGTACCATGACCACTGGCTCCTTCCCAGTTCTCTCTAACAAACTATCTAGATTTCTCATGATGTCTGCAACCTTTGTACCTGACAGACAAGTAACCATACGGTTATCATGCACATTACAAATCCATCTCTCTGTATTTCTAATAATTAAATCACCTAGTACAAGGAGCCTCTCTCCTGCAATTTGTTCAGGAGATGCACCTCATCAACTATATTAAGGGAGAGGTCTTCAGTTTGTTCCTGTTGTTTGTCTTCCTATAGCTCATCAAGTGTGATGAAGGAGAGATCCTCAGGTGGAACCAGTTGTTCCCCTGTGCATTCCTCCTCAGGTGTGATGAGGGAAAGAGCCTCAAATTGATTCAGTAATTTCAGACTGCCATAGCAATTCCTTGCCCTTCTACTTCTTCGAGTCACATTCCTCCAAGCATCCACCTCCTGAGTTAGTGGAATGACTTCTTCCCCAGAACTGTGCCCTATCTCTTCTTTGTCCAGGATAGTCTGCTCTGCTCTGTCCAAGAACAGCTCCTTAATTTGTTGATGGTTAGATATGCAAACCTAACTCACTTCCTGAATGCCATAACAATTATATCCTTTATAAAACTTCTGGTACATCTTCCTTTGTCCAAAGAATCAGCACATCTTTTTTTATTTAAAAAAATCTTTGTATACATATTCCCCTCCAGCTATACCCTGCATCTCTCACACATATCCCATTGCACTTGGAGCATGATGTTTCTGCATTTCAAATGTCACATCCATGTGAAAAGACATGATCTACTCTTTAATAACCTTTTCTACCTGTATGAACTCTATTTGTGGCACATCTTTTTGCAAATACAAAGGCTGTCATCACACAAGTTTAAATGTTTAATGTGCATGAGAAATATTTCAACACTGAGTGATACAGTTAATAATGTAATATATGAAATGCCCTTTATTTGTCCTCTGCATTAATAGAAGAAATAGACATTGACCTGTCTTATAATTCAGTTACTTCTTTTTGCCATTAGCACTTTAATCTGAAAGCCTTCCTTGCAAGTTGCTCACATGTCTGTTATTTGAATTATCATCCTTCTGTTTTCCTGCCAGTTTACTCAAACCTAATACAGCATAATGAGCATAAAAGGGGCAGATGAGTGAACACCAGGAGCAAAAGCACAAACCATGGTGACTCGGCTTTGGTCGACACATGAGCTTATCAGAGGGACTACTCCCAGGACGTATCTGATTTTGAGACAATTGGCTTTTTCAGTAAGCCCAATTTCTCTTCCTGACCTACGCCTTCCTATCATGCCAAGGCAGGTAGATCTAATTGTCCTAATACATTTCATGGCTGCTGGTTAGGAAACTTAATGGAGTAATTCATTCTGGATTTCCAGCTTTGCATTTACACAACTCTGTAGACATATTATTTGCCATAAGAACATAAGGATTCCTTTGTTGGATCAGGCCCATGTCTGTCAAGACCAGTAGCAGTCCCATTCTATCAGTTATAACCAAGACGTTCATTCCCACTTTCTAACTCCCCATGGTTGCTGGCTGGTTCTCAACATATTCAAATTGGTCTTTGCTGATCATTTTATACCTTGCCTAACAACATAAATATATTAAATATATTTTAATATTGCTCATGATCAAAGTTATTTTGGTGTACACAGCTTGTGATCAAATAAGAGTTAGGATATGTTTTTGCAATTGATGTGAATTGAAGATTTTGGTCAGAGATGGGGACAAATTAAAAAAAAAGGTGATTAGTCATGATTCATGATTTGTTAGGGCTAACAAATCAACAAACCAATGTGATTCGTTGATGAATTGATTTGTCTTCCCTTTAAAGTGCTATATAAAGCCCTCTGGGCATCTAGAGGCCTCAACATTTCAGGGTTGTTTCCTCTGCCTCTCCTCTGCAAGCTTTGTAAGTTTGGTTAACATTAGAGTTCAGAAATCTGAGCTATGTACCCCCCAAAAGCCCCCCCCAGGAAAGTACCCCAGGTACCTAGAGACACCAAGCTTAGGTTTCTCCTAAGTCTCCTGTACAATCCCTTTAAGTTTGGGTTTCAGACAGCTGAGTTATATACCCACAAAGTGTGGCCTCTTAGGAAAGTGTTCTTGAGAAACTGGGTTGGGGAAATCCAATCTTCACCAAAATTGGAGGCATTGTAAAGGACAGTCAACGGATGCTTCCTTCCAGTTGCAGTGTCTGGAGGTGCCTTGGGGACCATTTTATAGCTCAATAAATTAGCAAATCAAAATAGCTAAAAATTCATTTGTTGCGGGACTCAATTTATAATGAATATGTTTTGAATTTTTTAAAAATATTATATATATTTTTATTTTGTAAAAGAACAGAAAGAAACAGCAAAATAACATAAGGAAGAAAACACACACATCAATGTAACAAAATATAACAAATATGGCAAACATAAACCCCGTGCAACCCACCTCCCTCAGGACTTGAACAAAATTGCAACTTTCATGATAATGACCAGCCCATTTCCCTCCAGAAATACATTGAGTCATTGTTTTGAATTTCTGATGAATCGGCCGCATTTGTCTGAAAACGTGATTCATTTTTGCATTTGTCCCCATCGCTAACTGTGATTCTAAAATGCCCTGTACAAAATAAATAAAAAATTAGAAGAAAAGATTAAATTTCCCTAAATGATCATATGTAATTGTGTTGTGTCATGTCAATTTTGACTTATGGCAACTCTTCCCCCCCCCCAAAGGGTTTTCTTGATACCGAGTACTCAGAAGGAGTTTACCATTCCCTTCCATCCATTCTAGAACTATGCAGTTTGCCCAAGGCCACTGGCTTTTATCCAGCTCCACAACCAGATAACTAACTCACAGTGCTATCCATCCTGCTTTTCTTTTCTTCCTATGTTACAAATATCAGGGAGGAGATGCTCCCCCCCCTTGGGAAGTCAACAGCTGGAATTGCCAGGGAATATATCCCAAGTCACAATTCATCCTCTTTGCAACTACTACAGATTGGGGGAAGGGGCGGGGAGCACAGTGCATCCCCATCTCCTCATTGAAGTACATGCATTGCCTCAGCTTAATGTCTATTTTCCGATCTTTAGCAAGAATCAGCTGCCTCACTCCCTACAGGTAGCTAGGTGGGAAGGAAGAGGAACAAAGTGATAGGGTGTCAGGAAGAAAGAGTGAAATAAAGGGACCCTCTTATTCTTGTTGGTTCTACCATGCCTATTATTGGCTTGGGACAAAATTCATTTTTCACCCTAATTAGAGGACACTCATTGAAATTAGTCGGCACTAATTAAGCTCCACTGATTTCAGAGGATTCAAGATAGTTGGGACTAGAGATGGGCACGACTCAGAAAAATTGTTCATTTTCGTTTTCGTTTTCATCTAGGGGTCCGTTTCGGCTCGTTTCCGTTTTCGTGAGCTAATTTTCAATTTTTTTCGTTTTTGTTTCATTGCGTAACAAAAATGACAAATGAAAACAAAAATGAAACATTTTTCATTTCTTCCCATTTAGCTCCATTAAGTGCTTTTCCAGTAACGAAAAACGAAAAATGGCTCGAAATTAGTCGTTTCGTTTCCGTTTTCGTTCCAGTTTTGAGCCGTTTTTCGTTTTTCGTTTCGTTACGTAACGGAAATGAAAAATGAAAACGAAAACGAAAAATCCGCTAAGTCGTGCCCATCTCTAGTTGGGACTAGACATGGGCACAACCAGAAAAAATGACATTTCGAGTTTTCGTTTGTTGAAACGGGTCCATTTCGGGTCGTTTCCGTTTGTCAGAGGGGGGGGGAATAACTGCTATTCCCTTCAGCAGACAAAGCTGCAGAGAATCAAAGAAATTATTTTCTAAATTTAATTCCCTCCCTCCCTGCCTAATTTAAATCTAAAGCCTCCAGCTTCCCTCCAATCAGCCAGCAGCAGCCAGCCACACAGCCCTCCACCCTCACACACATCCAAGACCTGACTGCGAATTCTGGAAGGTGCCTTGGCTTTTTATGCCCTCTGGCACATCCAGAAGTGTCAGTCAAAACCTGGCCATGCCATTGGTGGAATGGTTCAAAAAATTTGCATGGTTCCATCCCATGCCCAGCCCAAATGGGCAGGTCTAAAAAAATAATAAAATAATAAAATAAAATAAAATAAAATAAAATCAATGCGACGTTTTATTGCTATAAAAATCCACTGCTGCTACTATTAAAAATCAGGCATTTAAAATAAATAAATTTCACATGTTTCTGTGGTGATTTGGTGTGTTTTTTGACCACGATTTCTAAAGAAAAATTGCGGTCACCATTTTGGATCCCCCCCACCGCATGGCATGCAAGACAGATGATGAGGATGACCCCCCACCCCAGCCTGGTGCAAGCAGCCCAGGACAGGAGGGGGGAAGGCGGGGGACCCCCCCAGAAACCACCCCTCTGGTAGGTGTCCTCAGGCAGGCATATTTTCGCCTGCTTTTTTGGCCAGGAGTCTTTTTTTTTTTACTTTTAAAAACTTTTTTTCTGTGCTGCTTGTTGGCAATGGCATTGTGCGATTGCCGCAATGCCATTAACGACAACGAAAAACCCGACCCAATTTTTCTTTTTTTGGGTCGGGTTCGAGCTGGAGTGGCGTAATTATCGTTACTGTTTCCGTTACGTAACGGAAACGATAACCGAAAACGGAAACGACAATTTCGCCGCTCCGTGCCCATGTCTAGTTGGGACTAACAGAGAATGTAGCTCTTAGTCACCACCTCTCATGGACTTTCTGCTCCCTACATAATAGCCCTCAGGGAATGTGACACCATACAGAAAGAGGAAGTACAACATCTCTGTGTTAAACATAGAGCCTTTTCACACGACCCCCAACTCCGCAGCAAATGGCTCCCAGCTCCGGAGCTTAAAATTGTTTCCCCACCAGCTCCAGAGTTTACAGAAAATTAAGTGCGACCACGCCCACCTAAGCGCGTCCCAGTGCACTTTTCAGGTACCTGCTCTCCGGGGGTGAAAAATCCCTGATGCGGATCTAACGTAGTGGGTGCCGGGCTGTCCTCGCTTCTGTTTGTTGTTTTTTTTGCCCCCCCCGCCCCTTTAAGAGATCTGAATGCTGCCGGGAACAGAGCGAGACCGGCAGAATGGAGGTAAGCTGGCATACTTTTCTTTCTTTTTTTCTCCCTCCCCTCACGCAGCCAGCAGCCAGGAGTGCAGAGGGGGTGGGAACACAGGAACAGCGACAAACCCCCAAGATCTCTGGTCTGAATTTAAGTGGCCAGCGGATCTTAGGGGTCATGTGAAAAGGCTCATACTCATCTTTTTTTTTTTTTTTTGGTGGTGGGGGGAATGCATTTTATACCATAGCAGTTCCATTACTTTCATGGCCCAGAGCACTCCAAGAGAAAAGCAAGACTTTTCTGGTATTTGCATGAGTGCCAGATGCCTCTGAGTGATTACATTCAAAACATAATCTCCCACAGCCCCCATTGGAGTTATCTATTTGCGATCTATCTAGACAAGAAGATGAGAAAGCAAACCTAGCTCTAAAGATGGAAAAGATTAAAATGCAAATAAACAAGAACCCCATTTGGATGTGCCGCTGCCGTTTCTATCGGATCAGAAGGCTCCCAAGCAGCTTCTCTTTGCCAAATGTGACAGGTCACTGTTTCTAATCTCAGGGTCATGTCCAAGTTCTTCTCTTTGTAATTGCTTAGGTTGACATCTCCCTTGACCTTTATTTACTTTCTCCTTTCTGACTAAGGCAAGGGGAGTGAGGAGGTCACATAAGCAAGAAGGGGGAAAACTATCAGAGAATGTAATGAGGGTTAAAGAAAGAGGAAGCAAACACCTCCAGACATTGGGGCACACATCAACATAATGTGCTGTAGGTTAGAATTTTAACCCCTTCACTGCAAAAATATTTTTTCATGTATTCTTGGCACTCAAGAAAGGTCCCCTTGCAAAGAACATTTATTGAGTTCTGTTGCACGGGTTTTGTTCACTTGCATGCTCCTCATGCAGGGGACATGTGTGCAGACATCTTAACTGCATGGATTAATGGGAAACTTATTTCCCCATTTAGAAATGGTCAGTAAGTTCAGTAGAGCTCACCTTATTGCTCATTGGCTGGCCAGGCCTTTTACGTACAAACATAGCTATAGAACAAGACAGAAGAAGGATGACAAAATGATAAAATAACAGCAGCAGCAACAAAAACAGGCAAGAGCTAAATAAAATTAGGCAGTAAAAAAGAGGTTTGGAGCCGTGCAGCATGATTTGATGGGGCTGGACTTGACAGGCCAGTTCAAACAAAGAGTGGCATGGTATGGGCACCTCCCTCTTGCTTACAACCATCATCTCTCTATTGGCTCTTCGAAGCATAGAGCTGTTGATTGGCCAGAGGTGGGGTAGAAGCAGAAGATTTTGGGGGGCGGGATAATTTAAAAAATGTCCCACTAGGTACATCCAATTAAGACCCGATTGAAGGGAAAATGATATCACAGTAGTACCTAGTGTTAATGTCCTGTTCCTGTGGATGTTTCTTTAGCTTTCTTCATGGTGGAGGCAGCTCTTTTGTGGTATTTGTCCCATTGCAATAAAAAAAGAGGTATGGAGCTGTGCAACCATTAAAACAAAAAGCAAAACTAGACTATGGGTGATACCATCATAGGCTGCTAGAAGAAAAATAAAATAAAAACTTGCTGAGCTTTCGAGAGCAAGCTTTCTTTTTCAAAGTAGGTATAGAAGTCCAAACATGGCAAGGGATGTATTTTTTCAGGACAGAGTTCTTAAAAGTTCACTGGGCAAGATGGATGCCAGGTTTCTTCTTGGAAGGCACAGGGCAACAGTCATTCAGTTGAAATGGGCATAAACTGGTACTGTTTGAATGAAATGTACATATTTCCGCCCTCACATGCACATCCAATTCGGCCATTTTGGAATGCCTATATGTCACAAAAGTGATTTCCTGGGCCAGTAAATATGAATTTTTATGGCTGGAGTCCTACCTCCAAGTTATGTCAGTGTGACACAAACTGCGTAACTTTGGATGGCAAATTGCTGCAAGTTACTAAGTCAGCATATACATTATTTGTTGTGTGCTGAATTGAACAATTTCATAACTTACCACAACTAATCTCCAAATGTTACACCCTTTATGTCATGTTTGTAGGAATCAGCAAAAGGATTTTGGTCTGTATTAGCTATAGCTATAATATAGATAAGAAGAAAACAATACCTGAAAGACTAGTGATAAGTGGTATATTAAATGATTAGCCTGCCAATAATAATACATTGTTTTATGTCACTTTAATATTATTTTTATTTTTATTTTTATTTTATTGTGTTACTATTTTATGGTTTTATTGTATAAATTGTTTGAATGTGTTAATTGTTGCAAACCACCCAGAGTGACCTCGCTGCCAGATGGGCGGTATAGAAATCCAATAAATAAATAAATAAATAAATAAATAAATAAATAAATAAATAAATAAATAAATACTCAGACTGAGTAATGGACTTTAAAAGGCAAAGATCACCACCACCACCACCACCACCATTGCATTCAACATGGCAATATCTCTCCACCTCACACTGGTCACCATATCATCCCTCCCCCTCCCTGGACTGAAGGGTCGAATCATTGAATCAAAGAACAATTTATTTGGAAAGGGCCTATAAGCCCACTTTGTCCAACTCCCTGCTCACTGGAGAACTCTAGGGTATCTAGCCTGCTTTTAGTTAAAACCAGATAGAAAAACAAATTAGTCAGCTGGGCTACAATTCATCAGATTGGAGTCACCACCCGCCAGTGGGCTCACCGGTGTCTCCGGTGGCTTTATTAGTCACCATTTAATATAATCCACTTACAGACATTATATTGAGTAGGGCTGTGCCCTGGATTCAATTCGGATGCCAACTCACCACTTTGGGAGGGACTCCAGTTTGGTCTGTGGTTCTCCAGGTCACATCTGATTCAACCGGTGATCCCAAATTGGATCATTTTTAAAGTTCAGATTGCCATTCATCCAGATTCATTCTGGGAAACCAAAACAGGTATAATTTAGGGTTACTTTAAGTTTCCATTTTGCTCTGATGTAAATGAAAGTGAGAGATATAATTTATTTATTTTATTAATTAAACTATTATACCACCCAATTACACTTAGGCACTTATTTGGGCTGTTTACATCCGAAGTAATATGAGCATAAAATAAATTTCAAATAATATACTGAAAAATAAGTTCTAGATATAAAAACATGTTTTGTTAGAACATAAGAACAGCCTTGCTGAAACAGGCCACAGTCCATCCAATCCAGCATTTGGTCTCACACAATGGCTTACCAGTTGCTTCAGGGTCTTCCCAAGCAGATGTCTTCCCCTGATTATGATTCCCTGCAAATAGCATTGAGAGATATCCTGATATCTTTCCTATCTCTCCAACCCAGAGGTTGTCCTTAGGCATCCATAATGATAGCCACTGATACCCTTGTTCTCCATGAACTTGTCTAATCCTTTCTTAAAGCTGTCAAGTTATAGTGTCATAGTGTGTTGTGTTGTGTTTAGATCTGCCGGGCACCTATACTCCTATACTTCTGTATTTTTATATTGTTGTATTTTTATGTATGCTTTTATAGTTACAGATGTTTTTTATCGCTTTGATGTTCTTGTTATTTTTGATCTACACTGCCCTGAGTTGCTTTCGCACACAGGTGGCATATAAATCTTAAATAAAACTAAAATAAATTAAATCAAATAAAACTGATTGATGGCAAATAGAAAGCTTAAAGATGACCAGTCCATGAACATTAAGGGTGCTTTTACATGACCTCTAAAATCCACCTGCAAATTAAATTTGGACCAGAGATCATGGGGGGTTTGCCGCTCTTCCTGTGTTCCCACCCCTCCGCACTCCATTGTTCCTGTCTGCGTGAGGGGAGGGAGAAAAAAAGGGAGAAAAAATGCAGGCTCACCTCCGCTCTGTTGGCTGGAAGCAGCCCCGAGCCGCCCCGTAGTGATTCCTGTCTCCTAAAGGGGCGCCGGGGACAAAAAAAAAAAAAACAAAAAAAAAAAACAAAAACAAAAACAGAAGGAGAGGGAGCCCAGCATTCACAGCTTTACAATGCACATCGGAAGATTTTTTACCTCCTGGAGGCCAGGTACTTGAAAAGTGCACTGGGACGCGCTTAGGTGGGCATGGTCGTACTTAATTTTTTTAAAGTCCGGAGCTGGTGGGGAAACATTTTTAAGCTCCGGATCTGGGAACCCTTTGCCTCTGATTTTAGGGGTCGTGTAAAATCGCCCTAAGAGAAAATGCTGTTAAATCCTTCTGTAAACAGCCTTGTTTTGAGCATCCTCTTAAATCCCATGAAGGAGGGGCCCAGGGACGCAGCTCCACCAGGAGCTGTTCCAAAGGGATGAAGCCTTTGCGCTTTATGACAAAGAAGCCCCTGTTTCTAGCTGACGACTTCCTGACCTCCTTCTGAATGGTAACCTGAAGGATCATGGATTAAGAGCCTTGGTTGGTGGGGGAGATGTTTTTCAAGAAAGGTCCTCTGACAAGTAACTAGGTCCCAAACCACGGAGGACTGTGTAGATAGGAACCAACAACTTAAATCTTGTCTAGTACAACACAGACGAGCCAGTGTAATTGAACCAGGACCAGGGAAATGTAATCAAACTTATTCACATTTGATACCAGTCTGGCCACAACATTCTACAGCTGTTGAAGCTTCTGGGTCATTTTCAAGGGAAGCCCCACATAGAGAGCATTGCAGTAGTCAATCCTTAAGATCACCAGCACATCCATTCAGGGATCCCCTATCCATGTAAGGGCACAAATGGTGATCAACCTTAGATGCTTCCCATGCAAGGAACAGTGCTAGGAATATACCCAGTTTATGCACTCAATCACCAAGAGAGAGAGCAAGCACTGTAACTGAAATAAAACTCTGGCCTCAGATTGCAAACTGAGTGCAGACCCTTTCCTTCCCTCAATCCTTTCACTCATTCTTATAACGCCCCCTGAAAATGTGAACTGAACCGAATTTGATCCATATCTAAATCACCAAATCAGACTGTACAGATGCCATTTCACATTGTAGACATTCCTGCCCATTATGCTTTGATCTGGACCTCAAAAAAACTGGGCTGGACCAGGGCAGTGCAGTTCAGGATTTTGGATTTGACTGAAGCTTATGTACAGCATTAACAGGAATGGATATATAAATACTATACATATGACAAGTGTATAAATAAATAGCAGCAATATTTTTTTAAAAAAGAAGCACACTTACATGTTAATTATTTGTTCATGAATGCAATCTGTCATATCATCCAAAAACTAATTTGCGAATGGCCACAGTTAATAAAGTGATAATTAACCTTGCTTGGACATTTCACACTTCAAAATCTTCTGGTTCTTTCATAAAAGACCTTCTCTTGTCCTGTGAATATATTCCAGCAACTCAAGAGAAGATTTATTGGTGAAGAGAACAGCAGTCCACTACATATCAGCTGCTGCAACAACTCTTTCAAGGCTAAGTGCAATTGTAAGTCCTAACTAGAAATCCCAGTTGAAGCAATGGGACTTTTGTAAGTCAGCAGTTATGTGATTCAACGTGTCTCTTTTAGTTAAGATGAAATTGGCTTTGTGCTTAGTCTTGAGGTTGCCTTGAGACTCCTTGATATGTTTGCTGTCATAGACCACCATGCTTCTGGAAACTTTCATTGTTCTTGATTTCATTGTATAAATGGAATCTTTCTCCTTTTTTAAGGCTTCAGAATTTTTCTTTTCTTTGTCATCATGCATTTTTAATATATTATTTATGACATTCACTCAAAGCACTTTTCAACCAGCAAACTCCCGGAAGATTTCTTCCTCATGGTATTATTCATAGGTTCACACTGTGTTGATGTCTGTCCCAAATATTAAGAAATCTAATCTGCTCCTGAAACACATACATATGCTTTGAAAGCATCAGTAAACACATTAGCCTTTTACTTAATAAATCTGGAAGTTGAGTCATGGCAACTGGACTTCTTTTCTTGAGAGACTGAAATGTTTCACTGCTCGTCCAAACAGCTTCGTCAGTCTGAGGAAAGCTAGTTGCGAGTCTTCCATTTTATAGTTCACTTTGACCTCATGTCACCCTGGTCTGAAATAGGCTCATAAGATGGAAAATAGCCTGAATAGGCCCATTCGGTGGACAATGGCCTACCTTTACAACCCTCCCAACACCCATAAAGTATGAGCCGTTAGACATGACCTTGTTGGTGGAGGTGTAAAGTATTCTTGGTTTGTATGGGTATTGTTGAAATGGTCGCTTGATAAGTAGCAGGCAGATTGTGCCAGAGCCCCCACCTCTGTTGAGAGAGGGGTTTTCAATACTCACATGAATGGCTTCCTTGACCCCTCTCTCAAACCACCTATCCTCTCAGTCTAATATGTGTACATCCTCATCTTTGAATGAGTACCCTTTGTCCTTCAAGTTGAGATATACTGATGATTCTGGTCCTGAGCTGTTGCCCCTCCTATGTTGGGCCATCCTCCTGTTTAAAGGCTGTTTAGTTTCTCCAGTGTAGAGGTCTGCACACTCCTCACTGCATTGGACCACATATGTTATATTGCTCCTTTTGTGGTTTGGTGTCGGGTCCTTTGGGTGGACGTGTCTCTGCCTTAGTGTGTTTGTGGGTCTGAAGTATTCAAGGCTGAAGGTCTTGTTTACTTGTTGAAGGTCAGTATGAAAAGATTTATGATAAACACTTGAAGGTCTCTGATGTCAGATCCATTGGCGTATTGTCTGCTTATTTTCCTCACACTGGTGTGATAGCTGTGTATCTATGGGCGCTTTTACACAACCTCTAAAATCTGGTGTCAACCTAAATTCAGACCAGAGATCGTGGGGGTTTGTCGCTCTTCCTGTGTTCCCACCCCTCTGCACTCTATTGTTCCTGTCTGAATGAGGGGAGGGAGAAAAAAAAGGGAGAAAAAATGCAGACTCACCTCTGTCTGTCGGTGAAAGCAGCCCCAGCGGCCCCGAGGTCATGATTCCTGTCTTTTAAAGGGGCGGTGGGGACAAAAAAACAAACAGAAGGCGAGGGAGCCCGGCATTCACAGCTTTACAATGTGCATTGGAATATTTTTTACCTCCTGGAGGCCAGGTACTTCAAAGGTGCACTCGGGTGCGCTTAGGTGGGCATGGTCGTACTTAAAATTCTTAAAATTACAACCACTTAGTCATTTGAATTATAATATAAATGCTTTTAATTTT
>JAHTLZ010000330.1:22195734-22211585 GCA_023846285.1 Phrynocephalus versicolor | reverse complement strand
TCTTTCTTTCTTTCTTTCTTTCTTTCTTTCTTTCTTTCTTTCTTTCTCCAGTGATTTCCTCAGTTATTTGGAATTGGCTTCTACATCCACCTGATAACAATATGATGTGTGGGAAGGAATACACACCGCAGCAATGACTAGTAATAGGACCATCGCAATCATGTTAATAGCACGTCTAGGAGCAGGATTTTAATTTGAGACGGAGTTGTCAATCACAGAGAGTGTGATAGCAGGGGTAAACAAACAAACAAACTTCCAAGCTTCATTTGATTTGCAAACCAACTACCTAGGGGGCACCATGTAGAATAACTGTAAATGGATTTGATTTAAAAAAAAAATGGTTTATAATTACCGTCATTAATCCTTCAACAAACATTGCCCATTGCTCCAGGTCCTCCTGTAATAAAAATGCTTTAGTAAACACAACAATCCTTGAAAGCAGGAAATGAACTAGCCTGTGTTGTGTATCTTTCTTTTTGGCTTTCTCAGGCCAAGATTCTATTGTAATATGTGTTAGAGATGATCTTCCATGGTATTCATATTATTCTAGCAAAATAAATCCTATCAAAACAGAGTCATGTCATTCCAATTCATATGCCTGACAGAGAGTGGCTAAATAAACACTACAGCTCTCCTGTGGCGTTTCCGTCTCTGTTCCTCTGCAAACCTATCAGATGGCCTGCAAGACAGGTGCATTGGCAGTATGCCACTCTGCCGAAAGGGACAGACTGCAATACAGTCCCAGTTGATATTGCTTCCCAGATGGCTTCGAAAGCCAGAAAATGCTGTAAACTCGTGGGGCTGAAGGATACGTCTTCTTTCTAACACATACTGTCATACACAAAAGAGTTATGTGATACAGAAGATGGGAGATGTAGATTTGGCTAGTGACTGGTGGGCTGACATTATGTCACAGAAAGGTACTGTAAGAAGACGCACCCTTATTGGCTGAGTTGCAGAGAACTTAGAGAACCATGGGGGCAGAACAAACAAAAGGTTGGGAAGAAGAATGGCAAGAAAATATGGAGGAAAATTCTGTGAAAGTATAAGGTTAGAACAGGGGTGCCCAAACTTTTTGTAAGGAGGGCCAGATATGGTGGCTGAGAATGTGTCAGGGGCCGGTTGCTCCCTGACCCTGCCACCCCACTGCAAGCCCCACCTACTGACCCATAAGCCCCACCCACTGACAACGCTTGCGCCCAACCTCACAATGTTCCCACCTATGTCGGTGGCCCGCATGCGTGCCGCCCTGCACGGACGCACCTAGCTTCACAAGGTTCCCGGTGATGCCGGTGGCGGTGGCCTGCCTGCGTGCCACCCCCGTGCACATGCCCAGCCCCACAAGCTTCCCAGTGGTGCTAATGGTGGTGGCCCGCCCCCTTCCCCGCCCACCCCACAAGCTTTTGCTCACTGGCCTGCCGGCCTGCCCAGCCCCTCAAGCTTCCCAGTGGTGTCATTGTTGGCAGAAGATTAAAAAAAACATGGGGAGAAGGAGGGGGAGGGAGGGGCAGGCCAGCCAGCCACGGGCCACTCAGAATGGCCTGATGGGCCAGATTTGGCCCCCGGGCCGGACTTTGGACAGGCCTGGGTTAGAACATGGACAAAGTGGTTAAGAGGATTAAACTGGAGACTCAGTGAGGGAAAATGCACAGGTACATTAGGGATTTTTAAAAGGAAGGAAAGATAAATTTTATAAAATTGTTTTGACCTACTATGTTTTTGGATGCTGTCAGCTGATGCCTTCTAGAGTAGTGGTTTTCCGAATTCGTATAATATCTCACCAAACTCAACCTCAATGAAACTGAGTTCTGCCATGAATGAAAGAAAATACCAATTCATTTCCCATTTCTATTTTTTTTAAATCATATTCATGTTTATATTTCTGACCAGGGGAAACACTGAGGGTCCAAATTTACAACAAGCACGCCTAAAAGCCTGAAACTGATAAGCCACAATGGCTGTGTTGGTAGGAGACAACATACCCTACTTGCAGGAAGACATAGGAACTGGGACAGTGTAAATTCTTGGTAATTTTTTATGAAACCCTGCACCATCCTTAGGCTGCCTCTGCGTCCACAGTAGCAGTACAGAAACTATCAGCTAAGAACACAAGTCGTGTTCCCATCTGCTTTATATAACTCAAGTTGTTGCATTCACTCTAATGAGACACGTCCAGAGCTTGAAATGTTTAGATATAATTCACACAATTATCCCACCAGCAAGGTAGTAGTGGTCAAGATAGTCAAAACAAGCTGCCTCCCACTCTTTTGTTTGCTGTAGCACTTATAAGCAAAGATGGGATGCTTTGCTGCCTATGTATAACAAATATTTTTTTCAAGAACATTTCAAGCTCTTGACTATCTTGACCACTACTACCTTGCTGGTGGGATAATTGTGAGAATTATATCCAAACATTTCAAGCACGCCCCCCCCCCAGGGGGGGTATGGGGGGGCCCCCATATCCATTAACCGCTGATTCAGTTATTCACGGTCGGCAGAGGAAAAAATTAAATAAATAATTCAGCAGGTTCAAAGCAAGCTACTGTCTCAAAACTGCAGCTGTAAAGCAAGCTACTGTTGTAAAACAACAGCTGTAAAGTAAGCTACTGTCGTAAAACAGCAGCCGTAAAACAAGCTGCTGTCACAAGCAGCAGCTGTAAAGCAAGCTAATGTTTCAAAATAGCAGTGGTTTTTGTTATCCACAAGAGGCCTGGAACGAATCCCTAGCAGATACCGAGGTCCTACTATAAATGTTCCCCCACTGCTGCTTGTCAGTGGTATGACTCACACTGGGCAGGTGAGCAGACATCAGTGAGGTTTAAGCACTCCCCAAAAGTCATAGATTATTCTATTGTTTAGACTAAAAAGAAGTGAAAAGCTCAGTTTAAGTAGGGGAAGTTACAAATAATAGTTGCATGCTCTCTCTCTCTCTCTCTCTCTCTCTCTCTCTCTCTCTCTCGTGTATATGCCATCAGTTCTAAGTTATGGTGTATCTTCTCAAAGCCTTAGAGAGTTCTCAGAAGTTCTCAGAGAGTTCTTTTCTTCCCTTGGGGTAAGACTAAACATGATATGAAACCTCTTGAAAAGACAGCAAGCTCATATCAAGTTTCCTTGCTCGTAGAGAGACTGTAGTTCAGTGAGAAAGTCTGTGCTTTGCATGCTAAAGGTCCCCTGTTCAAATTCTGCAACCTTTAGGAAACAAATGATTCAACTGAGTGTGATAGGAAAGATGTCACCCCTGGATCCTAGTGACAATATTTAGCTTGCTTGACCAAGAACCTGACCTGGCATAAAGTAGCCTTAATATGAAGCAATGTAGTGGTAAATCGCCCAGAATAGTATGGTGGATAGAGTGATGGGCAATGATTCAGGTGACCGCTGTTCAGCCATGGAAACTCAGTAGGGTGTGGAACTGTAAAGCCACTCAAATATCTCACTTACCTTGAAAGTCCCCAACTCCTGGGCAAACATCATATATTCTTTTTCTTATATTTAATCTAAAATTTTAATACTATATTTGTACAAGAAGGGGAAGGATAACAATAAGAGAAATCTGGAGGATGGGAGAAAAGAGAAAGAATAGTAGCAGCAATTTAATCAGCCAATTTCAGTTTGTTAGTTTTTGGGTCAACTTGTTTACTTTTCTAATAAGTACAGTTATCTCACATGGCTGCCTTGCTGTTCTCCAGAATAGATGTGCTCAGTTTGAAATACATCCTATTGAATTAAAGCATGTAACGAGAAAATGTAATCCATCGATATTAAAAGAGGGAGCTTACCTTTATCTGGGTGTTAAATAATACAAATCCAGGAGAGTCAGTGGATGTTTTGAAGTAAAAACGAAGGGCATTATGGAGGCTAAAGTGGATTTGTCAAAGTGTTATATGCAGTACTTTGGAAATGCTTTAATATAAGGGCTAATAAAGAATACGGACTGAGGGGAAACATGGTGAATCCCAGCTGTTTCCTGACTTGTTTTATGTAAGCGCTGAATAAAATGAACATTACTGTGCCAAAAGTTATCATGTTGGATATATTTAAAATGGAAAAAAAATCACTCTAAAGTACTTTTTCATGGGTTTGAAATAAATTGATAGTAAAGCAATTGCTTTTTTGGGTAATTTTGGTAACCAAAACATAGGATCATACCGGATGTTATGAGAATATTGATTCACTACAACCAACAAATTTTCATTCCCATAACAGGATATCCTCAGACATGCATGTCTCAGCAAGCATACTTGGAATTTAACCCCATGTTTACCTTCCAATAACAAAAGAGAAAACAAAGCTCTCTGACTGTAAATGTGGTAACTTATAATTGAGTTCAAGGGCAGGAGCCTGGTCTGTCTTCCACCCCTCCTCCGACTTGAGGGTGATACACACCTGTTTTTACAAAGTGGAAAGTGTCTGGAAGATCTTTAAAAAAGCAATTTCTGCCCCCCAAGCTATGATGGGCATGAGGGGTGGAAACAGAGGGCATAATAATTACATTAAGCAGGGCATCAGGCTGTTGAGAAGCCTTTGAGAGCACAATTGTCTATCTGGATCCATTTTTTTCATGGATGACAGAGCATTCTGCTGGCTTCAGAGAAGGGCAGGTTCCTCTGAGTCTGGTCTGCACAATTCCTGTCCCCAGTTCAGTTTGAACCACAGTACCTTTTTACCCAGAAATAATGTTTTCGGAAGCCATTTTCCTCAGTGATAAATAAAAATGGAGGCTCCACCTGGACTTGTGCTGTTGGGTGGGGTTGCTTTGCCCCCTGACCGTATTCTGGTGAAAAAGGTGTGCCAGCTATGGAGGCTGGCGAAGCTTGAGCCAGGGTAGCCTTTATAAGGACTTTCCCTGCTGTGCTCAGCCTCTTTCTTTTTGGAGGCTTTCTCCCCACCGTCCTGCCCTTTAGGTAAAGGAGATTGAGGTTAGTTGGTTGCATAAGGGCCGGATGGGAATTTTTGACTGTCATTCTGCTTGGCCAGGAATTGCAGTGCATTTTTGCCCCTCCCATTCTCCCTTGGGGTGTGTGGTGGTTTTAAAATATAGGGTCACCTTTAAACCACTTATAGTACAATCACAATTAGTGAGTAATGCAAGAGGTAACAAAATTTATTGTACATCCCATAGTAAGACACCCTTAAGGGGACAGGTAGCCCTCTGGTAAAAGCAATGGTAGGATTAGGAATTAGAAATAATAAGATAAGAAGTTAGAAAATGCTTTTAGTGAAGTCAAAAGGAGGGCTGTCAGGGGGCGTAATAGCGAGTGAGAGTTTGAGAGGCTCCTGAACAGGCAGGCACAACCTGCTTGAATCAGGAAGCATTAAATTCAGAGGAGAGTTGGCAATCACCAGGATGCCAACAAATCACCTGCTGGCACTACATGTAGGCCCCCTGCATCAGGAGGAATTTTAAAATGGCAATTGGGATGGGCAGGAAACGAAAAATGAAATGCTATTTTTGTCGTTTCATTATGTAACAAAACAAAAGGAAACAAAATCAAATGCGGAACACTTCGTTATAGATGAAATGAAATGGTCATTTTTGCATTGAAATGAACTGTTTTGTTCCATCATTTTCAGAGGGCTCCTGCCAAGCTGTCATGGATGGACCACTTTTAACCTCACCCATTGGGCACCAGGGGGACCCTCTGGTACCTACTGGGCCAGGTTTAAAGGGGTCCATGATTGACAGCTCAGCAGGAACACTTTGAAATTCTCGGGAGGGCAGCACGATAGCCAGAACTGCCCTCCTCACCATTTTCAGAGGGATCCCCCTGATGCCGACTGGGCCTGTTTTAAAGGGGTCCAGCCGATAACAGCCAATAGCAGCTCAGCAGGAGCCATTTAAAAATGGCTCCTGGGCACCAAATCTGGTGCCTCTAGGACCTAGGGGAGCCATTTCATTTCATTTCTTTTCATTTTGTATGAATTGTTTTAAAATAATTCATAAGAAACAAAATGAAATGGGGGTGAGCACGAAACAAAACAAAGCAAAACTTTATATTTCCATTTCGTGCCCATCCCTAAATGACAATATTGATTTAATAAAATTGTGGCTCAGCTTTAAACCCAACAATCTTGTCTCACCTCTTTATTACAGTCTGGGTGGTCAAAGTCATTTGAAAACCCACTGCCAATAAATATGTTTAGGAGTGGAAATCTAGGGAAGGACCATGTTTTCCCAATTCCACAAGCATTTCTTGTTAAAATGGGGTAGGGATATGTGTCCTTATGTGTTATTATCTTCTTTGTCTCCAGGTATACGGGTAAAAAGAAACTTCTCCATCAGAAGCATATTCATTTGCACATTTATTTTTAAAATTATTTTATTGATTTTAAAGGTCACATTTATACAGTAACCCCCGGCCTATCATGAGGGTTAGGGACCCACCTGACCGATGATACATGAAAATCCATGATATGCAGAAACGGGTTGGGTGGGGGCTGGGGCGATCAGAGGGGCCTGGGGGTGTGTGGAGCAATGCGATCTCTCCCCGCCCCCCCGCGCGGCTCCGAGGCCTCCCGGAGGGGCCTGGGGGGCAGTGGGGAGCAATGCGATTGCTCCTCGCCTCAGCCCCCCCCGCAGGTACTGCAATCCCGCAATATAGTGGGACCGCAGTACCTGAACCGCAAAATGGTGGGGAGTGACTGTATACCATCTTCTTTTCCACTAAGCTCAATATTGAGTATGTAGCTTTCCTCTTTCCCTCTTTTGTTATTATAACAACCTGCAAGGCGAGTCAGAATGATAAAGGGTTACACAGTAGTTCTGTGGGGACTTTGAGGACATGATACTTCCATTTCATCGTCTGTACTATTATACAGTGGTACCTCGTACAACGTAAGGTTTGTATAACGAAAAATCCATACAACGGAAAAAATCCGCCGCCCCCCCCAAGAGTCGAGCGGGGGGAATTCCCGGCGCTTCACAGTGGAATCTCTCTCTCTCTCTCTCTCTCTCTCTCTCGTGTGTGTGTGTGTGTGTGTGTGTGTGTGTGTGTGTGTGTGTGTGTGTGTGTGTGTGTGTGTCTTGGACTGTAACTCCCAACAGCCCCCGGGTCAGCACAGCAGGAACTGAAGGCTTCTGGGAGTTGCAGTCACAGAAGCCTCCCCCCCCGTCGCCTAAGGTGAGCCGCCACCGGCCAGGAGGCCGGGTCGCCGAGCCGCCGAGGGGGGAGGCGGACGAACCCCCCCTCCCCCAAGGGAATCAGGCCCGTCCCCTGCTCGATCTAAGAAGGGGCAGCGCCGGGATCAGAGCGCTTGCCTTCTTTCCTTTTTTTTAAAAAAAACCCTTCGGGACGCGATGGGGTGGTGGGGGAGTTCGGCCCCCCGGCAGAAGAGACTCACCGCCTTCCTGGTGCTGCTGCAGGTGCCTCTGCCCATGTGCAGAGTGGAGCGCGGCTGCCTGCCTGCCGGTCGGGTTGGGGTGCGGGGAGAAGCCCCCTTGCTCCTTGCCCGGTGGGGGGCCAGCGGGACTCGCCTGCGCGGGCGAAGCGGAAGGCGCGCAGGAAGGCGAGGCAGTCGGCGAGGCCGGCGCTGAGCGCGAAGCCGCCTTGGAAAGGGCAGCGGCGGAAGAAGAGAGAGAAAGAGAGCTTGGCGCGCGCCCTGGGCCCCGCTGGAGAGCAAGCGGCCGGGCGATCCGGGGCTGGTGTGCGCCCTCCTGCCCTGCCATGGGGAGCCCTGGCGGGGCGGGTGGCACCGTGAGCCGGCCGCCTTCGAGCTCTTCTTCCACCGCTGCCCTTTCCAAGGCGGCTTCCCACCTTGGAAAGGGCAGCGGCGGAAGAAGAGAGAGAAAGAGAGCTTGGCGCGCACCCTGGGTCCCGCTGGAGAGAGAGAGGCCGGGCGATCCGGGGCTGGTGTGCGCCCTCCTGCCCTGCCATGGGGAGCCCTGGCGGGGCGGGCGGCACCGTGAGCCGTCCGCCTTCGAGCTCTTCTTCCGCCGCTGCCCTTTCCAAGGCGGCTTCGCGCTCGGCGCCGGCCTCGTCGACTGCCTCGCCTTCCTGCGCGCCTTCCGCTTCGCCCGCGCAGGCGAGTCCCGCTGGCCCCCCACCGGGCAAAGAGCAAGGGGGCTTCTCCCCGCACCCCAACCCGACCGGCAGGCAGGCAGCCGCGCTCCACTCTGCACATGGGCAGAGGCACCTGCAGCAGCACCAGGAAGGCGGTGAGTCTCTCCTGCCGGGGGGCCGAACTCCCCCACCACCCCATCGCATCCCGAAGGGTTTTTTTTTTAAAAAGGAAAGAAGGCAAGCGCTCTGATCCCGGCGCTGCCCCTTCTTAGATCGATCAGGGGACGGGCCTGATTCCCTTGGGGGAGGGGAGGTTCGTCCGCCTCCCCCCTTGGCGGCTCGGCGACCCGGCCTCCTGGCCGGTGGCGTCTCACCTTGGAAGGAGGGAGGGGAGAGGAGGGGCGGCAGACACGGAGGGGGGGTGAGCCGGGGAGGGGCACCCTTACCTGGAACCTGCACGGGTCCGCTGCCCGCCGCCCCCCGTCGCCCAAAAAAAAACCCCATAGGAATGCATTGAAACGGATTAAATCCAGTTTCAATGCATTCCTATGGGAAATTACAATTTGTACAACGTAAAACTTGTATAACGTAATTTGATTCAGAACGAATTAATTACGTTATACAAGGTACCACTGTACTGCAAATGGCCTGATTAGCATTACGGGCGGTCTCAGGCAGATCTATTTAAGGTTGTTGTAGACTTTTTTTTTTCATTCTCTGCCTATCCCCTCATCACAATGTTCCCCTGCTTATTGAAATGAAAACAGATGATTTAATTCCTAAATAATATGCAGCACCATATCACAGTTTCTATAATTGATGCTGATACAAATTCAGAGGAAAAGGGAAGATGATTGGATACTCGGGCCACTTTGGGAGTTATTTAGTGAGCCACTAAGAGCCATTCAATGTGCTCAAATAAGCTACTAACCTTGAGCTTTTGACTCTTCTTACCATTTGAAAGGTCAGAGTGTCAACTCTGAAGCATCACTTACGTCAGTTTCTTGATAGGAAAGGTTCTCTTAGACATTCTTTGTATCTATTAGGTGGAAGTCAGTGTCATGAAGAATCAAAATTGTGTATTCTGCAGATACCCCTAAATAGCTCACACTAGACAATAATGAAGGAGAAAATGAAGAACAATTATTAACTTTCCTCCCCCTGTACCTAATTTGCAGACTGGTAGCCCAATAGTCCACCATTTTACAGATGATTAGAAAAAATAAGCTATTCATAGTTATAATAAAAGTTTGAACTCACTATTTTACACATAGAGTAGACCTTTGTATAACAAATAACAGAGTTTCATGTAAAATATAATATTTTGACCAGTGAATAATCTGGAAGTTGAGTCATGGCAATTGGACTTCTTTACTTGAGGGATCAAAACATTTCACTACTTAGACTGATGAAGCTGTTTGGATGAGCAACAAAACATTTCAATCTCTCAAGAGAAGAAGTCCAGTGTCCATGACTCACCTTCCAGATAAGCTCACCTGGATGACTGAGAATCTTCACAGACAAATATCATGCTGAAATATATGTGTTGCAACCCATTTCCCTGTGTGTGTGTGTGTGTGTTGTGTCATTACAGTCATGACCGACTCTTCGTGATTCCACATCCATGGCGTTCTCTTGGCAGGAATACTGGAGTGGTTTGCCAGTTCCTACTCCAGGCACCTATAGCACCTGGTATTCTCTGGTGGTCTCCCATCCAAGTACTAACCAGGGCTGACCCTGCTTAGCTTCCAAAATTATTCTGATGCGCTTAGGGCATCTAGGCAGCCATTTCCCTGTATCCCTGTATCCATATACATAATGCCCCTTTGTGAGATTTTTCGGGGCCATTCAGAAGCAGTGTTGAATGAGCAAAATGCTGAACGCTGTTTCCTGACACAGGTCTTTTTTAGAACAGGAAAAAAAATGCATTTGTTAATTTAAGCCAGAACTTGTTCTTTGAGAGCCTGAGTGATACAATATACGTACAGTTTCAACGATAAATGCTCTGTTAAGAACTGTCATTCAAAGTCAGGACCCCAAATCAATTAAGGAGCAGGGGGAGGCACCAAAGCCCCAAAAAATGTTCTTTAAGCAAGTTTGAGATGGGATAAAAATCACTATTATGGATTTTTCTGTAAAAGAGGATCCAGGTCAAAGGGTTGAGCAACACAGGGAAGAGTAGTTAAATGAGAGTGTAGGAAACCAGACAAGCTCCCTTCTTTCTACTCTTCCACGTGCAAGGGCATACATCTTCATGAGTGTAAGCTAAATTCTGTTCATTCACTTCCAACAAACAAATGTGGCCATGGCATGGTGAGGATGCAATCGATTCTTTGGTTGTTGCTAGAGATGGGCACGGAATGAACAATTTTTCGTTTTCATTTTTCGGTTTTCGTTTTGTTATGCAACAAATTTGTCCCTAAAATCAAATGAAATGAACAGAAATGCGGGTTTTTTTTGTCGTGCGTTTCGTTTCCGTTACAGCAACGAATTGAGCTGCTTTAAATGCTAAAAAAAATCACTTAAAATTGGAATAAATGGTAACGAAATGGTAATGAACTGGTAACGAAATGAAAACATTTTTTTTGCAAAAAATTCATGAACAATGGAAACGAACAGAAACGGACCTCTAAATGACAAATGACAAACGAAACTCCATTTTTTTCTATTCGTGCCCATCTCTAGTTGTTGCAATGGAAGGTACACAGCCATTTAGTCTGAAAAGCATAGAAAGTTTATGCCTTAGGGGTTCTTCTTAGTTCTTCTTAGCACTTTAGGCTATTGGTGTATTATGTAATAATGGAGAATATTCAGTGTTACAGGGCTTTATTTCTTTTGATGATTAGTCACTCTTCAGAGAGCGTGTGTGCACTGCATATATATATATATTGAAATGTATGCATTGAAATGTACCTGCAGGAGTGGGCGTGTGGCATGGAGAAAAATAAGCAGATGCACTGTTAGCTGCTATTTTCACAAAGATTACATTTAATAATGCTGGCATGCCCTCCTCAATTTATTTAATTAATACTATTTGAGCCAAGCCCAAATTATGACTTCCCACATATATGACATATCTAATGAACTGTGAAAGGGAAGCCATTCAGATGGTCACCAATAACCGATGCTTAGTTAATCTGTTAAATAAACCAGAGCTCACAATGTGTCCCTTTGAAGTCATAAATAATGTATATTTTCCTTTTGACTTTTAATAAGCCAGCAGAGTTCATCTCGCAGTCTCCAAACACATATATTTTATTATGGGCCTCTGCAGTTTACTTTAATTAGTGTGTCTGAGTGCTTTGGGAGACTTAGCCCTACTGAAAACAAACAGAGTCTTACCATCTATAAAACATTAGCTCCCTTCGGTTTATCCTGATACAGCCGAGCCTCAGTGAGAAACACATGGTGTAAGTAAACACTCATAATTGCATTAGAATTCCCTGGAGTATTGGTAATTCAAGCTCAGCTTCATGATATTGTTGGAGCTGTTAGAACAGGTTTACCAATCAGAGCATCTTTGGGGATTTGGTGAAATTCCACTTGGAGAGAACTTTACATGACAAATCTAATAGATACAGCAGATGATAGAGCTCAGAGCTGGAGGTACAATGTTTTTGTGATGAAATGGAATGCCTCTCTGAAACTTGCGTTATTATTGCCCGCTCATCACTCTTGGAGGCAGGGGAGAAGGTAGTTGTCCCTTTCTAACAAAATGACAATCAGGCCACCTTTTAGCTTTCCAGTTTGTTTGGAAAATACCTTTTTCCTGACAAGGAAAGATTATGGATTTTGAAATGAAGTTGGAAAATAAAGTAAGTTTGAAGGCAGTTTGATAGGGATAGGAAAGATATATTGGTACATAGTATAACCACCTTATTGAAGATAACCAGAGCTTATTCCATCTGGTGATTGCTTAGAAGACAGCCTAAACTACTTGGAAGAAAGCTGGAGAATAAGATTTTTTTTTTGGGGGGGGGAGGAAACTTGCATAATTCCAGATTATTAACTATCACGTCCATCATGTAATAACTTAGGACAAACCATACTTGGAGAATAGTTTTAAGCCAAATACATTTTGGTCCGTTTTCTACACAAGTTTCTTCAAGGTAATTATATACAACAACAGATTTATCTGCCATCTGGATGCTCAAAGAAATGTAGCAATTCCCTAAGATATCAACTGGTGCTTAAAGATCCCTAGTGAATATATAAATAATTTCAGATATTTGAGAATAATTCACCATGCATTTGGAATCTTAACTGTTTTAAATTAGGCATTCTGTAAAACAAAAACAAAACACACCATGTTGCATGTATGTTTTGACCCCTGTTGAGTCCATATACACAACTGATATCTATGCAATGAAAGAGAAAAAAACCACAATCAGAAATAATTTGTTTTTCATTAATTAGCACAATCTTGAATGCCTGAATTTTGTTTCTATTTTCTTTTGTCTCCTTTTTAAGAAACCCCATCTGATAACATTGTTTTTAACAAATCAAACATGTCAAGAGTGAAACTTCTCTCTAAAAAAGAAACTGGATGTGTTTCCCAATTGTGTAATATTTGGAGATTGTTTTAAATTAATTCAATAAGCAAACCTGCTAGATTGTTAGTAAGCCTACTAATGTGATGCTCACCTTCTTGTAGATGTAGGTTTTCAGCCATGATAAAAAAAAATGAAGTGCAAATCATCTCTCAAGTGTTTTACTGCTGATTATATATTACAGCGAGCATATATTACAGTGTGAATTCTTTGAACTGCTTGTTATTTCCATCTGATGATAGTGATGAAGCACTCAATACTATTCAGCCAAAGTCAGAGATGGGAAAGTTAGCAGAAAATAGTTAACAGTTTAGTTAACCCTTAGTGAGCTAAAAGAGTTAAATGTCGGTTAAATTAGGTTGAAATTTAGGAGGTCAATGGCTCTCTACATTTTGTCAGATGACTACAATAAAACATCACTGAAAAATTAGAAAAATCATATTGTATATCTATATCTATATTGTAAGCTACCTTGGGTCCTTTTCAGGAGAGAGATTATGTATTTAAATATATGTATTTAAAATATACATATACTTTAAATTTATTTATTTATTTATTTATTTATTTATTTATTTATTTATTTATTTATTTGTATTTCTATACCACCCCCTTAGTGCAAACTGCACTATCTGGGGTGGTTTACAAAAGAGTCATTCATAAAATGCAGCAAAAAGTCATATCAAATTAATTTAAAAACAGTGATTAACAGAACATATTAGATGAAAAACATTTACCCTGGCCATAAGAATTTCAACCCCCCACCCCCCCAAAAAAACCCAAAAAAAAACCCCACCCAACTTTGGGGGGGCCTAAAATAGAAACCATAGTAAAATGTGCCCTCTCTCAGATGGGTGCTGCAAGAAAAAAAAAAGAAACCCTATCTTGGGAATGCCCCTGGATATAAACACATCTTCAGGGCCCTCAGGGAAGGAATTTGGCTTATCTCCACTGGCAGGTGGTAAAATATACATATATATTCTTAAATGTATTTAAAATATATACATTTTCATTTAAAGCATACACATTTTAAACGAATAAATAAAATGAATACATTTTAATAGCTGTTATGCGTTTTTGGGGCTTTTGGCCATCATTCTGGAAGTTTTTCTTCTTGATGTTTCACCAGACTCTGTGGCTAGCGTCTTCAGAGGGCAAGTTGCTCAGGGAACTAGGAGTTCTCTCTGTGACCTGGGTTATAGAGTGAGTGAGACTGTGAGGTTTTAAAGTTGTGGGGAAAGGGAAACTTTCCTATGCAGGAGAATAGGTGTTATTGTTTACTGCAATCAAGTGTGGCAGCGATCCTTCTCTGTGGTTGATGAGTGTTGTTAGCTGTTCTAGTGTTTTAACTGATCACTGGTGTTTGTGGCTGGGTGGGAATCATTGAACTTTGATCTTATGCAGGCTGTAGTTTTTAGTGCTGGAAGCCAGGCTTTGATGATTTTTAGACTTTCTTCTTTTTTTTGTTGAATTTTTGTTGAAATTTTGTTCGTGGATTTCAATGGCTACCCTGTGTAGTCTGAAATAGTGTTGTTAGTGTTGTTAACTGTGATTGTTAGTGTTGTCCAGTACCTCTGTGTCCTGGAAGAGGATTTCATGTCCAGTTTATTTCAGGAAGTGAAATCCTCTTCTAGGACATGAAATCTTCTTCCAGGACATTCACAAATTTGACTTCCAACTTCTCTCCATTCTTTGCTAAGCAAACTATTTATCAAGGGGAGAGAGAGAGAGAGAGAGAGACGGTTTGCAACCTTTGCTTCCCACCCTTCGATATCTTCAGCAGAGGAATGAAAGGGCAGAGAGGAAGTAAAGACTGTTGCAGTGGGATCTTATTAGTCCTCAGAGCTGCTTCTCAGGTCTTTTCTCCCCCAGAGTTTGATAAATTAACACAGATTTGCTTACATTCCCTCTTAATTTGAGACCATCTGAAGTTCCAATCAATTTTCAACAATTAGTGCCTAGTTTAATTTTAAATAAAATTTAAACTGAGTTATCATTACTGAATAATTACATTAATGGATACACAGAAAAAAATGAAACTCAGATGACTAACTCGATTTATTTCTAGCAGTTTCTGTAAATCTTGCCCGATATCTCCCACTGAAATCAGTGGCAGCAGAATATACTTAAGTAATCTGGGATTTTAATAATAATACTGTAATTATATGATGTTGACTTGTTTCAATGCATTGACTTTCAATGCATGAAGAACTCAGAAGTGGTTTACACTCCAGATATGTTGGACCACAACTCCCACAGTCTTTTGTCACTGACAATACAGGCTTGGAATTCTGGGAGATGTGGTCCAAAACACCTGGAGTGCTGAAGGTTGGTCACCACTGCTCTAGGACAATGGTGGCAAACCTTTGGGACTCCAGATGTTTTGGACCACAACTCCCACAGTCCTTTGTCATTAGCAATACAGGCTTGGAATTCTGGGAGTTGTAGTCTAAACATCTGGAGTGCCAAAGGTTCGCCACCACTGCTCTAGGTCCAGCTTCTTGCCCATAACTACATGGTCTGGCTCTTCTCCGAGCATGGTGAGAAACTGAACTCCTGACCTCTGGCTATTGCACCCAACACATTGAGCTATCCAGCCAACTCTAGGATTTGTACACTTTCAAAATCAGACAAGTATATCTTATGTTGTTTTGAGCTAACTTCCACAATCAGTACACAGACACACTGGGTATGTTTTAGGTGTTTTTCAGTGGAAGGTTTGCTGTTTGTTTTGTTTTCATATGTTTAATTTTTAAATTATTGTTATTTGTGTCTTTATTCAGTTGTTTTAAAATATATTTTACTGTGCTTTTGTTGCCTTATTATGCTGTTTTAAAAGTGTCTTCTGCTTATATATTGCCCCATACCACTTCAAGTAGTTTCTGGGCGGTTTACAGTTTTAATTACACTATGCAGGCTACACATTGTCCCTGTACTCATTTTACTGACCTTGGAAGTATGGAAGGCTGAGTGAACCTTGAGCCTGCTACCTGGGATTGAACCCCAGGTCATGAGCACAGTTTTACCTGCAGTACAGGCGTTTAACCACTGCGCCATAGGTACTCATTGATTGTGGGCTATCTTGGGTTCCCTATGGGGAGAAAAATGCCATTTCATATATATATATATAGCTACCTAGTTAGATCTCCTTTTCCAAGGAGAAAGGCGGGGTAAATATACTCTAAAATAAAATTAAAAAATAAAATACAGGTAGATAAATAGAGAAACAGAGAGACAGAGAGACAGGCAGATAAACTGATAGATAGATAGATAGATAGATAGATAGATAGATAGATAGATAGAT
>JAHTLZ010000330.1:22165878-22195724 GCA_023846285.1 Phrynocephalus versicolor | reverse complement strand
CTTAAATTATCAATTTTCCCACTGACCTGAATAGGACTTAATTTCAAGTGGATCCTACCAAACTGGTCTTATATATATCTAAAATGGATTGGCATATAGATGGCTTAGTAAGTATCCTGTGTTGAAAATACACCTTTTAAAAATTGTTGCCTGATTTGGTGGCAATCTTTTAATTAATGAAAAAATTACAAATGCATTAATCACCTAAAAGGTGGAAGCATCAAAGTCTGAATAACATTTGTTAGTTCTAACATTTAAATCACTGAGACCTATGAGTGTCAAGCTCAGGTGGGAGTATAGTTAAGCTTTGCCTATAAGATGTAGGCAGTACCATTCTGTGGTTATATATTGGCTCATATTGTAACATTGTAACACACTGTAACATTGGTGCCAGCAAATTTGTAAGAATTAGAGGATAAATGATGGAACATCTGAAATTAAAACATGCAAGGCAACTATGATGGATGACTTCGGGTTTACCTTTGAGGAAATAAGTTTATTGTGGGGATAATGATAGCTTTCAGAAACCTGAAGGGCACTTTCAAATAAAACAAACAACAACTGATTCTTCAGGGCCACTGTGAAAAACAAGAAGGAATGGAGTGTTGATTATGAAAAAAAGGAGCAAAAGTAGACACAAACCGAACATCCCTATTATAGTTCAGATCCATTTGTTTCTACCATGGACACGACATTTAATGAAACTTATATTTAGGTGGGTGTATCTCAGACTGTCGGCTTCATCAATAAAAGTATATCTGAGTAACAAAATTGCCCATCAGTGTGACAAATGCACTGTGAAAAAAAGTGAAGAGAAAGAATCAGTGTAAACTGACAAATCCCATCCAGTTTTTGAGATACAAATATACAGTTTAAAAAATACTGTAAGATAAAATTGGGATTCTTAGTAAGCATATAAAATATAATAAGCCAAATGGGTCTATATGAGAAGATGAATGGACTAAGATGAGAGCGACGAACAAATGGACATTCATGATGTACGTTGATGGATGATATCTAACAATACCAAACAATAACAAACCTCAGGTAAGCCAAGTCTGATAGATCAGTTTCTCCAGGAGAGGTTGATGCATGTGAGATTGTAGCTGACATAGCTTAGGTACCTTCCAAACTTGCACAATCCCCACCTGAGCAATACCCAAAATATATAAAGTATGAGTTCTTTGGGAAAACACCCATAAGTCCCCCCTTTCCTGTTACTGCCTTGATGAGTAATACTAGAAAATTCCCGGAAGATTTATAAGCAGCAGCCTGCAACCACATGACAACTCCCAACAGGCTAGTTTTGTTCGGGTGTCATTGTCCTCATTCTTTGACTGTCACTCAGGGCAATTTCCTCCTACAGAGAAAGTCTTGAGGACTTGTGCCAATCATTAACTGATGGCCAACTGATTTCATGAAATTGGAGTTTGATTGTGTGAGGTGGTACCTGTAGGCTGACATGCACTGGATGCTCCAGTTCAGAAAGCAAATTCTCTGGCTGCAGGGCATTTATACCTGCTCACCTGACTCCAACAGTAAATGCATTTGGGCCCTGCTTTTGCAAATGGTATTTAAAAGGCTCTGCAGTTACACATATGGATTAATTTATATTGACTCCTACATTCCATACATTCATACAAACTGTTAGCACACAGTCCTTTCTTTTTCAGTGATTCTAATTGCTTATATTATGAATCTTTGGGCTGGGACATCTACATGTGTAAATAAATAATGCAGCACATGTTCAATTGTGAAAATTAAGGAACCTGAATTTTCTTTGGTATTTTTTAAGAAAATGAAATTCCACCAGGCATGGCAACCTGTTTTACGTGTTTGTATAATTTAAGATGGTTTTGTAGCCTGTTTGTTAAGACATCTTGTTTATTTAGACTGCCTGGAGGTAGTTATTAATCTGCTCGGATGTTAAGGGCTTGGAGCAGCTAAAATATGGAAACAATGCTAAACAATGCTTCTTGTCAACTTACAAAAAATATGAAATATTAACACTGTTCTTTGTGGAGGCAAATCCCAGGTTGCTTTGAAAATGGCTCAGTTGTTTGCCCACTTCACATTAGTGGCAAGGACCCACACTGTCTGCTAGGAAGAACACCCAGTGGCTTAACTTGAGGTGCCTTCCAGACTCAAAAGGGCTGGTGAGGAACCCAAAGTATGCTTTAATCCAATTCTCATTTTCATGTCACAAATGGTGCTATGGAATGATTGCCATTTGGAAAAAAGAAGGCAAGCACAATTAAAAGCTGAACCTCTAATCCCCTTTGCCTATGGCTTAGAGTCAGAGCCAAGAGAAATATTGTCTTTACAGGTACATTTCCCCTGGAGGAGAAAAACACACCCTCGACCACCAAGCAGGTGAGATGAAGAGATAAATGGGATGTTCAGTTGTATCAGTAGCCAACAATTTGTGCCTTGGCTTCTGGGCCGACAGAAGAGCATAGAATTAATGGGTGGCAAAGAGGGAAGCTCCACTTTCTGACAGTGGGTGGGTCAGTATTACGGCAAAACCCCACTGTGTGCATTTTCCAGCTTCAGACGCCAAGTCACACAGTGGTACGTGAGAAAATCTGTGTGTGACTCACTGACATTTGTGCAGAGAGACCTTTCAGAGGTGATTGACAAGCCCTCTGAGCAGGAAAAGCAATAATTAGACTAATTGACACTAAGAGGGCATGACTCAGCCCTTGCAAAATCACTCCATATTATGTTTTAGCTACCAGGAAAAAAACCATGGCCTTTTCTTTTCTTTTCTTTTTCTTTTTCTTTCTTTCATTTTTTTTTAAAAAAGAAGGCTTACTAATTCTGTTTTGTGGAAAGAGAACTGTACCCCTTAATATTTGGGAAGTGCAAGATTTGCTTGCTTGCTTTCTTTGACAATTACACTGTTCATTTCGTTATTTATTTTGCTGAATGTGCAAACTTGCTGAATCACAAAACATCCCCCAAGCAAATGAGACACATCTGTTGATGTTCATTTACAGCAGTTACCTCTGTTCTTCATGGGCTGTCCTCATTCTCCTGAGTCAACAGAAGATGTTACGGCACCTTAAGGAATAACAGGTTTTATTGGGCTCAAGCCTTGCTAGATTTGAGATGCATCTTCAAACTACCATAAGACTGTCTGCTGTAACAAATTAGCATGGCTCTGTATTGGGAAAAATCAATTCGTCAAGTAACATGGGAGCCAATATGTCACTGAAAATGGGAGAACATTTAACCATTCACTTTTGACTATTTCTTTTCAAGGTGGTATAGGCCATTGCAGGTCTGCTGCAAGACAGATTTATGCATAACATTTTTATCCCATTCTTCCTCCAAGGAGCCTGTCTTCCAAAAACCTTGTGAGGCAGCCTTGAGTGGTCAAAGCCAGGTTAAGAGATTGTGATGTAGTCTTCAGATTTAGGAACAGCTACCCGTGGAGCCATGCTGGCCACATGGCCACAGACTTGCACAACACTGGCTTTTTGCCTTGAAAATGGAGATGAGAATTACCCCTAGATTCGGACATGATTAGCACGCATGTGCGGGGGGAACCTTTACCTTCACCTATGGATTAAAGGGATAAATGACACCTTGGATTAATGGACTAAATTGGATTGCTAGATCTAACAAGAGCAGATCTATTGAATCAGTTGTTGAATGATAAGTCAATGATCATGCAAATCTGATTGAATCAAGGGATCTACTCCAGGTAGTTCCAGGAACTGGATTTTGGACAACCGATTTATGGTTCCACTGCTAATGATATGCTGCCTGTAATATATGTGCTCACTGTGTCTGCTTTCATTTCAGACAGGTATAAGTAGGATTGGAACTATTCTTCTATTGATCACCAACTCAATTAAAACATTAAAAGGGCACTACAAGTCATTCCCATGGTTTCCCCCCATTGGCTTTGTATTGAAGGGTGTCTTCTCTGATTGCTGAATCTTTTCATGGGACAATATTGGGGAATGTCTCAATATATATAAACGTATATTTATGCACAACAGCAGAACACAGCAGTTAGCACTTAACATACAGGCAGCTTGATGTAAGAAGTACATTAAGAATGATAGTAGTGGACTCCCAGTGTAACACAGTAAGTTCCCCTTGGGACAAATTAATGTAAAAGTTACATATGTTATCCCAGCTATTTTGTTGGGGCAGTGCATAACTGAAGGCAGCTGAGTAGGATAAACTGGAGACATTTGAAACTTGTTAAGGATAATCAGTGGATCTGATTTCAGTGAGAAGAGTTTTTCATTTATTACCCATATATTGCTTTCATATCATATTAACAACACTCAGTACTGAGAATGTAAAAGTAAAAAGACATAGTTTTTATCCATATCTATATCTATCTATCTATCTATCTATCTATCTATCTATCTATCTATCTATCTATCTATCTATCTATCTATCTATCTATCTATCTATCTATCTATCTATCTATCTATCTATCTGTCTGTCTATCTATCTATCTATCTATCTATCTATCTATCTATCTATCTATCTATCTACGTGCCTGCCTGACTGCCTGCCTAAGATATTGGAAGAAATTAGAAACAATTGAATTTAGATGGTTGTTACATATAAATTAATATTTGTGTGACCAGTTGTTTATATCGCTGGACCAGCAACTTTTTGAACATTCTTGAATAAATCAATTTTAGATATTAGTGTTTACATTCTTTTTTTGTTCTTGTCACATCAACAAAACAACTACAGTTTGTAAGAAAACAGTCTTGATCATTCACGTCCATCTCATCGCTGTTCGCGGTCCCGTTTGGGACCGATATGAAGTAATCTAACCACACGTCCATTGCAGGACAAGGGAATTTCCTCTTGACCACACCCCCTGTACTGCGATTTAAGCGGGATGAGAGATTCTCCTCCCTGGCCTCTGGCATCTGCTCATCACACTTCTTGTTCTGAGACGCGTGCCCATGAGGTAAGGCTCATCACGCAACATGCCATTCTCCATCTAGTGGCAGGAGTGCAAAGTGCCATTCGCCAGTACATTTCCTATGGCAGTGATGGTGAACTTTTTAGAGACCGAGTGCCAAAACTGCAATTCAAAACCCACTAATATTTTTTGCAAAGTGCCAATACAGTAATATAACCTGGATACAGGTGGCTATGAAGGGGTGATGTCAGGTGCCCACAGAAAGGGCTCCGAGTGCCACCTTTGGCACCCATGCCATAGGTTCGCCATCACTGCCCTATGGAATCAGCAACACAGTGCAGAGAGATTAAAAGACAAATGCCTCAAACTTAGCTCCACAACGCATTGAAGGCAACGCTTTGGAGAATTGAAACACTGAAAACCGAAGGTCAGGCCGAAAAAAAATTGAGAACAAAGGCATGGAGTTTCACATCTCATCACGGAACGAGGACATGCGGTAACAGTCATGCTGGTATCATCCATCACACCCGTGCGTACACGAGAACAGGGACAGAACCAGAAGAAGACCATGTGACCACGACTGACATCAACATGCAACAAACTTCCTCCTGGGACAAGAATGGACATGATGTAACCATCTTAGCTTCCATGTACAAGAAGACACAAGCATTCAGAGATAGGAGTCAAGTGATAAGAGCAACATTTGAACCAGTCACTCTCCTCACTATTATATAATTAAATATTATATAGAAGAAAATGTATATTGAATAAATAGAGTAACAGATGAGGATTGGTAGCTACTTGGTGAAGGGTGATTGGGTTTTGTGGATCCTGTTTCCCCACCCCACCCTAAATAATCATATAATATTGTAGATGTGCTCCCTCCTTGCTTTGTCCTGCCTAGCCTACAAAGAGGATCATAGTTCAGTGCAGAATACATGTTTTCGATGCAAAAGGTCCCAGGTTCAACCTTAGGAATCTGTATGAAGGGCTAGGAATACACCCTGCCTAAAACGTTAGTGAGTGACTGCTGTTCACTGTTGATGACATTGGGTAAGATGGCTTTATTCAGCATAACATAGTTCTCTAGGAACATTTTGTGTATCGCAGGCTACTGTATCAATACACCAAAGACCAAAACTTAGGAGTTCCATAGAACAACATTAATTTTAGGACCAGCATGACTGAAATCCTGTCCTGGAAGTAAGCAACACTGGAATGACTGGTGTTTACTTCTCACGGCATAGTTAAGATTAGTTATATACTAAAATATTTACAATAAAAGCTGAAAACCAAGTAATATATGGATAGTGGTTTGGATCCAGATATAGTGATGTTTACTATAGATTAACTTAATTTCCATTAGTTTCAAGAGGACTATTCTACCCCTGACAAAACCTGAATCCCACCCATTAATGTTAAATGTGAAAGGAACTGTGATCCACATTTTCCTGACTATTGTCACAAATTAAAGCTGGGAATATTTGTCCTTCTGGGTATTAATGAACCACTATGCCCATCATGTCACACCATATCCTAAGATGGGTAAAGAGGATGGGAACTAAAATTCATTTTACATCTAGAGGGCCACAAGATTTCTAGCCCTATATTCTGTAATAATGTGGGTGTGTTTGTGCTTTTTATTTTAAACAAAAGCAAATCAAAATTCAATGTGAAATTTCATTCAAATATGGCGCAAATACTGGATAAAGGTGTCAGATTGAATTTTACTTTGTTTTTGTTAAAAAAGACCACAGGAATACCCACATTATGAGAAAAAGTTGGCTCAAACTGATTCATTTAAATTTCTCCCTAGCCTAGTACATGAGAAAATTTACAACAGCTTCCATACTGTTAGCCTTAGACCTTCTAATGCAGTGGTTCTCAACCTGTGGTCCCCAGATGTTCCTAGACAACATCTCCCAGAAATCCTGGCCAACTCAGTTTGTAATGAAACTCACACACAAACTTTATTGTTTCTGACCATAGGCCTTTACAATATACAAACCAGCAGATAAAATTCAGTTAAAACAGGTGAGTAAAACCCAATCCAAGAATAATAATGTAATAGCACAGTCAACGAAATACAATATTTATGTGGCAGTAAGGTTCTTGACAAACTGAGACCTCAGTTTCTTAGCTGCCAGTGTAAATTGTGCTGCTGCATATGTAATATACATCTGCGTATCAGCAAGCAAACCTGTTACTGTTTCCATGGTGGTGCAATTAGAAAACAGCTGAATAATGGGTGACAAAAACCTTTCTCTAGGATTTTTATAAAGAGGACAATGCAGTAAGTAATGAATTAGATCCTCAGTCTGGTTACAGCCGAAAACACATTTCTGTTCCTCAATTGGGATTCCTTTATATCTCCCTTCGAGGTATACTGAGGCCATCTGTTCAAATCTAAGTTCTGTCTTAGGCCAGCTCAGTTAGTGATGAAGACTTCTTGGAGTTGCAGTCCAGGGACATCTGGGGACCCACAGGTTGAGAACCACTGTTTTAATGGTCTGATACCAGCCTCCCCCACCACAACAGAAAACTGCAGAAACATATCTATCCATCTGTATTGTCATCATTATCTTAGAACTGTATGGCTAGAAGGGGGTCTAGGGATCAGCTATTCCGGTTCCTGTTAAGGAGGCACAGTGGGGAAATGAACTCCCAACCATACTTAAAACACTAAGCTGTCCTGCGGTTCTTTTTGTATTAGAATATTTTACGCTACCTTCCAAAGTGGTGCCTTCTCAAGGTGGTTTTGCAAGATAAGTCTTTTAAAAAACGAAATGAACTATACCACCCACAGTTATTATTTAACACTTCTAAAATAATAACAGCAGTTTAAATTTCTATGATATATATATAGCTATTCATCCATGTGAAAGCAATCTAGAAAACATCGGAGTATGATTTCTCCCACCACAAATAATCCACTAGAGGTCACTGCAGCCATTAGAGCAGAATTGCAGTGCCTCTGGCAGCGCTCTAAATATTTGTACAACAGTGAAGTTACTGCACGCTGTTCCGATTTTGCTAACAGCCCAAATTAGTACTTAATTTACTTTGTGTTGGTTTAGAAAGCTATGAGAACTCAATGACATTTAAATGCACTGGGTTGTTTTGTTTGTTTGTTTGTTTATATTTGAAAAAAATACAACACAGTTGTACCTCGACTTGCGAATTTAATCCATTCCAAATGCATAATCTTAAATCCAGCTACTCTTAAGTCAGGGCACCTATATCTAAAAAATAAGATATATATATATATATATATATATAAATTGAGCAGACTATACCTAAAATTTGTAAGGTGGCAGTTAAAATGCCAACAGTTTTCCACTCTTAAGTCAAATTGCTCTTAAGTCGAGCTGCTCTTAAGTTGGGGTACCACTGTTTAATGTTTAATGACCTTTATACATACATGACACATGTATACATCATCTTCTCATACACCTTGAAAACACTACAAGGGTTGCCATAAGTCAGATGTAACTTGACAGCACATACTCCTCTTCCTCCTCCTCCTCCTCCTCCTCCTCCTATGCTGTCAAAGCTGATTCTGACTTAACAACAACATTTTCCAGGGGTTTCTAGGAAAACAGTTCACAGACATAGTTGGCCATTCCCTTTAGGACCTGAGATCATCTGGGATGCCTTTACAGCCCAATGTTTTCCAACTTGGATACAAGTCAAGATAGAAATGTAATCAATTTTTAAAATGTGACATACAGTATATTTGCATTTACCTGCTATGATAGAGCACAGAATGCTCTTCTTCAGAATACTAATATCAGTGGGTAATGGGATATGATAAATGAATATACAAGGATGTCCTATTTTCCAATGCTTTCTATTTATAATTTATTGATAGTACCATTTTCACTCTACACATCCAAAAATAACACCTTCCTCTATCTATATTAAAACAGTTTAAACAATCAACAACAACAACAACAACAACAACAACAACAAAAATACAAGAATGCCCATTTGATACTAGGTCCAGATTTGTTTCTGTGGGGAGACAGTCTATTAATTAGGTGCCACTGCTGAGAAAACATTCTTCACAATGGCTTTTTAATTTTTTTAGATGGTGGAGTAGACAGAGATAGGCAGAAATACAGATGCAGAGATGAACTGATTCATTGAATAGATGATTAGATCTAGGAGACGATTCCTCATGCTCTGTGTAATATGACAGTTTTAAATGCACCTTCTTGAAAATATTTTAGATTAAATCCAAGAGTTGCATTGATATCAGTAATTCATAACTTAAAGCGCTCAATTTCTTAATATGGGATTAATTCTATAGTCAGAAAAGGAATAATCACATAATTGCTCATAACTGAAATTTCCTAAAAACTGAAAACACAAAAAATATCCACATAAGATCATATGAAAATCCAAAGAAATTGTGTAAATCCTTGTTAAAAGACAAGACCAATTTTAATTTTCCGTAGGATTAATCTATCACTGGTTAGCAAATCATGCTTGCCTGCTCTTGCTATGTTTACTCTTGGCATTCAGCAATCTAAAAGACTGAACCAAGAAGAAAGATTCAGACAGTAGGCCTTCAAAGCACATAAGCCATCCTTTGACTTAATCACTGCGTAGTCCACTGTTTTTCCTTTTGATATGGTTGCACACAATAGTTCTGCATTGCACTTTGGGTTTTCTTTGCTTAATTTTTTTTACATGGAATGAATACAAAGCTTTACACCGGAAGAATCTGAGCCCACTCAAATACTAGGATTATAGGCCCACTTTGTCCAGGTTCTTTGATCGTGACATGTGCATGAATGTGGAACATTGTTGTCATGCTGCTCTTGCCATCTAGAACTCCAACTGACAGCAGTCTATTCTACATGTCCATTCTTTACCAAATCATTGGTGAGACCACCAACTACCTGTTCAGATGTTGGCATTGGATGCTGCATTTATTTGCTGCTAGTCTCCTCCATTCTCCTCTGAACAGAACATTGAAATTGCCTCATTACGTCAATTAGTGTCAACTTAGGTGATGTGTAGATCATTTTTAGGGGAGATGCCTTTCTAAGTAGTGAAATACATTTTTACAGGTATTTTCTCCATCTGCACTTATTTCATTCAGCATGCTTTGTTTTGTGATTTGTCACTGGAAGGTAAATATGGGTTTTATAGCAAGTCTAATTGCTGGAGCAAACCACACCAAATGAAGGAAAACAAGTTAATTGTTGATTGTACACATTCCTCTTAACATTGAACTCAAACTTAAGGAAACAAAAATAATAATGTGAATCATTCCATTAAATGAATGAGTGTTTAGTGGAGGATTTTTGTTGTTTTGAATCATTGTTATCGATGAGATACCACCAGTTTTTCACATACCCAAGTAAGTGTTATAGGATAAGTGAATGAGAATCCATCACAAGACTGCTTCTTTCTGTCAAGGTTAATTTCAGGAAACCCTAAATTACGGTATGGATGTTCTAGAGAAAAACTCGAATTCTTGCCCAATTGTATTTAATTTTCTTGCTTGTAGGGGGTTAGAGGTCAAGCCATTAATATATCAAATTTTGAGGGGGGGATTGGGGAGGATAGTCAAGAAGACAAGTTGCACCTTCCTCATACATTATAGGTACCCCATTTTGCAAAGCTTTACACTCATGCTATCCAAAACTGAGAAGTGTCACCAAAGCAATATATGACCGTACATCTCTTTGTGGCTGTAAAGCTTATGTGGTTGTGAAGACCTATCATGTCAGTGCCATCATCAACTGATTCTGATCCTGGAGGAATGACATTGTAATTGCAAAATACTCAATTTAGACTCTCCTCCCTATACATTTATTGGATGAATTATGTTATGAGGCAACAAGGGAGATATAGTTCTCTGTTGAGGTGACTCAAATATTATCACACTCCCCACAGAGGTATGATGTGTTTTAACACTACAATATTTTTCAGCACTGGAGAAGTATTTTTTTTTAAAGAACCCATCCCAGCAAGTTAACTTTTTCTGTTTTGTTGTTTTTTCTGTTCTGCCTCTAAACTGTTTTGGTCAAGATGTTTTAAAAATATATATTTCTACTTTGGTGAAATTAGTTCTCATGCTTATTACATGGTGCACTGACATCTGTGATCTAAAAATATTTTTAATAAAGAAATTGTAAATGAATTGTACTTGCAAAGATGAAAGGAACACAATTGTAGAAACAGTTTGTGAACTGGGGAGGGGTACATCATTTATGTTTTTATCATAATTTTTAGAGGGCTATTCTTAAGTTATGAGCTTTTAAAAAAATTGGTATGCTGTGTTGAGATGAATCTTCCCAGAATAAAATGGTAGTGCAGTAGGACCAAGTAATCACAACTATATGTGCATAGTTGGAAGCGGGAAATGGATTTCACCTTGGTATCCCTCAGCCAGCGAGGTCAATGCAGGATTAAGGAAACTGACATACCTCCCCCACAAGAAATTTTACATCCTCTGGTCTACATATTTTTCAGATGCAGCAAGATAAAAGATCTCTGGTGGTAGAATCTTTGTTCCACATATTTTTTACATATAAAAGATTCCCTTCCTTAAAAAGTTGCCCTCTAGAGGTGCTACACCACAACTCCCATCACCCCCAGCTAACACTTATGATGAGATGGCCGACTGGAATGCTAGGAGCTGTAATTCTCCAATTTCATAAACCATCTAGTTGTTAAAGGTTTTGTTAGGATATCTTACTTGTTCTGTGCATTAGCCAAATACTGGCCTTAAAACTACCTGGCAATACAAAAGGTTCAGGATTGGTGCTTTTAAGTAATAATGTGCATTAACCTTAGAAGTAATTCAGGTTTTATGAAGTGCTGTTAACTGGTGAACTGTTCTGCACTACACTACTTTTTCCATGGTTCCCCCTCACTTCTTTCCTGGCTGTTCATAGACCAACTACTGCTTGCTGAATGTTACTGCCCTAATTTACTCCTAATTAGGAATTCAAAGCCTGAAGATGAATTGTTTATCAGGTGAATTAATTCTCCATACACTGGCTTCTCCACATATGCACTTTACAGACATACCCTGTCTTGTAAAGATGATTTGCATATGAAGTTCATTTTTAAGCTTGGGCTTACTGTAATATGAATTCATTTATTGCTTCTAATGATTGCGCTGCTCCTGTAAAGAGCAAAGCAAGAGTGAATCCAGCACTCCAGTCAATCAAAATGTTCAGTTAAACCTCAGAAATGCAGGAAGAAGCATATAATTTTCTCTCTGTTATGCCTTCACGAGGGAAGGCATGGATGCATTTTACTGGCTTTAGACTCCTGACATTGTCAATAACCATTGCTGGCTAAAAATCTTGTGGAATTTAGTGTGTGTGTGTACCTGCATATATATATTTTAAAAAGAATAAACACTACCTGGGGTTGTTCTCTGAATTAAATTGAATTGGTGACATATAAGTCTAAAAATAAATAAGTAAATACATGAACAAAACTTCACTGTTAAATCCAAGATGATCATTGTTTCCAATTCAACATACATGATGTAGTCATTTATTACTTGGGAAAACATTCTGTGCTTAAAGAAGAACAAAACCAAACCATTTCAATGTCCAACAAAAACAGGGGAGAAAGTGGAACCCATAAATATCAACATTATCTTAGAACTAGAGATTGGCACGACCAGAAAAAATGACGTTTCGAGTTGTCGTTTGTCGGGACAGGTCCGTTTCGGGTCGTTTCCGTTTGTCGTGATAATTTTCAAAAATTTGTCGTTCCATTTGTCGTTTGGTCGTTTGGTCGTTTGTGGGTTGGGGTTGGGGTAAGTGGGCTCTGGGAGGCACCTCTCTGCATGCCTCTGACGTCTGACCCACCAAGAAGGGAAGGTGTACCGGCGTACAGGTTAGGGAATGGGATAGTGAGTGGGCTCTGCGAGGCACCTCTCTGGTGCCTCACTTTGACCCACTAAGAAGGAAAGTGTACTTGCGTACAGATCTGGGTTAGGGTTGGTGCGGTTAGGGTAAAGGCTAGGCTTAGGGTTACGGTTAAGGTTAGGGTGGTTTATTGGGCTGCACCTCTGGGTGCCTCTGACCCACTAAGAAGGACAGCGTACTGGCGTATGGGTTCGGGTTCGGGTTCAGGTTTGGGTTTGGGTTAGTGGGCTTTTAATGCCCTCTCTGGCACACCCAGAAGTCTCAGTCAAAACCTGGCCATGCGATTGGTGGAATGGCTCCAAAAATTTGCATGGTCCCATCCCATGGCCAGCCCATCATTGCGCAGGGGTAAAAAAATAAAAATAAAAATAAAAATAAAATAAAATCAATGGAGATGTTTTATTGCAAGAAAAACCCACTGCTGCTAGCTGCTACAAAAAAAAAAAAAATCCAGGCATTTAAAATACCTAATTTTCAAATGTTTCTGTGGTGCTTTGGTGGGTTTTTGGACCACATGATTTCAAAAAAAAAAATTGTTTTCGCCATTTTGGATCCCCCCCACTGCATGGCAAATGGAGACAACGATGCCCCCCCCAGCCTGGTACCAGCAGCCCAGGACAGGAGGGGGGAAGGCCGGGGACCCCCCAGAAACCACCCCTTGGTAGGTGCCCTCACTGAGGCAGGCATATTTTTGCCTGCTTTTATGGCCCGGAATCGGGTTTTTTTTAAACAAATTTAAAGCTTTTTTTTCTGTGCTGCGCCGCTTGGCATCGCGCGATCGCCGGCGCCGCGATGCCACGAATGCCAACGACAAATCACACCCAATTTATCTTTATCGGGTCGGGTTTGAGCTGGAGTGGAGTAATTGTCGTTCTCGTTCCCCGTTACGGAACGAGAACGAAGAACGAGAACGGAAACGACAATTTCGCCGAGTCGTGCCCATGTCTACTTAGAACTATGGATCATCAAGTCTCTGACAATGGTCACTGACAAAGGCCAATACTTACCATTGTTGTATGGATATACTGTAAAACTGAGCTGAGGAATCTAGAGTACTGTTTCTTGGAAAACATTTTCTGCTTTCTGTTACAATAGCACCTACATATCACTTCTTGACCTGACACAATACAACCATTTCCCTAGCATGCAGTTACCATTTTAATGAATTGCCCAAATGCTGTTGCTTTGTGTTGTCACCTTGCTTCCAACTTGCTATTGTGACTCTATCAGGATTTTTGAGGTAAAAAGAGGTTTTTTTAAAAAAGGGGTAAAAACATGGTTGTCCCCTAAAGATTAACTTTTTTTAATGTGAGATTTTGCAAACATATTCAGTTCCTCAGAAATGAAGTGGATTTGTCCACAAAAGCTCACCTTCCAAAAAGTACTGTGTAACATTCTTTAAGGTGCTGCCATGTTTTTGGCTTGTTTTAATTTTCATTTCTATTTTGGTTTTACCTACAATGGTTGCACAGGCTGACATAGCTACCCCTTCTTCTGCTACTACGACTATGGAAGGATTTCTGAGGTATTTGAAATGTTCAAGGAACACTGAATCCTTATGCAGCACTCTGCCTAAGACTTTTTATATTACAGGATGTTTGCATTGCTAATGATAAATCACAGTTTGGAAAATTATAGGTGAGAATTAGGCAGAGGATGGAAATCCTTGGGTCTTTGAGAGGGAAAGTCCAAGCATTTGATCTTATCAACAGCCTGGTGCATGAACTACCACAGAAGCTTAAATGCACAGGTAGTCACGATCAAGATTCTTTTGAATTAAGCACATTCTTTGATCTTTCTATAGAACAACATGCATCATCGCTGGAAACCACCAGAGGTGCCTGTTTAAAAAAACGGGGTGCAGGTTTTGTGGGGCTTTAGTCAGGATATTCTTCTTGCCTCTCAATGTCTTTTTGGCACAGAAGTAAAGCAGAGAAAACTGTTTCATAAACAAGCTAGAAAGAATGGAGAATACCGCTTCAGGCTAAGGGGGATATGGTAGGGATTGCTCTTCCAGATTCTATAGTCAGGGGATTTTGTGGAGGAATTTCATCCAGAAATCCAGATCTTGTCCCATCAAATCATAAAGACCTGCACATCTTTTTTTTTCATACAAAGTGTAGTAGGGAAAGTTAGAGCCAGTGCACAGTCAGAGCCGAACCCTATAATCTGTTTGATCATTACTCTTAAGAACATTCTGTTCTCCAATTGCCAGCTGCCCTCAAGGCCACAAAGGGCAGCAATCTCATCCACCAACGTTGACTTGCACTAATACCATGTTAATGAAGCTCCCTTTGCTTCGCCTTTCCTGTTCTGCAGGAAACCAGGGAGAATCAATGCATAGAAAATCACATTCTTTGCAGATAAATTCAGTAAACTTCCCTTACCGGTACCTCAAATTTACTCTTTAATCAGCCTGTACAACAATCCTTGAAATAACCGAGAGTAACACATCCCTTCTCTTTGAAAGTGTCTGCAGCACCAATTCTCCCTGTTTTTGAAGGGAAATGAAAGCCCTGTTCACACACTATTTGGCTGGATAGGTCTGTGATTTAGGTATCAGTAGGATTTCCCACTGTGACTCTTGGGTGAACAGCCCACCTGCCTAGTCAGTTGGCCTACGCTCCCCAGCCACTGACGCGTTAGTCTTCCTGTTGGTTTATTGTGCATGGTAAACCATGAACCACAACCCATCAGGAACAATTGGTTCTCCAGTTCAGGTCTATCTCTAATCAGTATCAATGCTTTGTGAGCTAAAGATCCTGCAATGTAATGCTTGCCATCTCATTAAAACATCAAGTACTATTTAATGCAAAAGGCCTCCACCACAGTTCTTAGAGAAGTGCTGCCAGTTAGAGTGTCCTTTGCTAGATGGAATAACAGTTTGCTTTGGTATAAAGCAGCTACCTGTGTACATCATATCTGTCCTATTACTGAACTGGTGTATGTTTATAGTATTTTTGTTATGTGGTATATGCTGTCAACTAAGAACTGACAGCAACCATAATATCATTTTCAAGGTAAGTGAGATATTCAAAGAGTGGGTTTACCAAACCCATATCCCCTGTGAGTTTCCATGGCTGAGCAGGGATTCAAATCCAGGTCTCCTCCTGAGACTTATTCCATGACTTCGCTACACCACATTGGGTATTCAGTCCACATCCAAGTAATATCATTATGTCTACATATTACATAAAGTGCATAATGGTTGACTAATATATTCTTCCTGTCACAGTCCCTTAAAAATATAAGAGCATAAGAACATAAGAAGACCCATGCTGGATCAGGCCAAAGGCCCATCTAGTCCAGCTTCCTGTATCTCACAGTGGCCCCACCAGATGCGTTTGGGAGTGCATGAGACTAGATATCTGTCTCCTGATACCACTCCCCTGCATCTGGCCCTTGAAGTACCCTGGTTTCTCCATCATGGTTTGTAACCTGTGATGGACTTTTCCTCCAGGAATCTGTCCAATCCCCTTTTGAAGGCATCCAGGCCAGATGCCATCACCACATCCTGTGGCAGGGAGTTCCATAGACTTACAACGTGCTGGGTGAAAAAATATTTTCTTTTGTCAGTTCTTACTCTCCCAGCCCTCAATTTGAGTATATGTCCCCTAGTTCTGGTATTTTGGGAGAGAGAGAAGAGCTTCCCTCTATCCACTTTACTCATACCCTGCATTATTTTGTATGTCTCAATCATATCCCCCCTCAAGCGCCTTTTTTCCAGACTAAAGAGGCCCAAATGTTTTAGCCTTTCTTCATAAGGGAGGTGCCCCAGCCCAGTAATCATTTTAGCCACTCTCTTCTGCACCTTTTCCAGTTCCACTATGTCTTTCTTGAGATGTGGTGACTAGAATTGTACACAATACTCCAGGTTGGGCCTTACTATTGTTTTGTATAATGGCATTATAATGTTGGCTGTTTTATTTTCAATCCCATTTTTGATAATCCCTAGCATGGAACTGGCCTTCTTCACCGCTGCCACACATTGTGTAGACACCTTCATGGAGCTGTCCATCAACACACCAAGATCTCTTTCCTGATCCGTCATGGATAACTCAGAGCCCGTGAGTCCCTCAGAGTCCCTTACTTTCTGTCACACACAAGTACATCCCTATAATCACCCTACTGTCTTTGGCATGTAGCATGCAGTGTCACGCCCCATGCCAAATGGCATGCGGCATGTGGCATGCAGTGGGGTGGAAGGGATTTGGATATGTTTATTTAGTGTCTTCAATACCTTTACCCTGTGTGTTGGTCTCTGTTTTCACCTCCTCCTGAGCTTGTATGATGAAGGAGGTTATGGCTATCACAGCACCAATACAACATATGTGTATGCATATGGGTGTGATCAGAGGAGAATGGGACTCCACTGTTGCTGAGGTGGTGAATCTAGCCCAGATTTTTGATCAAAGTTTACCAGAACTGTCCAGAGTGCTGAACCCTGATCCCCATTAGGTTCAGCACCAGGGATAGTACTGCATTTTTAAAGTTCAAACTGAAACTCACTGTATATCTATTCCCTGTTCATCACAGTCACAACCCTCTGCCCTGTCTTTCTCCCCTCACTCCAGTGTGCATACACACACACATGTATGTAGGAACCATACTTCCACATATGTTTTAGTTCTAAAATATAGAACAAGGAGAGGGAGATATCCCTAAGAAGACACATACTCATTGAAGAACTAGAGGATTAAAAAAGCATAGCTCTGTTAAAAAGGAAAACACATCTCTTAATTTTGACACAAGCCTACCTGGCTTTCCAAAGGTTATACATTAGCATGCTTTTTATGTGTGTGATTGTCTCCAGGAGGTAAACATGGATTTCATTTGCAGTTGCGATTTCTCAGGCTAAGGGCTTTGAAGGAGCAGTCAATGATTGCAAGGGAAATAAACATTTCCTTTCATATGTGATTCCAGTTATTAACTCATGAGTCCGGTCAAGTTCTTCATGGGGCAAGGAGCTAGTCAGTCTAGAAGGAAAGGTCTATCCCACCTCCACACTAGGATCCGCTCCTGTGAGGTGCTACCTTTTTGACAACAGGTTGGGGCTGGATCAAAACCAAGTCCGATTCCAGGGAAGAATCAAAAGGAGCAAGACAGAAAATAGGAGGTGATTGGCCTCAGCTCACAAGCCTGAGCTTTTCCACTTTTTGTTATACGAACTGGCTCCCGTATCATACTAATAAACATACAACTAATAATCTGTTGATCAGTACGGTGATTTATGAGAGCTGTCTTTCTGAGGCGGAGTAAATGTGGGAGCAAATACAAAGCTGTTGGTTGGCTTCTACATTGTCTAAGCAGTTTTGGCTTATGCATCTACCTAAGGTAAAGCAGTGATGGGCTCCTGCAGTAATTAATTTCAGCCATTAGCAGTAAGTCAAAGTTTGTTTCAGTTCATCTGTCTTCCTTACACTCTGGAAAAAATGTTCTGCAAAAACATACACTGGTTTCACGTCTGTTTTGCTAGAAATGAACTGAGGATTTGACAGATCTCTTGTGAGGCACATCGGCTGCAGCTTATTCTGACTGACCTATGCTTTGGGGGGCTTTTAAACAAACAAACAAACAAACAAACATTATTTCTGTGCCGTCTTTCTCCCCAAAGGGACCCACAAGGCAGCCAAGGCTGCTTTTTTAAAAAAGACTGGCAAATGATTTCAATAGAATAAAACAAATTATTGGATAAAAAGATGGAGGTTTCAAAAGAGAAGTTGATTCTACAGAATTGTATCTACTGTATATACACACCCAGTTTTAAGACATCAAAGGGGTTTTTGTTTGCCTCTAAGAAAAGTGGTGTTGGATTGATTGACGAAAGGTGACTTCAAATGAAGGGAAAGTTCTATCAGATTTAGCTGCTTATTTTGGGTGGACAAACTGCTACTTATGATAAGACTAAATTTTGTGTTATTGTGAAAATGTCCTATTACATTTCCCCCCTTTGAGCCAGTAATCAGACATGTAAATAAAGCCTGTGTTTACTTCCGAATGACCAACCACAAAACAGAAGGCAAGATAATTTACAAAATGTGAAGTTGGACTAGAAAACTCATGCTATAGCAGATCGTTTTGTTTATTTGGGGAGTTCTGTTTCTAATGACATGCTAACTGCATCATTTCCTTATTGAAAGATCTGTGCTTGAAAAGTCTAAATGAAGTCTGAGTAGAACTCCTACTGACCGATCACAAAGTAAGAGCAAGCTGATATACAAGAGGTGGATTTAGACGAAGCTTGCAGTAGGATAAACTGACACCTTTTAATTTGATGGGACTATGCTTCTAATGATGTGCTATCTCCATTATTTGGTTTGGCGCTCAGCAGTAGCCAATATTTGGAAGCAAACCTCCATGTACAGAAAGGATAGTGCAAATGAAAGAAATCCTTTAGATAACTCACCAAATCTCATTTTCATTCCAGGCCAGTAAAGAGACTCAGAGCAATAGGACCTTGATTTATATTGTCGAGGAATGTGAGTTTTCAATCTATTATACTTCTAGCAAGCCCCCTAAACATACTGGCTTAAGTCGGCCCATATTCTTATGAGCTCCATTCCAATTATTGGTGAAGATTGTAGAAAAGAGTCTTACAACACAATCCTAAACAAAAGCATTCCAAAGTAAATGGTTTCATTCAATGGAATGCTTCTTCTCAAAAATATGACAATGGGCTTGCATAATAAGTTTCCCTTATTTAGCATAGCTTTTTGTGATCTACACTGGTGTCACTTTATATGTCCCTTGACTAATATCTGACCTCCATCCTGATTATCCATGCATGACCTATTTGCTCTCGTTTTGCATTGTCTTTGTAACACAGGTGGTAAGTCTTTGGGGGGCAATGACTTTGCACCAAAATATATGATTAGAACTGTCATGTGATACAGATGTTATTGTGCTATTCCACAATAGTTACATACGAAGTAGGGGAGATCATGAGTTTCAAAGTCTCACAAAGCACAAGAGGGAATTAAAATTATTCAGCTGCCCTTCCGTTGTTAATGCTGTTGTAAGTCAACTGGTTGATTTAACACTGGGGCTACAACTGCATACTACATGGGATTTTCTTTGCTGATAAGATGGATTCATAATATTTTTTTACTGACCACATGACATAAAGTTTGATTCAGTTTGATCTAGACCCTTTTTGTTCTCAAAAGAAGCTCCTCCCTCCCCCAGCTCAGCTGCAAGGAGAGAGGTGTTTCTCCCCCCCACCCCAGGCTGGGATGAGTTGAATGGGCTTTCATTCATCTGGTTAGTTGTGACATGTTCTTGTAAAGACATGGGAGGCGTGTCTATAGATGGCGTTTCAGTGACATAGGCAGTTAGGGCATGATATTTGGGCAACATCAAGGTATCACATTCTTGTATTCTTTCATCTCCCCTGATTGTCTTCTGACTTTTTTTTTACATTTTTCAAAATATGCATATATATGCATATATGAGAATAGGGCTAGCTCGTCCAATCACCTTATTGCTAGGCAATCATCATCATTATTTCCCATATTTATAACCTCCCCCATCAGTTCCCTGTCCGATCAGCAGAGGGGGGGGGGGACCAGAGAAAGGTAGGAAAGAACAGAGAGCAGGAATATGAATTGCTTTACTTCCAGTATGAACAATGAAGTCCCAAATCAATTGACAGCCTCTGTGTGGACACTGACTATGATTTCAAATGCAATACAGTGTGTTAATTAAATTGCAGCAAAGCCAAATTGTTCATAGTTGGCTTTCTAGTGTAGTTCCACCTTGTGGTTTACTTGAACATTTTTGCCCTGACTAGATGTCAATTAACCTTGAGCTGAATTTTCAGCTGTTTTCAGCAGCTGACATGGCTCATGGTATGAAAAGACCAGAAAACTCATCTTGAGATTTCAGGGGGAACTACTCCTTCTCCCTGACATCTCAGGCCACTTAGAGTCAATGCCTGCACATGAGCTGGTCATGAAAACATGCTGTCCAAAATAGAGATGGGCTTGAAATGAGCACGAATTAAAAACAAAACAAAACACCAAATGAACTGGGCTGGGTAGCTGGACCATTGCTTCTCAGCATGCACCAACTGTCCAGTTGATAGATGGATGGATGCTTAAAAGCAACAATCCAGCTACCCTGCCAAGAGTCTCTTGCCACCTCTGTGTTCACAGGGGTGGCAGATGTGGCAGGCACAGGTAAGCACCCCCCCACCATGAACAGAAAAAATGAACTGCGAACAGGTTAATTTTCCACTGTGCTTTATGGTTCATGGTTAGCCACAAATCCTCATGAACCCCCAGTTTAGTTTGGTTTGGTTTGGTTTGTGTCCACCTCTATTCCAAACATGTGCACAATGCAGTAGTGGCCTGAGTCCAACCTACTTCAAAGATTGAATTTTGTAGTACGAACCAGCTCGGCTGCTAAGGTAATCAGTAGAAGCCTTTCTCTCCATTCCGCCACCTTCATAGGTGCATCTCACAAGAACACATGAAAGGGCCTTCTCTGTTGCTGCTCCCAGACTTTGGAACTCCCTCCCACTGGAGGCCAGGACTGCTCCATCTCTGCTGTCTTTCTGGAAGCAGGCAATGACCTTCCTCTTCAGGCAAGCTTTCCCTGAATGAGGGACTACCTACTATGGTGGTGCCCAAACGTTGGCCCTCCAGATGTTTTGGACCACAACTCCCACAGTCCTTTGTCATTGGCAATACAGGCTTGGAATTCTGGGAGTTGTGGTTCAAAACATCTGGAAGGCCAAAGTTTGGGCACCCCTAACCTACTATATGACTTTTATATGGATAGCCATATTGTGAATCTATCAATATATTATGAATGGCACCTCACTGGAACTTAAAAGTATTCCAGAGATAGGGACCTAGAAGAGCTTCATTCAGCAATTACACTTGCAGATGAAGCCCATGTTTATGTCTTGATGACTAATCACAAAGCAACACAAAGGAACTGGTGATTTATGGGTGCTTGCCAAGCTCAAGCCATGATGATCAGATATCTTTTGGGAGCCAAGGTATACCTGCTTCAAATTACGCAATATCTCTATCACATTATTTAAATACATGTGTGGGGAAAGAACTGTGAGCAAAAGAGATGATACAATTATATTTTGCGTGATATGAATGAAGTGGAGAGGGAGATTTATCTCGTTCACCCATTAATACTGCAACAGGATGTCATCCAATGAAACTAATGTATATGGAAAGAAATTCATGACATTTAAAGTGAGACTGCATGGTGAAGTGAAAGACACCAAGTGAACAGCTTTGAAAGGGGCAGGGGTTGACTGAATTCATGAATGATGAAGTTATCAGTGGCTACCACTCATGAGGAATCCATATATTATTTAAAAAGCTTGGAGAAGTTGTACTTTGGGACTACAATTCCCAGATTCCAAATGAATTTTGGGAAAGGTGGTTGAAAAAAAGTAGATTTTCTTTTTCAAGAAACAGGATAAATTCATTCATTCATTCATTCATTCATTTCTATACCGCCCGTCTTCCTGAAAGAACTCTGGGCACTGAACAAAGAGGGCAAGACTAGACCACCAAAGGAACAGTACATCAATCAAAAGGAAAGTTAAAAAAATAAAAAATAAAAAATAAAAGGAATATATAGGTTAAAAATAAAATACAATCTATAATAAAAAGCAAATCAACAAGGTAGTCGATTAGTCATCGGCAAGATGACTAATCGACTAGAAGAAGAAAAATAATCAAGGTCGCCAAATGCCTCCCTAAAAAGCAGGGTTTTTAAAGCATTTTTGAAGGCGGGCAGGGATTGTGCAAGGCGCAACTCACTCAGAAGATGGTTCCAGAGCGAGGGGCTGACCACCGACAAGGCGTGGTTATGAAAAAAGCCTTTGATCTGGTCCACTTTGATTGTAAGTGTTATTCTTACAATCTTGTGTGCTGAATGCAGATGGTTCAGTGGTTTGTGCTGGTTTGTTTATCGGCTCTACAGATATTTGGCGCTACAAAGCCAGCTTCCTCTGGTAAGTGCTCAGTGAGGCAGTGTCCTGGTTTCTCTTTCCCTCACATCAGAGGATATGAAGGTCTCGGCAGATAAATGAACTGGCACAATCTGACTAACACCCACAATCATGCCCATTTCTAGTGCTGAAAAATTCATGTGTGTCCCCTTCACCACGAGCAGACAATTAAACCTCTCTAAATCCTCATGGCTTGAGGAGAAAAACAACAGTGACCCAGTCATGTCATTTGGCCTTTGGCTTGTCCTTCTGACTAATGTTTCATCTCACCTTTTCACAAGGGTATGTTGACCTCTTATTGGCACATAACCTCTTTCCACCATCCACGGAGGAAAAAGGAGATTTCCTACAAATTGGGGTAGGCACCTTTCCCAGCATGGCAAACGTGACCTCACTGCAGCTGTTTGTTGCTACTATTGGATCCTGTTGTGCTTTTTCTGGATCAGATTCTTTGCCTTTTGTTATTTGAGCCTCCTTGTGAGAATCACTGCAGCCTAAAGGAGTGACATGACATTCCAATATTTTTTTCCGTCTTTTAGTCTAAGCAGGGAGACCTTGCTTTCTCACATGAAGTTGGCCCTCACTCCAATTTTAGCTGAGCAGCTGTACAGCAAGCTGCAGTAGCTAAGGATTAAGGATTCTACTCAGATCCCACATTTCAATATGTAAGAAGGCAATAAAGAGGAGGCGATTGCTCTAGTTATTATTCACATGTCTCATCTTTGAAATAGCATGCCTTTGCATAGAAAGGATGGAGGAACCAGACAAATTGGTGACCTACAAATTAGCTCAGGGCATGGGCAAGTGAGGCAGGTAGATATACAGTGGAACCTCGAATAACAAACAGTTCGTATAACATAAAATCTGTACAACATAAAAAATTCTGGAGATAGGGGAAATTTGCTTAACAGAATCGCCTATGGGGCTAATCCGTACAACATAAATTGGTCACAAGTAGGGATTACTCCGTTTTCAATGCATTCTTATGGGAAATTTGCATGAACGAAAATTTGCTTAACAGAATTTCATTTGGAATGAATTAATTCCTTTATACAAGGTACCACTGTTCTTGAAATGTGTAAAGGAGCATCAATGACAGCTGGGCAGATGAATATTGCCCTTCCATTTCCAGTGGAAACGTAAACACAAAAATCAGGAATTTTATTCTAAGTTTTTTTAAAATGTACATTTCTGAGAGCAAGATGTGTTGCAAGTTTTCCAAATTTGCCACTTACGTAGGAGGTAAAAAAAGGGTGGTGGTGGCATGTTTAGATAGGAGAAAATCAGCTGGACCAATCTCTTTGTAGTGGTCCCAATCCAGCTTCCCCTTTTCTAGGAAGTGGGGAAAAAAGAAAGAGCAAGATTACCTTTGACGATGAGAAACAGCCAGATCGTTGTATTTTTTTCCTTTAAGGGGAGTTAGGGGACATCGACCCAAAATGGCTCCCAGATGCCTAATATTGATTTCTTGGGTATTAAAACGCCCTGGACATCCATTAAAATGCAGCGATAATGCGAGAATTATTTGAAATTATTACCTACCAGGGGGTTGGGGTCCTTAAAACGTTTGTTTTTGTCTTCTCCCATCGCGACATATTTTTCTTTTCACTTTAAGGATGACAAAATGGATGTCGCCACTCCAGCCACAACATGGAGGCAAGCCATGTGATGGGGTCATGTAAATTCTTGGACAACTTCAACCAATAGCATGCCCAGGTGGCAGACTGGGCAGGTATGGCAGCCACAGAGGGCCAAAAAGCTCTGGCAGCCCCCGGAAATGCTTTAAAATCACGCAAAAAGTGGGTAGAAACGAAAAACGAAAAAACAAAAAATGAAACGACAAATTTTTGAAAAGTTTCGTGAAAAACAGAAACGAAACGAATCGGACCCCTAAACGAAAAACGAAAAACTATTTTTTCTGAGTCGTGCCCATCTCTAGTTCATATACTGTGGTCCCACTATATTGCGGGACCACAGTATAGTAACCCCCTGCTGATCGTGGGGCTTAGGGACCCACCCACCTGCAATCTATGAAAATCCGTGAAATGCTAAAGTGGGGGCCAGGGGGGCAATCGTGCACCTGTTCAAGAAGTCTAGGGATCTGACCTTCTGCCGCCACCCGCCCGCGCTGCCTGAGACTTCTTGTCCGGGGCCGTCTCCATTGAAATGCATTGCCTCAATGCATTTCAATGGAGATTGCGTCCCCGCCGCCCCCACATGGCCCTGAGACTTCTAGGAGGGGCCTGGGGGGTGGCGCAGAGTGACCCGATCACCCCCCTGCCCCCCTGCGCAGCTCTGAGGCTTCTTGGAGGGGGCAGGGGGTGGTGTGGAGTGACCTGATTGCCCCCTGCCGCCCCCCTGCACAGCTCCGAGGCTTTTCGGAGGTGCGGGGGGGCTGGCACGGAGCGACCCAATCGCCCCCCCCCCCTGTGGTGCAGGTACTGCGATCCTGCGATGTAGTGGGACCGCAGTACCTGAACTGTGAAATGGCGGGGGGTTACTGTATATGAAAAAAGGCCCCTAGGGGTAAGGGGGAAAAGGCCTGTTTCAGGTCTCCCATACTTACCCCAGGACTGGCGCTGCCCCAAACAAGCCTGTGAGGGCCTTCCTGAGTCTTCTGGAGGCCCCCAAAGGCCTGGGAAGGTCCTCACAGGCCCATTTGGGGCAGCGCCAGGCTGGGGGTAAATACAAAAGTCCCCAGCTAGGCACCCCAGGCCTGACCCGACCTGCATCTGCATATTGCAGATTTTCAATTATCGTGGGTCGGGTCAGGTTCCTAACCCCTGCAATAGGTGGGGGGGGGGTGTTACTGTACTATATTAGGAATGTTAGGTAAAGCATTACAAGAACAGATTTAGAAGCAACAAAATGCAAACCAGTTCATTTTAAAACCTCTTCTCCTAGACTGTTACTAAGGAAAAGCCTATCTAAAACAAAAGGTCTTGACCTGCTTGTGGAAGGATAGCAATGTTGGGTCCTGGCTGGCATCCTGTAGGAGAGAATTTCAGAGTTTGGGAACAGTAGTGCTGATCATCTAGTGGGCAGTGTTTGCTTTGGGGACTAAAAAAAAGTTTTAAAAGCCTGTGCTTTCCCCCACCTGATCAGGCACATGGGGGAGGGGGAAGCAGAGGCTTTAAAAACTTTTTTTTAGTTTCCTAAGCAAGCCCCGTGTGCCAGCTGATCGGCACTTGCTTTGGGGAGTAAAAAAGTTTTTAAAAGCCTGCACTTTCCCCCCACCTGATCGGGTGTGTTGGATGGAATCGTGTAGGCTTTTAAACCTTTGTTTTTGCTGCTGAAGCAAGCACTAATCAGCTGGCATGTGGGGATTTGGCAGCAAAAAAATGTTTTAAAACCCTGCACCATTCCCCCACTTGATAAGGTGCATTGGGGGGGGGATTGCACGGGGTTTTTAAAGCGGTTTCTTATAGGAATGCATTGCTTCGATGCATTTCTATGTGAAAACAAACAACGGAATGGAACGAACCAATTTTTTTCATTTCGTTTCATTTCATTTTTCTTTGAAAGGGCAGTTTGGTTTTTGTTTCATTAGGGAATGAAACGAAAAATGAAAAATGAAACAAAAAATGTTTCGTGCCCATCTCTAGTTTTAAATTGTGCCAAGGCTCCTGGTACCCTCCCCCCCCCGCCCCAATGCTGCCTGGAGACCATGTGGAGCCATGACATGAAAGCTAATATCTCCCTGTCTGTCCAGGGCTGCCATCTTGACAACAACCAGAGATGCCCAGATAGGTAGGAGTGCCTGTATTTTTGGAGAGATAGGTATTTTCGTCATTTTAGCAACAGCAACAGCAAAATTAACAATTAAAAAAGGATTATTGAAGACAAATACAGTTTTATGTGTTTGAAGAAGAGGATCATTTTTGTCATCATCTTAGAACGGCAGAGTTGAAAGGCATCTTATTGATAATCAAGTCCAGACCCTATCAGTGAAGAAATCAACCCCCTCAACCTCTTTACCTAAACTACTGAGCTATAATACAGTGGTCTCCCACCATTTTGCGGTTCATATACTGCAGTCCCAGTATATCATGGGATCTCAGTATATGAAAGGTAAGTTGCTTGGGCCTGTTTGAGGCCTCCGGCGCTTACCCCAGGCCTGGCACTACCCTGAATGGGCCTCTCACTGGCTTCCTGGGCCTGTCAGAGGCTGCAGAAGTGATTTCTATCAAACCAGAAGTCACTTCTGCATCGCTGGAAACCACTTCTAGGGCCTCTAACAGACCTGGGAAGTCCATCGGAGGCCTGTACAGGGCAGCACCAGGCCTCAGGTAAGTGTAGGAGGCCCCAGAGAGGCTTCACACTCCCAACCCAACCAGCATCTCCATATCGTGGATTTTTAATTATCTTGGGTTGGGTCAGGTCCCTAACCCCTGCAATAGGTGGGGGGTTACTGTACACAAAAGCAAAGCATAATGCATTGCTTATATACTGCCTCATAGCACTTAAAGGCCTCTCTGGGTGGTTTATGATTTAATTATGCATGCTACACATTGCTCCCCACCCCAACTCTGGGGATCTGTATCCTCATTTTATCAACAGCTGAGTCAACCTTGAGCTGGCTACTTGAGCCTGTCAGGATTGAATTCAGGTCATGAGCAGAATCTTTACGGCAGTACTGCAGTTAAACCACTGTGCCACAAGGCTGATACTGACATATGTTTGCTAAGTGTAAATCTTTTTGTTTTCTTTTTGCTAATTCTTAAGGGAGCTCTGCTGTTTGGTTTAATTGCACTGTCCTCTTCAGCTGCAAAACATCCTTACTCCTTAACAGAAAAGCACCCAGTATATTCCTTACTGTCCCTCTAAGTGCCTGATCTGATGTCCAGGGCTGCTTGTGGGGATGTCAATTCCACTCAACTGAGTACTGTTTGTCTCCTGAACCAGTTGTTTTTTAAATGTTTCAACTCAGCACCAGGGCACGCTATTGCTAAGGCACTAAGGAGAAAAATAGAAGAAAGAATGAGGTGGAAATTGCCAATTACCACATTGTTACCACCTTAAGGCAGCTTTTGCTGTTGGAGCGTTGTGCAAATCAATTTCCCTGCATCTGCCCCTGCTAATTCCTCCAAATTGCTGTCTGGACATTTGCAGTGGTTTTGTCCACTGAATCCCAATTTGATAAACTGCTGGTCACAGTGGACCATTCCATATTTTCTTCATTGCACAGTTGCTCCTTTAGTCTATTAATAAAGTAAGATTATGCCATCAACAACATTAGACTTGCATAGCACTTTCAGGTGTTCAAAATGCTTCCCCTGCCTTATCTAGTTATAATTGTTGCAGTCCTGTTGAGGACTCTGATGTTGTTATTTAGAATACTTGGAGACACAGGGATCAGAACATGTGGAGGAATGGAGCTGAAGAATGGCACTTGTATCAAGCCACCTAGGGACTCAACTCTAGATATAATATTCAAAGAGAATTGTGATTTGTTGCTCAGCCTCTGAGTCACCACTGTAATCAGTACTTCTAGGTGTGGGAGGTGGAAACTTTTCCTCAGTCACAGACTTATCGCCATTGGTTAACAGAATATTAACAATGCTATGGCTAAAACTATACTCTTGGTACATTATCAATAAACCATGAGGAGATGACAGAGGAATAGGCCATACTTCTATTACAAATTTTACCATTTCTCTTCTCAGTCACATGTTGACGTCACATGTTTCTCTGCGTATCGGTGTAACTTTCCATAGATCAGCATTGCCTTGGAGTTAAATCTGTTGACCCAACAGAAACAGCAGGAATTAGTGTGATGATGTTACAGCAAGATACCACACAGTGTCACGGTGTACTCTTCAGGAACATTTATTAACATTACCGACATTGAGCCTTTAAATTTTAAAGATCTGGGGAACATAACTAATCAGTTGTTCTTTTTCTAATCTATTTTTATAAACCCTGCCTTGAGTTCAAATCCTGTGGTCATCAAGATCACTTAGGATGCTAGACATTTTTAAGGAGGTTGCCCTTGGACAAACAAGACTGTAGAACCTGACATGAACCTGACCTTCAGCCCATATATTTTTAGTCAGTATCAAAATACATGGTACATGACATCTAAGAAATTGCAGAATGCCCCATCGCTGCTGTCTTTCAGGAAGCAGGGAATGACCTTCCTCTTCAGGCAAGCTTTCCCTGAATGAGGGACTATCTACTATGTGACTTTTATATGGACTACTGTGCATGATTACATTGACTGATTTCATAAGAACACCAGTGTTTTCCACATTACTTTCTACCCCTCATAATGGATTTTTCTTTTCTTTTTGCGTGCTCTTTGTAGCTGTAATGTTATCTTTTAATGTTCTGAGATGCCTCTCCTAATTCCCTGTTCTTAACTTGAATATGTCTTAAATGTTTTGGGCTGTATATTGTCCCTCATCATTGTAAGCCACCTCGGGTCCTTTTCCAAAGAGAAAGATGGGGTAAAATATTCAAAATAACTAAAAATAAATAATAAAATTAAATAAAAGGAAAGGAAATCTCTGTGAGGCAGAACCAAAACTGTGTGAATATATTTCCTGCAACAATGTGCACCAGGGAATTTTGTTTCCTGTTTTGGCAACTATTGTCATTGTTGAAGAAGCAATTGTGTCAGAAGCAATCTAATGCTTTGGCAAACATTGTCATTGTTGAAGAAGCAATTGTGTCAGAAGCAATCCAACAGAGAGCTGCTGTAACTCAGTGGATTTAAGAAATGTAGCCTACTTCAGAGTGAGGGTGAGAGACACGTTGCCTTTACTCTGTTATGGCTTTGTGATAGCATCATGTAGCCAAATATGACTGCCTGTGTGATACCCTCATGTCATCATCACATTGGCTACAAACTTTTTATCTTGCATTCAGAAAGAGAAACAACCTTAAGCTTCTGGGAAAAAAAACACATGGGCAGGAGAAAAACGGTACAGAAAAGGCAAAGTGAGGGGGCAGCTTTTTCTGTTTCCATTTGGGTCTCACTAAACTCTTTTCACATGAAAAGTTTTCTTCTGATCTGCTTCATAACTGAAGCAATTCTAGCCCTGCTAAA